>CM060840.1:42910000-43510000 GCA_030762175.1 Metallyticus violacea | reverse complement strand
AACATGTATGTAACTCCCCAAGCGAAGTGTTGCGGTCTTTTAAATGGGTTCCGATATTTGACGTTCTACTTTACTAGAGTACCAATGACTTTTAAAATGTACTAGGGACAGTATAACGTGGTGGCGTACCTAAATTACTAACTAATTAAAACCCATTACTCTTCTTATGCGTATACTGCTTAGATGGTATTGGACCACAGCGTTTGATCAACAGATTCACATTGGCGCCTGTTCTCAAATCTACAACTGTACATTTCGGGCGTGTGTGTGCCTGGGCTTCCCACATTGCGCGGCCAATGTGACACTCTTTGCGTGTAGCTCTCCGGTTACAAATACTAATGAGTTATATTTGAATAATGTTAATGCCGTTTTAAACATAAGCCTTTCTTCATTTCGTACGCATGGAACGTGGCATTCCTTTGACACGTATCGCTGATTCATACAGAGCAAACAGTCCACACCTGTGGAGTACGGCGTGGGACTTGAACTCGAAGCACAAGGAAAGCCCGCTTCACATAATGGATACTTTTAATTAAATTCACTTGCCTGTGCGCGTTGTATTATTATAGATGTCGTCTCCATTAAGAAGGCGGTGGTTCCTCTTTTGAAATGCGCTGAAAGTATCGCCCAGGAATTAATCCTCGTGGAACTGGCTGCTAAAGGAAAGACATGTTAATACCCACACAAGTGACATATGTTCGCTCAGCATAATATCATCATCAGCATATTACAGCTGGCCATCTTGCTGTGTGGCGTAGCGAGAAGTGATTGCTGTTCATAATGTTTTCATTAGCGCACAGTGGGAGATGTCGGCAGGTGTAATTTCACAGTTGTAGCTGTGGAAGCAAGGCATTTAGCCCCCGCGTTCTGGCACTCCACATTTGATCGCTAAAATTACTTTCATCGCTGATCGTTGGTCTCTTACTAGTCACCCACAAGGTTGATGACCTTCTTAGGGAGGTTTTACACCGGAGCAGTCAAGTCCAGTCGCGTCATGTCAAGTCCAGTAGCATCAAACTGCCACAGATTCGCAACCTAGCACAAGATAGTTCAATGCATTATTTTGTTCTGAAGGCATCACGTTAATTGCGAGTTGTATAAACCCAAATGAAGAATAACCAGCACTAAGCCATTTGAATTTTCTGTCTTTCATACACTCGATATTGGTTCTGTATTATTTTATTTATTGGCTGTTTGGTTTAAGTTGAAACATGACCATTTTGCTGGTACCTGAGCTGTCTAGGAGGAAGGTGTGCTAATGACGGTCAAAGGGGATGAGAAGCACCGCCACAGTCATCCTGCACTGCATAGTCTCCCAGTGACAATTATTTGTAATGTAACCATTTGCATCTTTTGGCAGTGAATTATTTGATGAGTTTAGCCATATTTATTTTCCTGGATTTCGTATTGTTACAAGCGAGTGTTGGGAAACGAGAAAAACTTGTGCAATCAGATGCAAGAGAAATTGTGTGTAGGGTGCACACGTTCTTTAATGTTTTTTAGATTAGGTAATTAAAAATTCCCTACCGCCGTGCGGATCATAGTGCTATCTCTTTCTACTTTCCACGTTCCAACTAAAAGCAACTGCACTGTAATATATACTTGCATGAAAAGCACAGAATGAAATATGATAAAAGAGTATCCGAGCTGTAAAGCATTGGCAACATAGCTATTACATGCATATTATTGAACTCAATGTTACATGGCAAACAATTAGGTTGAGATCCTGGAACACCCGTCATACTCGCCTGGCACGTAACAAGTAGCAAGTGGTATGCAGAGGTGCGGACGTTTGCTACGCAGGTGATGCTGGAGGAAACATTCATAGTCCAATCTGCTGATTTTTCCTTGCATACACGAAACGCCTAGACCCATCGTAAACAATCGCTGCCAAACGCTTCCTGCAATCCGTCATGGCACTGATGGGCATTTTTGCCACGGGCCACTTGGCTTTTTATGCAAGAACGCTGTTCCAGGTTCGTAAACATGCTTTAGATAACTTCACACAACTGTGGACAATCATTCACTTACAGGACCACGACTGCTCATTTTACTAACTGTACATTTCGTCACTGGACGTTTCCGAGGCACATTTGCCTTCCGAAAGTGTTGCCATTACTTTATTTACAGCCCATGTTTGTAGAGATTTCTATTCTCATTCCAAAGTTCCGTGGGTCATTAAACGTCTCAGAGAATACTATTAAGAATGTCGTACTCACTTTTTATATGCATAGTTTGAAAGATGTTCTCTTTCTTTGTAATTGTCTAAAGGTAACGCTTTGGATTACCCACTTAGCAGAAAGATAATTGAAGTAAATGTTTCATGCGAGAATTCATTGAGACTTGCGAGAGGATTGAACTACCAGTTTTGAATGTTTTATTAAACTAAGGTTCTTGTAGATCAGAAAATTACAACAAAAGATTTGCGAAGATGAGCCAAAATGCCAAAAATGTTTTCAGTCTTGCTAAGTGTCATCTTGATGGATATCAAAGAGAAATACAACGCGCCTGATAATAAAGCATAGCAGTTTTTATTTTAAACAATAATACAAAATTGGGATTTTCATTGATTTTGGTTGTGGTGGGTATTGCCATTCATTGTTCGCAGGAAGAAAACAAAGAAGTTTTCGTCATCCAGGAGCAACAACTTTTTGAACCGCTGAATTCACTGTAAGTCACTCTTTTTGTCCTTATAAATTGCTGTTATTAAATTTCAAAACAAGACAAATAATTTATGGACGTTTTGTGTATGCCAGTAGTTGTTCGAGAATTTATCTTATGAATAAATTATGCAAATTTTGTGTTTATTAGGATTGGAACGAATATTATCGTCGAGACCTAGACTCTGCAGATGGTGAAAGGAACTGAGCGGGACTAGTACCTCTTAACTGTTATTTTCCATTTTGTGTGTTTTTTAAAGGAGCCACGATCTAAATTTCTTCTCAACACAAAACTTTCCTTCGCCATTTCGCAGATTTTACACTGATGATTAAAATTTGAAAGCATTAAATATTAGAAATACGCATAGCTATTAAAGTTTGTCATCTTCTAAGCTTAATTAGTAGCCAGATGTCATTCCGGGTATGGTTAAACATATTAGACGCTTCATGCAGTTTGCTTTAGTTGTTGTAGGTGTCATTTTTTGATGAAGATATATGTAGAGTCATCAATAATAATTAAAAAGGCGCACGGTAAAAAGGTATTTATTTATTTTCAGAAAGTGATATGCTAACGCAGAATTTACCTTCAGTTTAAAACTTTAAAACTTTAAACTGAAGTGTGCAAAATAGATTAGGGATTGTAATAAAAATTACGCATTTCAATATTTCGGTACAGTCAAAGCAATGGCCTAGTTTTTGGGGACACCAGCTTTGAGCATCGATTTTCCCCTACCATAATTCATCGTCAGCCACATCACCATTCTGTTGGTCCTGGTGGTGTAGTGGCTACCATACTTGCCTGCTAAACCCAAGATCGCGGCCCCGAACCCGGCCAGGACCGATGGATTTTTTCGGGCGTTGAAATCTTAATTATGGCTTCCTTCGTAAGGGAAGTAAAACCGTGGGTCCCGTGTCGTACATTTACGGCACGAAAAAGAACCTCAAGCCTGAAAGAGAGGCCTCTGAGCAAAATTTGTCGGCCGTTTCGCGCCCTGAGTTGAATGGGACGCTGATGGCCTGAAATGTTAAGGAGCGTCCATTAATAAATCAATTCATTCACATCACCATTCTGGTGCGCGATTTGAAACTGCATCATTACCCTCTGCCGCCATGGTTATATCTCATACGAGTGAAAAACGGACCCCTGCATACAAGTACTTTTAATCTTCTGGTAATTGAGAATGGATTTAACAAATAAGAAGTAGTGAAGGCTAGACCAAACCATCGAATTAGTTTTTCTGGTTATGTGTGGAAAACTGTGTAATTATATGTTTTTTCACTTAAAACTTACATCTAATTATATCAAAAAATGCTTTTATTGCAAAATAATAAAAGCATTTCTCTTCTTGAGTGAATAAATACACCGTTTAGAATCTGTATATAATTTGCAGTACCACATCCACAAAGCTCATGCTCTTTTTTTTTTTTTCTCTGTAAATTTAAACGTTAACTTTTCGTGCTCGAACCAGCGAGATAAATTATCATGGAGAAAGTGAGTTCAAAGTTCGCTCCAGAAGTTCTTTAACATTTGTGATGAAAGAAAGTGCGAAAAACTCCGGAAGAATCTTCCTCACATCGTCCAGTTACTAAAAATCTCCTTTACTTCTAGTTGTTAGGCGTCTTGCCATTAAGATATCACTTTCTTGTTCTTGATATACTCCCTCCCCCTTTTATGCAAATAAAATTTTGATTGAATTAATCAGCACTTGCAAGAAGGAAATATCAGTTATTGGGAGGGGAGCTAAATCTCGTAAATCCAGTATCTAATCCCCCAGAAAATATTTTCTTGTTGTGAATGTCAACATAGCCAAATAAAGGAAGAAGAAAAATAAAAACAATTTAGGGAATATAAATTGCTTTCTTCAAATAGATTGGAAAGAAAATGTTACAATGGAAAATATTAATTTACTATTCTATTGTTAAGCTTATATTTTCTTTACTTTAACAAATCAGTGGTATATTATAACATTTTATAGTAAATAATTGTATAACTTTATAAGCGAGATATAAGCGCGTTTTATACCATAAAACGTGCAGCCCTTTCTGCTACCAAAGTATTTTACCTTTCTTTCGACGTCCTCCCATTTAAGTCCATACAAGATTTAAACTAGCAAGAATGCTGTAAGGAAAAATCCCCAGGCTGTGAGCGAAGACACATAAATTTCTAGTATACGGAAAAAAAGTATAGTCCTTGTATTTTATTCACCAATAAGCCAGAAATATAAATCATGCGGTATTACATTTACTTAAAAAGGACGCTCGTGTAAAACGACAGCAGCAAAATAACCGGAAGCAAGAATCTTCAAAATAAATGCCACATGCAGTACACAAAATTTCCTCTTAAAACATTAGCAAGTTTGGAACACTTTATACGATTTTATTGAACAAAATGAAATAATTTTAGTGCTACCTTCAAATCACAATATTTTAAAAATCGTAGTTTAACCATACATTTCTTACAATATGAACAAAATACAAAAGAACTTAAAGTCAACGTTAAAACGCATTAATAACACGATACTAAAATATTAACAAGCCTTATAATACCGGGGTCACTGGGTCAGGCTAGCGGAGAACACTTCGAAGCTACAATTTACAACACGAGCCAAGATAATCTATTCATCCTCCTCCTTCCTTTGATGTCTCTCTGTCAGAAAAAGGGAAAGGATCAACTAAGTCGGAATTATTACGTCATACTCTTCTAGACATTTCTTTAGCTAGTATTATAAGGACCAAGAGGTTGCGGAGGGGATGGGAAGGCATTAGGCACAGGGGAAGCGCATGCAAAAATGACACAACCAAAATTATAAAAATATATTTGTAAAGCAGAATTAATTTAAATGTCAAATTTCATGAATTACTATAAATTCAATGCCTTCTTTTATTGTATGTACTCATGACGGCATTTGATATTGTTATTAGTAAAGATTCATTTAGTACAGAAAACGTTAGCTCAATTTGAAAGGACTGAATTATCATTAATACTGAACATATATATTTCAGAAATGATTAATATTGCTACCAAATTCTACCAATTCATTTAGTAGCTAATATTAACTTATACATGTTTTATCATTTTTGTAATTATGTAATGTACGATAGCGATCATAAATTCTGTTTTCAGTAATATATATTTTCTTTAATGTTATCGTAGTATACAATTCAGTTGATGACAACACTTTAGCAATGAAAACATTTTAATGATGTAATTATAATTATAGTAATTTTATGCAATTATTGTCATAATGTACCAATTTATTAACGATTTTGATCAACAGTAAAAGCTGTTTGTAATTCTAATATATAAAAATGTTTACTTGTTTAACATCGAAAACGTCTTCATACTGCTTCTGCTAAAATCTAAACGTACATTCTGCTTCCTAAGGCTAACTTACAAGCAAATATGTCATGGAAATTTAAAAATATGTTTCAAATATTTATATCCACATGAGTATAAAAAAGATTCCCTTCCTCATTGTCGTTAATAATTATAAATATATATTGCCCCCTCTACGAAACCAGTTTTAGTCGTTAAGTGATTTTACTAGACTGTAGTTGCGATGTTAGAATTCGGAAAAGCTTGGAACGGAGCCCAACTTTTCTGTAGTAAGGAACGAGCTGTCATGCAAGAGCTCTGTGATGGGGAAGGCGAACGCTGCGGCACCCAAGAAGATTTGGAACAATAGAGTGATAACTCATAAGAGTGTGTTGGCCGGTACTTTGGACAGACATAAGAAAAAGTCACACCAAGCCGTCAACCCTCCCTCCCTTAACGGGTGGAGGTCCCAAGGGAGTCAGAATACTCCATTGGGTGTGTCGTTGTATTATTCCGTGAATAAATCATAGAGTTGTAAACTATGAAGAAAGTATTATTACGTGCAAGTAAACAGTAACAATATGCTTGGACTAAAAATAATAGCACAGAGCTCTCTTATGCAATTGTTTTGGTCCTCGTTTCTGTGACAAAATTGCAATTTATTGCTAGGTTCTTGGTATGCCAATATCTCTTCTTTGTCTTGGCGGTTCTGAGAGGAAGTGTGCTCCTAATAATTCGTATTTAGGCTAGTAAATTACTAACAATGAACCAGAGTACTAATAATATGGAAGTTATTGGGAAAATGACTTACAAGGAAAACCGTCTGATTCGAACAAACAAGCTACACCAGATTGTAGTTATAGTGATATTCGTTTTTCTGTAAAATGCTGCAATTGACCATTATCTCTGAAGTCAAGTGCCTATTAAAACTGAGACTTAACCAAAACTCATTGTTTTGGCTCGTATGTGACGAATTGGATATTTTATTATTTGTACTAGTGTGCTGCCTGTGGCGCAGACAGCCATTCAGCATTAATACTGTCGAAGTTTCAATCCGCTTCGCGTAAGCGCAGTAGCGATTTTTCAAGTCACTGTTCGGGAAAGATGAAAGCATAGTTTTCGTTGATGTATTTTTTTATTTTAACAGGAAAAAAAAGATAATTTCAATACGATTCTCCCAATTTTTATATAATTATATTACAGTTAATCCATGCTTGACTAAGGATGAGGATGAACACCATCAAATTTATTAAAGATGTCATGAATTACTCCGTTGAATAAGCAGCCACAGTACTAAGCAACAATGCTGTATTTGCAATTCATGTACATACATAGTAAGATGCAAATAGGACATTTTCCCTAGTTAATATATCTATCTTGAGTATAAAGGGAATATAAAACGTGTGTATTATGTATATAATAAAAAGGAAAAATAAAGAACTCTTCGAAGAATGTAATTAAAATAACAACTAGAGAAGCAGAAATATATAAACACTTAAGTAGGCACACATTTTTCGCTATATTTCGAACAGCTCGTGTTCTTCAAAGGCAGAAGACAAGTATATAGGTACACACACACACACACACCCACCTTTTGTCAAAAAGAATGAGTTATTCTCAGATTCTACGCGTCGGTCGCAGAATCGTAAACACTGTATTCACAACACGCATGCAGCGACTGCACACTGTAAACGCATTGGTCACAATCATAAGCACCTGGAAAAAGAACATATGCTAGAGTAGCGGTAGCCAAGCAGCTTAGAAGGCACTGTTCTTCTGCGTAAGTTTCGCAAGGAGAACCTGCGCTCTTAACCACGGCATCACTACACACTCTGCCACAGAGCTAACGTAACACACACTAGACAGCGTCTTTAGTGCATGTCATTTAACACAACTGCTGTAGTGACTACTCATAGCCTTGCTGGTTACCTTGTGAACCGCGCGCTGTACCGAGTAGAGCTTAGAAGAATGTTTCGTTCAAGAGATGACTGATTTTTGTCACCAGGGGTTGGCATTTATGCAGTATCCATTGCATATATCGCATTTTTTCATAACCTAATGGTTTCTAACTTTTTAAAACTTGAAAAGAACATCACTATTCAAAGGTAAGTAAATGGTCTTTAACTGAATTTTTCGTGTTTCCACCCCACCCCCAAACCCGAGCAACTTCAGCATTTTACAGAAAAACGAATATCATTGAATTCAGAAGTAAGTAAATGGACTATAACTGAATTTTGGTGCGGTTTTGTGTACGAGCAATTTGTTTTATCGGTTAAGCACAGCCGAAAACTATTATTTTTGTGGTTGAGGATTTAGTCTTTGGATATTTAATTTAATATTTTAAGCACTAATCGTTTTAACAGTATGTACGCTTCCATAAAAACAACCCCGAGCTGTGTAATTGATCTTTGTTATGTCACACAATGAAAACATTATTATAATATTGAATAACACCAGCTGTTTTTTTTTTCCTAAAATGAAAAGAGGCATAATAACCTATAAGCAATTTATAATACGCTTTATTTAAATCTGGCGTTTTATCAAGGATAACATTGCATTTAGTTTGCTATATTTTCTTTGATAATATAAATTGCGAGTCTCGGAAATAAATTCTATTAATTTAAATAAGCATTGAACGTTTTCAAAAACTTAGAGTAAAAATACTTCCTTTTTTGTTTTGTTTTGAAAATTTAACAATTATTTTTATAAAGTTAGTAATGATTAATCTTGAGGTAAATCTAAGGATGCAGTATTAATGATATAAGTTAAACGAGCATTTGAATCATGCATGAGCTTATTATAATTAAAATTTGTGGGGTTCATAAGGAAAGCAGAAACCAGCGAATTGCGCATAGTAGCTATAATTTTATTCAATATTTGGTGTTTTTTTCATTCATCAAGTTCTCAAATTGGAACGAAGTTTAATTATTGTTAAAAACTTTAGTACCGTGTTTGACTTTCTTCATTTTTAATGAATGTTCCTGCATTCAATCCATCACCGTGATTTGCATGTAGTATGCAGGTCAATTTTGGAATAAGCAATCTCTTACTGAAATATTTTACAAATTGGTGTGGTTAACTCAGTCATAGGTATTGAGAGCTGTTGAAGAATCTACCGAAGCGATTCAGGTGTACTTACATCAACAGTTAGATCAGAAGCTCTAGAAAGGGAAGGGATTGGGGGAAACGCTCCAATGGCAATACAAAATTCCGTTTCGATGTAAACGATTGTGTGTTGGTGCAATACAATGCGCTTGTTTATTACACTGAACTATATCAAATATGTGTACCCGAGTAGCCCACTATTGACGTATGCTGACGGAGGGCAGAAATCCTATAGTTCAAGATTTTGTACCAAATCTGTTTTGATTTAAGAATATACTGCTTCGACACGTGTTTGGACGTTACTGTTATGTTTTATTATTTCATATTTTAATTTCAGTGTTATTGCCACTAATCCGAAATAAGTTTACGTTAACGAAATATGTGTAAAAATGATAGTAAATAGAAGTATGAACGGAAAACTGATGCCAAATCTGCCACGAACTGTATCTTTTAATGTTAAATGCATATTCGTTATTGGCAGACCTTCGGAGCTAAAACATTTAATAATAGGAATTATGGCGAGTTTTTAACAAGTATTCATTTAATATCTGAAGTATTATCCGAGAAAATTAGTTATATCTGGAGAAAAGACTTCGCCAAAGGGTACTGGATATCTTTTTCTTTTGAAACAAAAGCTAAGTTTATTTTAATAATAGTTTCGTGCTTATTCTATATTAAAATTCCAGCCTTGAATTGATAGTAATAATGAAAAATCCCTGGGGCATCTGAGTCGTCATCAACGCATGCAATGACCTAGGTCATGCCTGTAACAGCAAGTAGGACTTTGCCCTGCTTACTCCATTAATGCTCGGGGGAGGGGAAAGTGTATGGAAAGAAATCTGACTGACTCATACAAGACAGGAGAGTGGCATGAACTTGTTAACTTGCTCAGCGTTAGGTTTTCAGCCCACATTCCCAAAGTTATGGATCTAGCACCACCAATCACGATCTCTGCGGGGTATGGTGCTTACTGAAGCGTTCCTTTCAGACCCGCCTCTAGCTATGTTGACTTTGGTAATCAATTAAAAAAAAAAAAGTATCCATCTCAAAGGATTTCTGAAATACTTTAGCAAAGAATAGCGCGCCCAACTAGAAAGAAGTTATTCTAATCCCAATTTCGAGCAAGCATGAGGTTGCCCATCACCAAAGAGGACTTTAATCCACTTTGGCATCTACCTACAGGTCAGTTTTTACCATGTAATATCTAGCAATCGTAGAAGACCTTTTGGGAGGTTTTGGTTTTCTGAAAATTTCTGGAAAGCGACGTATGAAATTGTTTAAAGGGAATTTCCAAATCAGGTTGTCCATCAGCAAAAGGGATTTTTATCCACTTTGACATCAACTTACAGATCAATTTTTACTGCATAATATCTAGCAATCGTAGAAAACATTTTGGGAGATATGTCGTTTTCTGAAACTTCTCTGGAAAGGACAGTTCAAATAGTTTCAAGGAAATTTCCAAATTAGCCGTAGCCGTAGACGTGATCAGAATCATTATGTTCGAATTCTCCTACTTCATGGGCCAATGTGTAATTAATTTTTCATCCACTTAATTTTTCGCCTGCTCTAGATGTCCATCTAAATCCCTGCATAATATAAAGGCCTAAGACTTTTGAATACGGTTGTTCAGAACCCAGTCTTCATTTCATGCACGAGGCAATATAATAAGGCTGTAAATCCTTGCATAATAATAAGGCCTAGGACTTTTGAATACGGTTGTTCAGAACCCAGTCTTCATTTCATGCACGAGGCAATATAATAAGGCTAATAATATGTAGATTAAGATTTTATAGCAGATATTCTTTCAGGAAGTATGTAAACTGTCAGAGATTTTTTTTACTTTTCCACGTGAATATATACAGTGTTCCGCTTAGCGCTATCAAAAAACAAATTTTCACCATTTAAAAGCAGACGAAGATATTGTTATGTTTAGCATCTTAAAATAAACAGAAACTTTCCAAGTTTATAAACAATAATGCCCATGCATACTAATATTTAATGCGGGGACGAGCCTAGCGCTACTTATTCAGTAGAGCAGAGTACGTGCTAGAATAAGCATGCGAATGCCAGAAAGTTAAGTATGTGCTGTGGTTAGCAGAACAGAAAAATGTTACGCATGTACAATGCGGTGTTCGTATGAGTGAAGCCTAGATGTCTGCAGAGCAACTAAGAGCGAGATGAATTGACCATTTGCCTCTAGCTGAAGAGTTTCTACAACAGATTGCGTATAAAAGTGCTCTAATAAGTTATTATTTATTCTTTAAACCATCACTTACCGCTCAATATCTCTAAGCGGAACGCGCTGTATACTCTGTTTAAGCATTTTATGTACATTCAAACGAAATCAAGACATCCATAACAAATACTAGAATAGAAAAGCTCCATATACTGTTTCAGTGGTGACAAAAACTATTTAGTATTACAAAATTTAATATTCTTTCCATTCGCCTAATAATTTATCCAGTAATAGTAAAACTAAAAATTGTCTTAGATACTATATATGTAAAAGTGCTTTGGTTGATGGTTATATGGAAACATGTTCAGCACATTGATGAGTAATTATTTATATTAAATCAAAATTTATTTTTAAAAAATGTATATGTAAACATATATGTAACTTTTTATACCAAAATTATGTATTATTGCAGTATAGCATTATACAGAAACATTTTTATAAAATTTTAATTTCTATATTCTAAAATCATCAAAATTCTATAAGAACTTATGAAAAGTCATAATTGTACTTTTAATCATAATTAATTGGATGTTAATACTTCTGAAAATATAATTTGTATTTTAATATGAAGTATTATAAAATTTGCCCTTTTGACACTATTATCTTTTATAAATAAACAAAACGAAAATATTAAATGACTTAAACATACTAGTGCATTAAAACCAGTATTTTAAATGGACAATGAATTAAATAAATGTTTATGATCTCTAGAAGCTGGCAGATGGTTATGACAGGCATATACCGAGGGGAAAAAATCGCCATAATTTAAAGGCAGCTAACTCTAAAATTAGTATTGGTAGAAACATGATCTCTAGATTAAAGTTTTGTTTTATAACACTAATATTGCCTGTATTAAAATTATATTTTACACAATAGAGAACGTTGTACATTTGTTTTATTTTATTTTATTTTATATATATATATATATATATATATATATATATTTTTTTATTTACAAACATTTTTAACATCTCAGGTCACCAGCATCCCATTCAATTCAGGACGTGAAAGATTGATAAATCAGAGACCAACTTCTTTCAGGCTTGAGGTTCTTTTACCTGCCGTAAATCTACGACATGGGACTGGTTTTGCTTCTCTTAGATCTTGAAGCCTCAAAAAGTCCATTAACACTGGCCGGGATAGAACCCGCAATCTTGGGTCTACGAGGCAATTTAGTTACCACTAGAATGAACAATTTATCTGTATTTATGACAGCTGCTCTTTCACTGATCTGTGGCAATTTTGATTTTGTCCTACAATACTAAAGGCCGCATATCTTTAATTTGTGAATAAAACTTGCCAGGTTCTCAAATGCTCCACAGCCTTTTATCTTACACTCCTTAAAGAGTCTACAAATATTGAGTATCGAACTACTCAAACACATGAAATATGCTGATTTATTGCAAAGTTATATACTGGAGTTAACAAAGATCCTAAACAAAATGCTATTAAATATATCTCTTAATATTTATATGTACTAAGAATCATTCTTCTGATGTTTATAGTTTCCAAAACAAAGGATTTAACATTTTACCTTTCTGCATATTTTCAACATTTATTATTTTTTCCCTTCAATACATTAACATACTACTATAACTGACAAAAAATTACATATATAATTTGAAAAATGGTAATAAGTTAAATACTTGAGTAAATATTTAATTTTGTGTTTAACAATTCACCACCACGGGTGGTTGAGGTCGTTAAGGCGTGGACTGGTGAACGGGAGGTCTGGGGTTCGAATCCCGCCAGGATCGTCCTCCCTGACTGAGGTTTTTTCCAGGTTTTCCTCAGTCCTCATAACTGGTAAATGCCATGGAGGTACTCTAAACTTAGGCCTGGAATCTTCCTTCCTTAAAAATTCTTTCCTAATATATCATTTCGTCTCATGTATCATCAGTGTCCACCGCCTGTGGTGCCTCAGTAGTGAAAACGGGCGTTAAACACTGTTAAAAAAAATTATCAATTCAGCACCACCATAACTTTAAGTAATAACATGAACTCTACCCGGTAACGTCTAGCTGGAGGCAGATTTCATTACAATGTGTTGATATAAGCCAATAATCAATCATCCATGTTCTTTCCTGTCAACTTAAGTGTCACATTTGCCTTCTTTTCTCGTACGAAAAATCTTGTACTGAAGGTGAGTCGGTCTCTATTTAAGGTTTTGCACAGGCTTGCTAACCAATATAGATATTAATAGCTTTTTGAAGGGAAAAGAACGTATGATTTTGCTCATTATTAAGCATTCTGTTTTTGCTTATTGAATGCTACTCCTCAATGTTTCCATACACTCTTAAACCAGAAACTCTGTAGTTATTATGCAACGAAATTTTAGCTTTTCATTTCAGCTTTGTTTCTTTGATATTCTATTTATTCGTCCATAGATGTGTTTAGAACGTATTGCTGTGTATTCAATTGCTTTCTCTTGTTGACAAATAGTTTCAAAACTGAAATACCTTCTGTGGTTAATTTATTTAATGGATATACCAATCCTTAAATGGTTTTGTTGCCCTTTTCACGGTAACTGGTGGGTCGGCAGTCACAGCAGTAACTCTCGCCGAGGCGGATGTAATTTTCGCGCAACTGTTTTAAGTTCTCACAATTACAACTGCAATTACAATGAAAATATCCATATACTTTATGACAGGGGATGTTGAAAAGTTCTGCTATATTCACACATTTCTGACTTCATTAAAAAAAAAAAATCATTTATGCGCATCAAATTCATCAAAGGATATATGATCTCTGTTGTCTAAGAATTGCAAGCAGATGATCTGATATTTGATTAAATTACTGTACTTGGATATTAAGAAACGTTAATGTTTGAGTATTTGAGCCACGCTTAATATAATTTATCGATGAAGCATGGGTACGTTAACGTTTCTGCTTTGAACAAATAAAGAGGTATTGGAATCCAGAACCACCATTATTTTCTACTCAAAACACCCTTGCACGAAAAAACTGTAAATGGGACCATGTTTTAAGAGGAGCTGTAAGGCTAATTTTGAATTTTTGAACATTTTTAAAAACTAATTAAATAATTGCGGTTTTTTTTCTGATTTGTGTGGTGTAATATTTATTGTGTTATTTAATTTAGAAGTTGTGTTCTTTTTCATTATTTTAAAAGTACATATGCATAATCCTGACTTTGATACTAACCATTTCAAAAGCATATAGGTTTTAACCATGTGAGCTAAAAGGTTCTGGTTTTGCCTTTCGCAAGAGTAAATTTGGATTTTTCTGTTGGTTATCTCAAGTAAAAAATATGAACGGATCCTGAATATTGTGCAGACATGCGTTAGATTCCCTATTGCAACTATGAAGGAGTTTTTAACAACTTTTTCTTCGATCGCAATTTTCTCAAAGCTACGTTTTCCTACATGACTGTACCTTTAAGAGAAAAAAACTGCTGCATCAATTGCTTTGAAATTTTAGTGGTGCTATTAGACATGCTAATAAAGCCACTGAAACAGATTTATTAAGAAAAAAAATCTTAAACTAGAAATGAATGAAGTTTTTTATACATTTAAAAATGTTTCATATCAAATAGTTGCAATTCTATTAAGTCTGTTTCAATATACATATAAACTACATGAATATCTTTCAATGTTGTAGCTCTAATGGCTCTGCCACTGTAGGAACATAAACTTCGCTAGTTTGACATTCGTAAGATCAATTACTGTCATTGGCGTCCGTACTGTTATATCCAGTTACAAAAAATTACCGGAATATCAGGATAACATGCTGCAATTCGTAGATAACGGCGATCTTGTATGCTTTCAAGTTTAAATTAACTCAGTTTCGGAAGATGAACTCATGCATGTGAACTTTTCTAAATAGGACGTGAAATGTGTGAATGCAACAGGACAAGATTTCCAACACCTTCTGTCATGAGGTATGCGCTTATTTTCATTGTAATTGCAGTTGTCATTGGAGAACTTGCATCGTTTACGCAGACGTTACATCCGCTTAAGGGGCAATTACCGCTCAGACAGCCGACACGCCAGTTGCCGTGAAACGGGCGACAATATTGTGAAAGACCCAGTATTTTATGCAGATTCTTCACAAGGTAGTTATACAAAAGTAGCATTTCGTTGTAATTAAGTATACATTTCAATGAAGTAAATAATAAATTAATATTTCAGTACAACTTTAAGTTTGCTTATAACATTTCTATTTGGTTTCCCCATCTTTAAGAAATATTCCAAACCCTACAAAGCATATCATCTGTGGCCGCAGCAGCTTTTGTTATCGGTTTAAAATTTATGGCAGAGATTTAAAAGAAATCATGTATTTAATGTAAATTGATCAAATAAGTAGACAAGTTAAAGTGTTAGTCAAAGCTTAATATCATCGCCCCATTCCATCGACTTCGGAATGTCTAGTGTTGTTCCTTTTGTCTTAAAGTCGCACATTGCCACGAGGTATCTGATAATTCTCCAGCGTTGCCATTATTGCTTTCTTACATAAAAAATTGAGCAAAAAGTAAGATTTTTTTCTATATTTCATATTATTAATATCTGAGGGTAGTTTAATAGACAAAGAGAAAATGAAACAATTATTTATTCTCATTTGCACACCCAGTCCCTGTTAGACTAAAAATCTACTTAAAGAGATGGCTGAGACGTGACAACGTTGTTTATATGAGTGCACTCTTATACACCATTCCTAACGTTTTACACATCAACGTAAAATAAATAATAGAGTCGTAATAAATTGTAACCTCAGTTCCAGAAAAAAAGGCCATCAACGCTTGTCCCATACTATACCTTTCCATTGCAATCAGGCAAATTTTAATCTCATGATCAAAGGTTTTTCTTACACCTTAATATTTCTTAATGCTGCATTTGCTTACTTTAGCCAAAATGCTTAAGTACAGTTGTCGAGCTAGCGCATTCTAGTATTTTATTTTTTATTTATAAAAGTATCCTTGTTAATTACATAACTTGTGAATAAGGAAAAAGACCTTCAACAAGTTCATTAGACAAGTTAATGGGACTTAATTCTAAAAAAAATTGAGGGCACAAAAGAGCTCCTCCCCCCAGCTCCTGCAGTTCGTGTATGTTGGAGACACCAGGGAAGGAACGCTGATGCATGTGATATGCCCTGGCCTGGTTTGTTTGAGGAACGTTCTTCTGCCGCCTCTGTCTTTATAAGACCCCCAAGTCTCCTGCTTGTTAATGCTGCAGTAAGAAAGGAAACAAGTAGAACGCAACCGGTCAAGCCACTTTTTGACTCCGTTCATTTTTCGCTCTCCGCAGTTCCAAGCCGTCTTCTCCGAAATATTAAGCGTCTTAACACTCGACTCACATTCGACATGCTACGTGCACCCACGTAAGACTTTTCTTTAAAAAAAAATGAAACAAAAACAATGCTATTTTGAAACAAACTGTTCACAGTGTTGCAGATTTCGAAAAGAAAAACGTGTTCTGTAATGGTTTATTGCTCCGCAAACTTGCGAAATGTAGAAAGGAATCCTTTTTTGTAAGCCGGTAGACTTTGAAAGATTTGTGTTTCATATTATTTACATTTCATTAATTGGAATGACGACATGGCATTCCTTAATTTTTCGCCAATCAAAAGCACATTCAGGTAGTAAGAGTTGCCTTTTGTCTACCGCAAGATCGTCTATTCAAGGAGCAACATTCGGTGTTCCATTGTCTCTTTATGACAACCATGTTTAGTATTGCTAGAGAATTCTGTAATAAGTCATGAGGCTAGTTTGTGTAAAACATTCTTTCATGCCCTAGACTGATCTGTATAGCATGATCTTTCTTGGTCTAAGGAATGGAAAGTGCATGCATATTTGAGAGTCATGCTTTAATGCTCCTAAACCCAAGATCGCGGGTTTGAACCCTGCCAGGACAGATGGATTTTTTCGGGCGTAAAAATCCTAATTATGGCTTCCTTCGGAAGGGAAGTAAAGCCCTGGGTCCCGTGTCGTACATTTACGGCACGAAAAAGAACCTCAAGCCTGAAAGAAAGGTCTCTGAGCAAAATTTGTCGGCCGTTTCACGCCCTGAATTGAATTGGACACTGATCTGTGATGTTAAAGAGCGTCCGTAAATAAATCAATCAAAATTTTTTCTTTAGTGCGCCTATAGTGATTTTTGGAAACAATTTGGAGTGCTGGCTGTGTAAAGATCGGAATAACGCTTTTGTAGAACATAAAACGCTTATCAGTAAACATTGTTTAATTATATAAAGCGTCACCAATAATATGAAATAGGGTATTTTAACTTGTAGCTCTTACAAGGGGCGTATTGGTAAAAGATTCTTCCATTATAGTTTTATACTCCAAACATGTTTATTGATATTCTTTTATCATATCGCACGTACGTATTATACCCAATTCTATTATCATATTCTCATATCATTTCTTTAAGAATTTTGTTTCAGCTACTTTGATATTCCCCCAGCATTCCACACCATTAACGGGCGTGAATACAGCCATTTTTACTTTGCAACATTTCAACTGCATTATCATGTGGTATTTTCCTAAAAGCGTACACTTTAATTGTGCCACTGACTTTTATTTCATATCTAAGCCTATGTTCATTGCTATATTACGTGTTAAATACAGAGGCATTTTTAAAAGTAACGGTGCCCTAAGTAGGCAGGTCGGCGAGCGATTCCCATCCTACAGCCCGCGATATCTCCTTCCGTTAATTCACAGTGCTGCAATGTTTCACCGTTATAAAAATTAGTTTCTACATATTAAATAACAGAAATCGGTACTAAGTCTCCTGCTGAAGGAAATTTGCCATTTCCTCCATTTTTTTATTTGGTTTATTTACGGACGCTCTGTATCATCTCTGTCATCAGCGCCCCATTGAATTCAGGGCGTGAAACGGCCGATAAATTATGCTCAGAGGCCTCTTCTTTCAGACGGTTCTTTTTTGTGCCGACTCGGGACCCACGGCTTTACTTCCCTTCCGAAGGAAACCATACTTTGGATTTTTACGAAAAGAAATACTTAAGATTTTTATGAAAAAAAATCCATCCATCCTGGCCAAGTTTGAACCCGCGATCTTGGGTTTAGAAGGCATGTATGGTTACCACTACACCACCAGGACCATTGTGTTAAAACAAGCTTTGTTTTCCAGTGTTCCCCAGAAAACACAAACTTATAGGTCTGATGAACGAGCAGGCCACAAAACACTGATTTTAATAATCCTACATGCAAATATACCATGCAATTCCGTTATGAATGAGTAGCAACATGAACTGAGGTGTTATCCTGCTGAAAATTCACCACACTGGCTGGCCTGCTTACAAACCCATTCGGTTAAAAGTATCTCTCTGTAGTTACTTGATCAATTATGATGCTTATTCCCCATTGTATATTCTCCTTTAGTGACATTATTTTTGTTTTATCTGTTGAAGTTGCAATGTTATGCCACTGCTTATTAATTTCAATGCACGTGCTAATTTACACAAATTGGCATTTAAGTATATTAAGATTGTTATGCATATTATTGAGTTTAATTAATAAAGAAATATATTTTAAAATACTACAGGAACTTAAACTATAGAAACCTGAAGCTGTGTGTTTCTTTGGTTGAATCAAATGCACAAATTAACCTACGTAGCTTAGACATCCGTGTTGTTCCTGTACTACTATCAACTATTAGTATGCCTTAAGATCGTATGCTAGTTAGACCTGCTGTGTGCAATTTACTTGTTGCTGATAGTTAAAGTGATTACATGATTGTTATGGCACCAAGGGTGAAAATGTCATTTGAAAAACATACTGAGATTGCAGAATTGAGGAAGGAAGATTTATCGATTCGTCAGACTGATAAAGAATGCGACTAAAAGGGGGGGAGTGTGCATCACAACCTTGCCCTTCACACAAATACTCGTAGCAACTAAGATGTGCTATTGCCGGGAGAGTCTCGCAAAACTATAAATGTGATGATGAACTCTTTAGAATATATATATAAAAAAAAAATTTAAAAAAAATTTAAAAAAAAAAAAAAAAAGGAAATCCCTTTAAAACTTCGCCACAAATATGTGCAAAGCTAGAATAAATGAACAAGAAGACTATAGCAGCAATAAAAATAATAGTTTTTTAGAAGTGGCATTTTTAAAGCTTATTTACATAAAAATAGTATATTGACATTAACAGGCGGTAGGTAGAGTATGTTCATTTATTATTTTACTCAAATTAAACCGCGACTTCTGCAAGCTATTTTCATCAGTTGGATCATTCTCGAAAAGGAAGTGTGTAGTTTTGAATTATCAATATGTAGCTTTTGATTTCGTTCTTACAAATTTTAATGAAATATTCAATATACAAATTTATTCTAGTAGGCGTTAATAGGCATCCTTTTCTAATACATTGCTTTATTAGTTGGTAAGGTGTTCACTGTGTGTACGTTCATATAGACATTTGGAATTGCTATGATTGTGTGCTTGGGACACTTTTATTTGAGGTTACTTCCAATATTTGCTTCTCACTGCTCTATAACGCTTTTTCATGACTTGTTCATGCTATATTTATTGATACATTAAATTTTTGTTTTTGCATTAATTGTATTACTGTAAATACTTAACCAACGTAGAACCTACCATTTCTAAACCCGTTTCTTCTAATTCAGTAATTACCGTAAAACGGATTTTTATAACGGTAAAAAGTACTCAATGACTTTTTAAAAAACGGTAGTGTAAGTTTATTTGTGAGGTTAAGCGTGTTCCACATTCACGAACAACTTCTGCTACACAATCTCTTAAATATCGCATAAGAATCATGCGTCATCTTGAGAATAAAAGCATTGAATGCATTTATTTCCAGTAAAAAGGAGAGTAGTGCATTGTTTAAATTATAAATAAATGCTAATGAAATCACCTTACCTCATTTTGCAATGTGCAATGAAGTGCCGACAACCGCGTGGATATCGAGAACAAAACTTTACTTATAACTAAGCTTTGAAATATCTAATTTTCACTTTAATCCGCAATTGTTGCATTAAAAGGGCTAAAGGATATAATTCAAATAAACATCACGAGATATATCTAAAACTTTATCTCGCATATTAGGTGCTTTAATTTCTTGTTGCATTTGATTCAGATTCAGATTCAATTATCTTCTTGTTTACTCACCTCGTTTTATATAAGATATTCAGCAGTGTCTCTTAAATAAAGTTACTCAACAATACCCTTATACATATTTTGTAATTTCCTTACAATTAGGGTTTAAGAATATTTTATGATCACGCTATAGTCCATATAAATACACAATTTAAATTTTGTGCTGAGATGGAATTAAAAGTTACATTTTCTAATTTCTGATCATTTTACCACGTTTGCTTTCTCTAAGAAATTCAGAATGAATATTTTTATAGTTAGTATTTAAACTTCAGAATTTTAATATTGCTGACTATTTCCTTTCTCTTTACAGGTAACACTATACCAATTGACTATTTTTCGGCTGCATGAAATGTAAGTCAAACGCACACTTATATTTAATTGTAGAAGATATGACAGTACTATGCATTGGTTCAGTGTTGACCTATGCACCCTCTCTCATTTTCAGAGTCGCAGTTGTAATACATACAAGTATATTAAATTGATTTTTTTCAGAACATGGTTCATGGCTCAAGTATATTAAATTGATTTTTTTCAGAACATGGTTCATGGCTCATTTTTATAATAAACATAGCTTTCAGAATATGAATAATAGCTCTTTTAAATAAATTTGTTCTGATGATCTAGGCACTCTAGTGGTAGCCATACTTGCCTCATAGACCCAAGGTCGTGGGTAAAAATCCTAAGTATGGCTTCCTTTGGAAGGACAATAAGATTGTGGATCACATGTCGCAAATTTATGGCTCGTAAAAGAACCTCGAGGCTAAATGAAGAGATCTCTGAGCGAAATTTGTCGGTCTTTTTACCCCTGAATGAAACGCTGAGACCAGAAATGTAAAATGTATCTTCAAATAAAGTAAACAAATAAATAAAACATAAATAAATTTAATTTAATCTGGAGGGACATCAATTTAGGTATTGGGGAGGAGGTTTAAAACCAATTTTGGTATTACATTTTAGGTTTCACCCCCTCGCCTCCAACCACTCCTGTTTTGAAATTTCAATTATCATCCCCTCATGTCTTTTTAAAAGATTAAACTATTATCGCAACTTTTGTTTCTGTCGTTGCCTGGCAACATTGTTTGAATTTGGAAAGAATAAAAATATATTAGTTATAGGATGATCAATTTTTTGGGCAATAGTATACACTTATAAATATTATTGTTATATTGCCCGTTTCAGAACTCCTGACTAATCCATTTTCATTCTGTTCTTACTTGTAGAGTATGTATAAATAAACTAACTTATTATTAAAACACAAATATTACATTTTATAAACTATAGCTTTTATAGTTTAATTTAAATCAAGTTCAAACAACGACAATCCAGGCTGCCAGGCAACGGTAGAAAACAAACGGAGTTATAGAAATTTAATCCTCTTTAATATTTAAATACAGTAAGTTAGGAATGTCATTTGAAGTTTCATAGTAGTGATGATTGGGTTTGAGGAGGTGATTGGAGTTAAGTTTCCGCTTCAATATCTAAATTTGTGTGTTTTTGTTTAAATTAAATTGATTTTAAAATGTTATTCCGGCTAACACATTTGAAACAAAAGCTCTGTATATGCTAAAACTGTTTTACGTTTCAACTTAGCTTTATACTTATTTACCTGGAAAATTTACTTCACATCATATTTTTAAACCGAAATATATTAACACACCTGAATAACCAACCTTTATTAAACTAATCATAATATACCACGTTGTGCCCCAAAAGATAATTCACGGTGATCATCAAATGCCATAATTACTCGTATATAGCGAATTATACAGAACATCCATAGAGAAAAAAAATGAATTAATAAGAGTCATTTGCACATATTGCTATTAGTCACAATATACCTTATTTCACAATACGAACACGATCATCAGGGTTCATTAGATGTTCGTGAAGACGTAGCTTTTTCTTAAAGTATTTTGACTGTTCTGAAAAATTGCTACAGGCAAATTATTTCACTCAAAGACTGTTCTTTTTACGAAATAAACACTTTCCTACACCTGTTCTTTGTTTTCCACACATACTTTTCATGATGCTCTGATATTTTTATATAAATAAATGAAAAGTGCACATTTTAGGTAGTTTTCTCTTATGACATTCCTTAACGAAATTATTTAATGTGCTTAGTTTGTTGAAAGCAATGTTTTGTGAAGAGATTATACATTGAGCGGACTATGTGCATTGAAACGCAGTGTCTCCCCACATTGGCGCTGCTTCTTGTGGCTCCTCATATATTGGGCTCCCACTAACAAAATGTTTTAGAGGCAGGGATGACAAGCCTTCTAATTCAGTCTCCTCGTGTCGATGTCACCTCCACGCAACAAGAGGCATATTTCATGCCGTGCTCAGGTATGTGATCGTTCCTCTAGAGGCACTCACCGCTCTTCTCTAATGCGCTCCCAAAACTTCTGGCTCTGTGCTTTTGTTGTCCCAAAAAGAACTACACGGTCCAGATCATATCCGCCTGCCTCTGCTTGCTCTGCCTGTGGACAAATTAGTTTGTTTTGTGTTGTATACGTTTATAAATAGAAACGGGGGTCAATGGGTTACACAGAGTACAACTGGGAAATTGGCCGGACGTATCTTAAGATGCGTGAATAATAAACACAAAGAACTGAACCAGTGCTTTTCTTTGTTTGATGCCGTGAGCAAATATTTTAACTCGTGCTTTGAATGTTTCGTTCTTTGAGCTCTCTCAACTAGGTTTATAATGAAATAAAAAATACAAGTATAGGAGTGGTGAATTAAACATATAGGGAGAAACAAATTTCATGCTAGACCAGCTGGAAGAGGATTGGATCTGATTGATAAGAATCGAAGAGTCGGCTGGGCGTTTATGCGTACATCTTCAGTGGAGGCACTTGCGGGCGGAAGGAATGAGGAGCAGAACAAGAACAAGAACAAGCAGCGAGATACTAACTGTTGTGATTTCTAGAGTTAAAATGAGCATTTAATTTATTTATTATATAGCAATCTCTGACTTCTAGAGGAAGGGAGTTCCAGATTCTGAGAAATGACATGCTGAATGAGATTAGTAGAAACATATTCCGTGACGAGGGATAGACAGTAAAGTAATATTCCGGGTTCGAGATAGGGGCAGATATACAAAGCGAGAGACTATATACTGAGGGGTGGAGGATTTTGAACAGGACGCAAGGGAATGAAAAGTCCTACGTCCTTTTAGAGGTAACAGCCATGACAGTTGATTGCGTAGGGATGTCCCATGATCAAAATTTACGAGTGTCGAGGATGAATCGAACACAGGCATTATGAACGCTTTGTAATATGTTAACCTGCCTAATATTCAGATTAGAGTATACGACATCACAATCAAAGTGAGGCATAACAAACACTTGAATGATACTTTTTTAGAGAGAGAGAGAGAAATTTAGAGTAGATCTTTTGCTACCTATTTGTGAAAAAGAAAAATAGTGCAGTTCACACACGATTTGCACATTCACAAAAAGAAACTCAGAATAGTTTGCTTACGCTCCAAGGCATCTAATGTCATTTATGGCAGATTATATCTAGGCGAACTCAATCTCTTACCATACACGCAAGGAGCATATCTGTAGGTTGTTGTTGGGGTTTCCGTCGTTCCGTTTGAAAGCGACGTTGCACGCTGAACGGTTAACTTGTAGCTGCCAGCTTGGTTTTAAATGGTCACACGTTTGTGAGCGAAATTTGTGGACAGCGCTGCCTCGGCTGTTGATGATTACTCGTGAATATTATTTATTGTTTTCGTTCCAGAAAGAACAACTACGGTGGGGATACCTCCCCGTACTAGGGGAATATACACAGAGGTCTATGCAGTCCAGTAGTTTTTTTCCATTTAGGACGGCACGCCTTTCGGCCGTAGACGATCTCGTCGTCCAAGCGCGCTAAGCGAACTTAGCTACCAGACTATCACTAGTGGATAGGTAACATCTAGCATAAACCTACTAAATTTTAAAAGGCGGGTCATCCCACAAGAAACAAAAATGTTCAGGGTAATAGCGCTAATTTTGTTGATCTTAGATCAATGGGCCTAAGAAGAGGCTCTGGCATTGTGAATGAGTAGGCGGCTTTATGTTACTGCCGTTGATAGAGCCGACACACTTTGTATAATTATTCTACGATGTTTAGATTGTTGAACTGTTTGTCCCGATGGAGTATAGTTAAGTACTGAAACGAAGACTTAACAAAGGCTTCCTATGCAGTATAAGCTTCGCTAACTTCGGTTGCCTGAATACGCAGAATACCGAAATGTTGAGCGCTGAACGACTAGAGAATAACAAAAATTGAGAACTGAAAATGGAATGGAGCACGGCACCGAATCTTACCCTTAAATACGTAATTCAAACAGAAATCGGTGGGGCACACAAGCCGCGCAAAATACGTGATAGCATCGCGTCTCTCCTTCAAAATTTGAACTCTGTCTCTACACTGGCTGCTTAAATCTGTCTGTCGTCATTTGAATCGTTAGCTAGTAGGAGCTTCAAAAATATATCTTGCGATACGTTGCTTCAAACTTCAACTATATTTTCGGCTGATCGAGGTCATCCTCCTCCAACCGCATTTAAACCCCCCTGATTACGCGATTCAAAGGGAACGGAAGCTTTCTGCTGATAAAAACATCTCTTGAATACAATAGGTAACGTCTTTGGCTTGCTTCGCCTTGACAGACCTGATCCTCACAAGGTTCTATTGTTCAGTACCTTCTTAACGCTATTGTTGACAAAGCATTGATTTTCCTAGTTTACCAAGATGTCCAGCTAAGCGACATATGATCGAAAAATATTTAATGTAAAATATACATTATTAAAGCTTATTAACATTATAGTAATTATGGGAAAAGGAAAGCATACATGAATTATATTCATATAAAGGGATGAAACTGTAGAAACAATTTCAAAATGAATTTCGCCAGCCACAAAACTCAAACTCTTCCAATTGCGATGGAAACAAGATTATATTGCAAGGAAAATGAGACCCAAAGCGATGTCATGCACATTGCCAACAATGCATTCGTAATAGCTCTCTGACATTGCATCAAAGTACACTTTTTTTTTTTTAGTTTCTCATTTTGAACGAGCAAACCACAAGGCAAAAAACGCATTCGTGTGTGAGATTTGATTTCTTAACAAAGGAAAGACATACATATGTGCTTAGCTCGCTTGCATTGCATCTAACAAAACTTCTTTTTGAGTTTCACTTTATGCAAATGAAAAAAAAAAATCTGAAATATGGTTTCTATTTTTCACTAGGTTTTTCCCGGACACTCTGTATATGGAATGAGGCTTAGGTTTACCATCGCCTTCATTTTGTACAAACTGTTACATCGTCCTAAGCGACACCATCTCTTTGAGACTTTTTCATGAATGGACTGTTTATGAGTTCCATTGGCACAACATTTTGGGCAATAATAATAATAATAATAATAATAATAATAATAATAATAATAATAATAATCACGATAGAGCACATCAATTTCCTTTATCCCTCCACCTATACCCGAGCAGTGCATTTATTGATACTAACACGTTAATATTATAATATGAATTAAATGCATCGAACCGCTTGAAATATAAGAAATATAAAATATATCCAGCCTCTCAATTCTTCACGCTTCTATCTCATCATTTATCATGATGTGAAAACCGATGCCCACCCTTTGGGGAGTGGGTGTTACCTTTTCAGAGAGAAATAATCCTCGTAAATCTTTACACAAAACTATACCCGGCAGATATTTTAAAAAGGCAGTGCTGCTGAATAAATCCACGCATCAGGATGAGAACTTAGGGAAATTAATTATGACATATACGTTGGAGTGAGTTCATACATATCCATAGACATCGTTGTACTATGTTCGAGCTTCTCTTGTACTCCACCCGTATTCTTAACAGTGATAGCTTCTGACAGCTTTTTTACTAACGGTGTTGGAACACCACAAGTCTTCCACCCAGTTTTACACTGGAGAGACAGTGTCATTTACATTTCATGAATATAACACCATTCCATTGGTCATTTGCAATATAAAGTGATAAGGAAATACGGTTTAATGGTTTTCAGCATCTAGTTCCAAAGTAAAATGATTGAGCATTTGATTCTGTAGCCATGTGTATGCACAGCTACAGCACAGCTAAAATAAAAGTACGAGAAAAAGGATAAATGCGTACTCGTACAAAGTCTATGAGAATTAAATGTTCTTCTCTCTAATCATAGACATTTTTATACGCAATTCCAGTAAATGCGATAAGTGTTTCGCTTTAGGGTGCTAAAGGGATGGTACAGCGAGAGCAGTTTTCAACGCCCCGCTACATAGTTCAGCCGGTCGGCGATTAGACCCCGCGTTGCCTCCGTTATTTTCTTGCGTAGACTCGCGGCACTCAAGCACATCACCATTTTAAAACTAAGGTACAACATATTACATAGCAGAACTTGGTACTCACCTTCCTTACAGAAAGTTTTGGAAATGTTCCCATTTTTCTTGACACATAATCCACATCTTCTTAGGACATTATTACTGACCGTATCTCTAATGGACCTAGCTTCGTTTCGAATGTTTGTTGTAAGTTCCTCCAATGTGTTAAGGGTTAGTTGAATATACTCTATTTTTCAAAGTCCCCAAATGATAAACATTACAAACCATAAAATCTGAAGGATGAGGAGGCCATAAAATAGGCCAATAATTCTGGGACCAAATAAATATACGGCGTAAATCCTTCATTCATTTTTCTTTTTTCTTTTCTTTCTTTCTTTTTTTCTGGTCCGTCACACAAATTTTCATTAAACTCCTGTACTAACTATAATGTCGTTCGTGTTGGAACCAAGCTCTCAGTTTTAACGGCTTGTCTCAATCTGTACCTGAATGTATGCCTCGAAGATGAATATGCAAATACGCAGTAAATTTCTCCCATTGCACAACACTACTGCTCTATTATTGAATAAAATCTCACTCTCGACCCCACAACACAACTGCCCGACTCTGTCGAAATCCCGCTCTTAACTGACTGAAAAAAGAATGGCACCGCACGTGGCTCTTGGGTAATCTCCGCGATTAATATTCGCACAACTGATCACTAATACACACGCTCAATACATTATGTTTATAACGTTTCTGATGACTTTCAATCATCAATAACTCAAAACTATTCGAGATAGCAACTTTTCTGCATTCCAGCTCTCAACTCAAAGGTTTCCGTACAGCGGCTAGATGGTTGTCGTTTCTATAGCAATACAACGTGTTTGTTTATTGATAAGAATGACGGTATAGCTGAAAGCAAGATATTAAAATTGCATTGTTAATTGTTTCCTCAATAAGTCCACCGTGAAGCTTGATATGATTAGTTCATTAGTAATAAGATTTTTTTTTTTCAAGGGGCTACTGACATGTTGCAACATTTTTTCTTTCCACAGGTAGAACAATTACAATGAAACGTTTTCCAGTCACTAGACCTACAGTTTTCGGTTTGGTTGAATGTGCATTTTAATGTTAGATGAACTGGGAACTAGAAAAGTCAATTGTTCACAAATGAATGAAAGTTGAGTTGACAAATGCAATGCAGACGGAAGTTGCTCTCACCAATAGATATTGTGTTAATGATTGAAACCCATCAAGGACTTTATGAACATCCTGTAATAGATTGTGGGCACTAATATGCGTTGTAGGAATTGTTCGAAGTGGTGTCAATCTTTTGACTTCTTTCCCTGTGACAGTCCTGCTTCCACAGTTCTTCCAATTTGTATCCTGATAGTTTCTTTAAGCTTCTCTAAATCAGCGTTTCTGAAATATGATGCGCGGACCACAATTGATTCTGGGATATGCTCTTGTGGTTCTCCAAAATCCAGATTTAATGTGTTTAATAAAATCAAACATTAGGCCAAGAAAGCAAGGAAAACTTCAAATTCAAATAAACAACATAGAAGTGAGATTTGCACTGCAAACGTTTTCTTTCGTGAAAAAAGCTGTTGCACGCTATTTATACAGTTTGGCTATTCCTTGCAGTGTAGAGTTAATCTCACCAATGCATAAACACGAATTGTACAAATTACATACAATTCTCATTAATGCGAGCACCAACTACATTTATTTCATTTTTTCAGTTAAAAATGAAGGATAATATAAATCATATTCCAAAAATAAATGTCTTATAGATCTGCCTTTTTATAAAACAGTCTTCATATCCTTCAATTATAAAAATAAAAAAGAAAGAAACGTTTCTCCTAATTATTAATCTTAATCTAAAAGCAGGGGATTGTAATTAATGCTACTTTTAAAATAGATGTGTGTGCGCGCGTGCGTATTATTCAGAACTAAAAACCATATGATAAAATTGCTTTTGAATGAGGTGGTTTGTAGAACCTGTTAACTTAATCCGTACTGAAGAAATATTTTGGAAAATGCTGTTCGAAGGTATGCGGATTATTCCTGTACACTTCTTTTTGTAGAAGCATTCCAATACATTACACTACAGTTAACTTTACTTTACCAACACAATTAATTATAGAGGAGCAGCCTGTAATAACTCAACGATCTCTTAAATCTCAAACGAAATTATAAAAGCACAGAAAAACATGCTTGCTCTCGTAACGGCAAACTGCGACTGACTGCCCACATTTAGCCATCAGCACAGGTTAGGCGACTAGTGTGACCTTGGTTCACCTCGGCTTGCACTCTCTGTGGATGGAAGTCAAAACTAACCTAATATCTTATGCTGCTGAAATAACATGAATCGTCCCTTATTTCAAAACACTAGAACTGTATTACTATGAGTGGTTTATCTAATCTTGGTACTTAATAAGCATTTTCTTTTTTCGTACACACTTTAGATACAAACTAAGGGTAAACATATATATTGCACCAAAGATGAGATAGTCATTTACATTTTATAAACGCAGTTAAAAATTTAAATGTTAGCTTACAAATATTATTGACACTGAAAATACGAATAATAGAAAGAACTAGTTTTCCAACTACTTTAACGCTTAAATATTGGCCTTGACACCTCCTTTCCATTGGCGTTTTAGGCGGATGGATTTGTATCTACTACCGAATTCAGTATGTAAATCGGTAACTTTGGTCAGCAGAAGTGTATTCCAAATAATTCATACTTTAATATAAAATATAATATTCTTTATAAACTAAGTGCGGAAATGTTTATGACAAAACAACGCAATTTTTACTAACTTTAATTAAATAAGTTTGAAATATAATATATTTTAAAAATTATTTCTTAACCTGTGCTAGAATTATTTTACTATTAGACATAGCTCTATTTTCTATAAAAGTAAAAGAAAAAAAAAACGGAACGGAATGTTTTTAAACAAAACATTAATAAGGGAAATAAGAGAAAGCCGAGAGAATTGAGATGCCTCCGTGGTCTAGTAGTAGTGTTAACGACTACTAATCTAGAAGTCCTGGATTCGATTTTCAATCAGGCAAAGAAGTTTACGTAAGGTTATTTTATTGTTATTTTTTTATTTTTAATTTTTTCTTACCTTGAGAAAATGCATACCAGATAAATTTATGGGCCAAGGTCTCTGAACTCATTTGCGCCACCATTAATTCATCCCTACAGACTACACCTATGGTATACAACGATTATAATCAATTGCGATACTGCAGACCAATGCAGTCAAAGTCACAATAAATAAGTAAATAAATAAATAAACATTTTAATTTCAAATTGAAAAATTTATAATCACGCTAGTGATGATTCAGTTAACAAAATTATTTTGCAAAATTTAGGCCTAATAAAAGGGTTAACTATGTAAATATGTAATTTAGTTTTACTTTATTCGTACTCTGCAATTGCTGCCTTTTTGTCACTATTTCGCAACTGATCGACAGTGAATAACATTTTATTAAATACTATAATCTAAATCTCAAAAGTGAACATATTTTAATATCTTAGGCAATAAAACAATAACTAATTAAAATATATTTATATAATTAAATTTAAAAAGCAAAAATAATCCTGAAATACACACATTTACTGAAGAAGCAAATAAACCACAACCATCAGAATCTTACTATTGCCAGCATAAATGCTTCTTGTACATGAATAGTACTTAAAATGTAACATTCAGCGGAAATAAATTAAAAACGTAAAATTATTATATATTAGAAATGGAAATACCTTTAATCGAGGTCCCTGTAAGCAAAGAAATAAAAGTGTTAAAGCAACAACGAAGTCGTTAATATGCACTTAACGACGTAAAAGGCTCGATTACAGCGTTAGGTGAAGGGTTTTCAACACGTAGCAAGTATGAGAAAGAGATGAAGAAACGTTCTCGTCTCCTAATAGAACTGACATGACAGACCACTCCAACTTTCCCATATCTTGTTTCTCGGTTAAGTAAAAGGGACAAAAGACATCATAAAGAAGCTTCTGTTTTTTCGTTTTCTTTAATGCGTACCGAAATACAAAGTGGACTTGACGCATTCAAATGCCCATTTCAGATAGGAAACGGTCGGTTCAATTATATTTCGATTACTCTTGCATGTTTGGAATGGGTATTGTTTTTTTTTTTTTGTTTTTTTTATACGCGCCATCAGCATCCTGTTTCTTTTCCTTCCCTCAGACCAGCACGTTCTGCCGGCATTTAATTTCTAATATACTGAGCACCACAGTCTTGTAAGATAACGGCTCTTGTCACGAAGTGAACGTGTATAGAACTCCCATCCGCGTGTCAGATGAAGAAAGCTACCAAGATTATTCGGAATTTTGGTGGTATTGCTTTTATTTTCTGCAAGTTAATTAGAAAGGTATTAAAATATAGTTTTAAAGATCGACATCTCTTAACGGAATGAGCAACGTATAACGTTATTTTTCTTAAATGTTCCAGATTGCTTACTGCCAAGGAGAACTTTTTATTAACTTTCTACTCTCGAGTTACATTTCTTGTATTTTTTAAATTGTAGTAATAAAGCAAATAACAGTGCATCTTAAGCACAAATATTTATGGTTTTTAGATATACAATTGACACTTTGGAAATTGCCAGGTTCGCTCTTTAAAATTTTGTGAATAGTTAACAATGAGTAATCAGAAACTAACATAGATGTGTCTGTCTTTAGATTGAAGTTTAGATAGCAGCATGTGAAGTTTTATCATATCTCGACAATATGTTGCATCAGCACTATTTGTATTTAAAAATGAAAGGAGTGTCCACCAAGCTTATCCCGAGGAAGGCCAGGAATTTGAGATGGCCGTAAACATGGTGGGCTATCTGGAAAACGCTCGGCTGATATACTATAAAACTATCATTCACCAAATCTGTAGTTGTTGAACCAAGAACGAGGATGAGTCTTAAACAAGATAACTTCCGTACCATGATTTTTTATAAAATGGTTTATCAGAGAGAGAATGCCTTGAATGATTGCGCAGGAAATGTTACTGATTTTTGTCCTTTACAAGCCACAAGTTATCAATGGTTTGCAGAAAGTACGAGATGAAGGGGCTTTCTTGACGATGAAGGCCGCACGGGGCGATTTTCAATCGCAACGATGAAAATATTAGAGCAGAGCATATGACATGGTATTTTGGGGGTAACAATGTAGGGAAACCAGTACATCGATTGTTGTATTGAATCGGTTAAACATGGAGAAGTGGCAGTTAGGATAAAAGTAAATCTGCATATGCGCAGTAGGATAATGCGTAATGTTTAGCAACGGTTTCTATTCGAGTCCTGAACTGGATCTTGAGGAGTGGACGTTGCACCAGCTGCTCCCGGAACCTGTCAGCAACTGCTTCGGTATGGCCATCTTGGTCGACGTCCGTCGTGAAAGTGTTATTCCTACATGTTAATAAAATACCTTTGATAGTAATTATGCTTTCAAGTGCACTCGATGCCTATTTTCCTGTTTTATTTAATTATGTTTAGGGATAGACAGGGTGTTATTAGATAAGTGTTGTGAGCTACGTCCCATGTCCGGCCCTATGATGATGATCATCGTCATCATGAATGTATAAAATTGATAATAATTTAAGGTGAATTTTGCCAGGGGGTAATTGCAATATTACGGGAAGAAAATTACTATACAACGCACGGGTTCAGAATCGGCAGCAGTAAATAAGATTTTGAAAAAACATCTTTGAATCAGGAAGTTCTGTAGTTGCTTAGATTCCGGAACACTTCATTGGTTAGGGGAGGGGAAAAAAAAAAAAAAGCAGGTGCCAGAAAATGTTAGAAATCGTTTATGGAGCAAGATCAAAAAACATATTTAACATCATAACTGATGTTATGATGTTAAATATGTTTAATTTACCAGCATAATCCACAAAATAAACTCCATTTGTCGTTCTCAGTCCTAGGAAAGGATCCTGCAATAAAAATGAAGAGATTGGGAAGTGCTAGCAAGAAGATGGTCTGCTCTTTCGCCTCAACTACTGGTCATGTTGCGATACTTTGCTTGAGGGACAAGATACAGTCACTGCCAGACTATAGGAAACATCTGTCAATTGTTTGATGCCTGCGACTGAGGTATCCGTTTACATTGCACAGGAATTAATTTTCAACTCTTAGGAGCTAAAAGCAAATTCCATCCCCCAAACATAATTAAAAAAAAAAAAAAGTGTCATTCATTTAAATCGCCTGAAGCTACAGTGGCTGCATGTGGAGTGTATGTTTGTAGCATTACCAAAGAAACTTGCCATTTAGCATTCATAAAATAGTTTGAACGAATGGGACCTTGCATAGATGTGGTGGAGAGTACTTCGAGAAGATACAATCACAGTTGTATTAGATTTCTGCTCGTATTATATTAGATGTAACAGTAATAAGGTATTAGAATATGTCTCATCTTTTTACGATATACTGCATCTCTTTTTTCAGAAAACACTGCTGAAAATATAAAACTAATGTGTGGTACATAATAACTGATATCAAATTTATTCACTATTTGACTTTAAAACAAGGCTATGAAATCTTGTCCTTAATCCGAAGCCATTAATGCAAAGCAAAAGATATGCAGTGCTCAAAAATGTTTATTTGCTTTTATTATATCATAATAATTAAGAAATGAAACAATAACTTAAAATTTTAGTGTCGTGTAAGATAAACGAGGTTAAAACAACTGATGCTAGCATATTCAGTAGATGAACACGAAACATTAACTCCCTGTGTAGCAGAAGTATTGAGAAGCCAAGAAAGTTCTACATTTTAATTACATGAAGCTGGGGCAGGACCTTAAGGCCTCGGAGGAAGCAAAGGGAGCCAGCAAGCTTTAACCGCATGATCTAAAGGCGACGTCTGGATAGATATTTTCATATCTTTCCTCTGTACAGTTTTTGTTTTGTTTTGTTTTTTGTTGTTATCGTAATTTACTGATAGTGCTAACTGATGGCATGGGTTTTTATTGTATTTCAATAATACAGAAGTTCTTTGAAAAATCAATTTAGCATACGTCTTGACGACTAAAAAAACCAATGAAAAATTCAGAGAATATATCGATATGGGGGGCCTATTATTATTATTATTATTATTATTATTATTATTATTATTATTAATAGTAGTAATAGTAGTAGTATTACTATCATGATCATCATAGTCATGGTATTATAATTATTATTAGTGGTATTATGATTATTATGATGATGATTATTATTATTATATTTTCAGGCAGCTATGGTTACATTCTGTCCTGAAAGACCTGCTTCTTTCTACTTCTCTCTTATGCGCTATGACTTACAATAAATCTTTGCTTACTTCCTTTCTCTGCATCAATTCAGTTCAAGTAAGCGAACAATTTAGGACCATGTAACAGAATTAAAAGGGATGAATTATCGGGCACTTGCTAATGTGCAAACAAGCGTGAAAACATAAGTTTGCGTGTCGGAAGCATGTCGTCAGGAACACGTATGCGATTAGACAGGTCTTGCGGTGAACGAGGAGGCGTTCCCAATCTCAGCATGTTTGCCCTAGGTTGGCGCGGAACGCCTGACTATGTAAGTTTGTAACTGCGGAGATCACTACATTAGTCGGTCTCAAGAAGCTCACATTACAAAGTCCTCTCTTCATGTAAAAGACCACGACAGAATCTCATCTCTGCTCTTACACAAGCAAAACAGTACAGTGGAGCACTAAATTCAGTATTTCTTACCCATTTCTAAGTGGTTACTCAAAAATCTCGCTGCGGCCAGCTGCATATTCTGAGAACGCAAATCTTCTTAAGGTGAAGTTTGTCAGCGATTTTCCGCAGACTAAGGAATGAATATTTTTTATATTTTGCACACATACTGAATAAAATGTTCAGGAGTGACAATACTACACACTTTCGGTTGGTTCCATAAAGTAATCGGTATAGTGCCTGCCTGTTGTGCTACAGGCTTGACACAAACAATTATTTGATTGAAAATATATGTGCGTTTGCGTGATTATGTGTGTATCGGCTATCAAAATAATCATTTCGCCCATTTTGAGGACTGCTTTGAACAGATCCTGAATCAACGTGACAGTCATATACGGGCGCTTTCACGGTCGAGTCGCCCACTTCACCAGCCGGCCGCAGCGCTAACTTCAGCTGTAGTCGCATGGTTTATCGCACGCTGTAACCTTCCAATCACTCCAGTCTCGCTGCAGCAGTAGTAGAGTTAGTGATTGAAGAACTGTGGTCATGCTTATACTTTGATGTCGTTTGTGCATAGCTGTGATTTTTATATCTCTGTATGTAAGAACTTTGTGTATGTTCGTGTGTGAAAACAAATTCTTGCAGGGAAGCTAGAAAGCTGTTTTTAACAGAACATCCAGGGATACCTACTTTACATAGAAATACCGTGCTAAAGCTTGTAAACAAATTAGAGAAAGGGAAGCTTTTTTTCGATTAGAAGCGAATAGTAAGAAGGGCTGTGCTTACTGAAGGGAAATAAGATGAAGTTGGAGAGAGATTAGAACATTCTCATCAAAAAGTCTTCCGACGGCTTGCACAGGAAACTTTGATAAGGTGAGCATGGTTGGCTACCTCGCTCTTAAAATAGAAAGCATACAAAGATCTACTGCGTTTGGAATGTCGGATTCTTAAAAAGGTCATATTTTTGGTATAATTTGCAAAGAAATCACAGTTAAAGAAATGAACATTGAAAGCTGGAGTTGTTTAGGGGTAACAAATTTAACAAATTTTTCTTAGAACATTTCTTCTTCTACATTATTGCACTTTATTTTGAATACCACCACTGTCCATTAGCATAGCACCGGGGAGATGATAGATAATTCGACTGAATGTGCTCAGGAAACGTTGTGCCTAACTTTTCTGGGCATTCATCTAAAGATCTGAGGAAAACGCACTGAAAAAAGCATGTCAGAAAATTGACCCAATCTGCAATCGAACCTGGGCCCTTTCTGTGGGAAACATATATGCTATTGCTAGACCACGCCAGTAGTTCACTATAGCAGCATAATGGTTTAGTCTTTGAAACCACCGCCGAGGTAGTTTAAGCGCGGACTCGTGAGTGGGAGTTCTGGGGTTCGAATTCCACCAGGACCGTCCTCCCTGACTGGGGTTTTTTCCAGTTATAACTGGCAAATGCCGGGGAGGTACCCTATACTTATACCTTCCGTCAATCGCTTCAATCCTTTCTCAATATGTCATTTCATCTCATATATCATCAGTGTCCACCGCCTGTGGTGCCTCAGTAGTAAAAACGGGCATTAAACACTATTAAAAAAAGTCTTTGAAACTAAAAGTGCTTTAAATTGATGTGTTTTGCTCTTAACTGGGAAATATGTGTCATTTTGAGAATTTTTGTTTAAATAGCGGTATTTGTTTCTGAGATAATCGCCGTTTTATTTTGCACATTCTTGCAACGCAGAAATTCACCTACTTCCTTTTAATGCTTAACTAAGCACCCTCCAAACTGCCTGCCATTAATTCCTCCAATATTACAGTTGTCTGAAAACACCGTTAAAATAGTTAGCAGATTCTCTCGGTATATCATAAATATTAAGAAATTATTTAATGTACAAATCTGACTAACATAAAAGCTGAAAGTCAGTTTATTTATTGAAGCTATTCACAGCTGGTAACACTTGGGTAAATACAAACATTATTATAAAAATATATAAAAAAAACTGAAACTTGTCAAAAATCCAACGGGACATACCTATAGCGCATGCTATACCACGACCTTCTTCCGGTACTTTCTTCCTCTGGGAAGTTCTGACCAATTCCTTTTGCAACGTGTGTTCTGCTCCCAACATCCACAACCCGCGGACAAAGGTTTATAGTCCTAGGACATGAAGCTCTTTTTTTTGGTATCTTTCTCGATAGATCCGCGCTGCTTCAGCCTTAACCGGTAAATTAGTAGCATCTTTATTACTAAAATGTGCCAATTTTAATACTGGCATCTTTGTTTCACATTCAGTGATAAACAAACATTGACATTGGTTATTAAAACGTATGCATAGAACAGTTGAGGAGCTATTTGCGACGCACAAACTACTAACCGAGTTCTTGGACAGACAGTGTTGTCACTTTGAGACGCTTGAATTCACTCAAAACGGAACAAACTTTAAACTGCTTATAATCAAGAGATTTGAAACTGCAAAATAAGTATTAACATGTAGAGGAACAGTTTCAATTGCCATTATCTTTTAAAAATTCGCCAGTTTTCATTGAGTTAAGTAAAAGGTGTGTTTTAAGAAGAAACAAAGTAGCTGCATATTCTCGAAAGCCATTTCGAAGATATCAAAATGGTAGTTACTAGTGTTTTTGTTTCCTTCATATGCAGTAAAAAGGAAAGTCATAGCCCCTCTTCCATTTTGTATATCAACGAAATTGTTAACTAGTGCGAAAACCTATTAATTTATACTAATAAGATTTGACAAATTTCTGAACACCGTGTTATATGCTGATGACAAAATAAAGTAAGTGATATGGAAGACGATGTACAAATTAAAGTTAAGTGACAAAGAACTTGTAAATAAAAATATCAGAGATAAAAGCAAAAATAATGCCTGTTATCGGTACTAATCACATAAGAAAAATAATGCTAGAGCAATAGAACATCTTTTTTTTTTTAACTAACCGAGGTTCATTGTCAAAAAGATTATAGATAAAATAAACGAGGAAATTTTATAGTAGTGGCCTAATTCCATAAGAGGAAGAAAGAGACGTGATTGTTAATTTTAAATCAAATAATTGCCAAGTTGTAGCGTTTAGTGTCTAAAGAGAGACAGTTCTAGTTTAAGTAAACAACCTTCTTCCTATAGCATAGACGCAATTTGACATTTCTTTTTGAATATTGAGTTATTAGAGATAATAAGTAAATAATAGATCTTATCTTTACGCTCTATTAATCTGGCTTTAACTTTCGACCATTTTGACATTGTGCTACAAGTTTTTATAAAAGCCGATTTAAGGTTTTTAAAAGTAAGCGTTAATATTGACATTGTTCTGATTACGGCTTAACAAACAGTGCATTGATTGAGGCACTTGCGTCAGTGTAGAAACTAGAAAATTAAATTGAGTATTGCAGCATCAGAATCCGCTTAAAACTAAACTCATGTAGAAGTATTGATCACTAGTGCGGTTTTTATATGGACGCGCCGCTTGTTTATAGCTATGAGCAATAAAACAGTTCATAAAATAATAGGCAATTTTAGTAAAAGAAAAGTGCTAAAGCTGCCTTTCATCCTTTTACGCACATTTATAGATGTTTCCAAGCAATAACTGCCGTCTGCACTTGCCACCTCGCGAGCTTTATTTAACCGAGATTGTGGATTAATTTACAACTAGCAAACTGTTCAAAGTGGTCAAAATTGAAGAGACGATTTTGTCAGTGAACATATTTCTTGGATAACACAGAAGAATAAGCCTATGACATCTCACAAAGGCAAGTATGATGACCTGCACTTGACAAAGTTTGTGCTTTTTAAACTTTAGTATATTAACCTCATTAACATATAATTATTATATTTTCAGTGACCGAAACTAGAACTTCAAGCAACAATGATGTATTTTGCTGTAGCTTTCTATTCCTGATTAATCATTCTTAGATATTTAATTCTAATGTGGACCTTCCTTGAGCATAATTTATTTGGTCCACTTCTTTAGAGGTGTTCTCCATTGGTCTCTGCTCGTTATCATACGAGCCCTTAGTGCTCCAGCCTCCTTCTTGAAGAGACCAGTTCACCTGGTCTGCCTATGGTTCTCTTTCCAGCTGTAAACTCATAATAGCATGATCTTGCTTGTTAAATACAGCGATCGTCGGAACACATGCCGCGGCAGCGGGCGATACTTGTACAATTTATCTGTCCAAACAGTTGGTTGAGTGCTTTTTTGTTGTCACAATGCTATCTTTATTCAACACCTGCAGATTTGTTTTGGCAACTGACACGGAAGAAAAGATGGTTTTCTGAGGAAAGGCGCTCTTTAGTGTGGATTGCGCTATCTCCTATAATGACAGTAAACGGAGAGAACCTATAGATTTAACTCAGAATCCGAGAGAATCTGACATGCCTCATATTTCCAAATCTCCTTATTTGGCATATCTGAATCTGCAATCATTGCAGGTTAAATTGCATCAGCGTGTTCGAGATGCACTGGTAACATATTAGCACCATGTCGAGAAATTTGCATTTACATTGATGAGAGAGAAACTGCAAACGATGAAATGTGTTCTTAAAAGAAATTACGCATCAAAACGCACTGTTAGAAGACGGGATTTGAACATCGACGTTCTAGAGCAAGATCCCGATCCATTCATCATCTTGAAATAAGCTCTGCAAGGAAAGGCGGTGTTATGAAAGCCTGTTTTAACGAGCGAAGAAAATTCCTTTCATGGGAATTCTACCTATTGAAGTGTAGCAGAGAAAAATAGTATTGCAATTCAGTGAAATTACGTAAGAAAAATATATGCCTCTTTCCAGAATTGAATTGCCTGTTTCACAGGTATCTGGTTTGTGATATTCATTGCCTCAGTGCAGTGTTGTGCTTAAAGTCATAATTAGGTATGCGTCTTGGGAGAAATGAGAAAAACTTTCAACGCTTTTTAAAATGGGAGAGGGCTAAATTAATTGAAAATTGAATGAATGATATATATATACATACATACTTTCATTATAACAATCTCTAAGTAGCAACATTAATGCTTATTTCGAAATTGCATTATTCCTCATGAATAATTTAATTACTTCAGTTCCACACTTGCCCATTAATGTCCGGTCAATTTTAACTTTAACGTGCTGGAGGAAAAACTCCCAGCAGTATGGGAGATGATGAATGATAAATTCACAAAGTTTATATTTCAAAAACATTTGCTAGGCAGTAAAATTATATGTGCAAGTAAATTTGAATTTAGTATAATGAGAAAATTGAAAAGCAGCAAATAAGTTTTATGTATAAATGAAATAAAAGTACAACAGTAATACTCCATTGAAATCTTTATAACATGATAAAAACATGGAAGAATCGTTGTTTTAAGGCATAAGCCTTGCAAAAAATGCCACTCTTAGCATTATTAATCAGTTTGGAAAAACAAATTGCAGGCATTAGTATGTAATAAAATCTTTTGTGTTTTAAATAAAAAAGAAAAATACCTTAATACTGTGCCAAATTATCATGACAAAGTTGCTTATCAAAGAACATTCCTTGGCTAGGAAAATTACAAAAATGTACCAGGAGAGAAACTGGTAATACTCTAAAACCACCTACAATAAATGCATTTTACAAATGTATTCTACCTGGGTCACTGAGTATGTACAGTGAAGAACGCCCCGAGCTAACAATTTAGAATTAAAAAACGAAAAATCTACATCTCAACCCTAAGCTGGGGTCTCTATATAGTGAGAGAAGTCAAGAAATGACTGGTGAGTTCTCCATGCCCCATGCACAGGAATTCCTGATCTTTTTAAACATGCGATTTATTTTAATTTGTGGTCAACCAGCCTGCCGATCACATCATGCAGGGATAAAGGAAGGGATAGGATGTCATGCGGAAAGGGGGGCGGGAAGGGTCATATCGATGAGAAAGGCTGGAATGCGCATGAGGATATTTTTGAAAGTAGTTACTGGACTAGGTAGGACTAATGACACCTCTCGGAAAGAGTGTAGAACTCTTAAAGGTCGAAGAGGTGAGTCATGTAATTTGTCTTCATTTTGGGAATTTTAGGGGACTTAATCTGTGGATTAAATGCAGAATATAATGGAAACGTTGCTTTGATTTAGAGAAAATATAACGGAACAAATTCTCCTGTTTACTGCATATATATCTAAAAGAGAAATTGTTTAGATGGAAGAACAAAGACGGTCATGTGCTAACAAACATTTTAATTGTTTTAAATCGCAGTTTTTAAAGGAAAATAGGGGAGCCAGAAGCGTTCAAGCGTTGGATAGTTTTGCCAGACCGAAGTTCTGTTCTGTAGGAAAGTGCTTAACTTAATGAAATGTCAGAAATTGATTAAGGATCCCGCATGAAATACAACATATATAAGCAGAAGAAAGAAAAAAGCTCTCTAAATGGACGGAAAATAAAACGTTTAACATTTCAAGGAAAGAAAAAAAGAGAAGAAAGAGTGGAGAAGGCAGTTTAGAAGAAGATATCAGCCGGTTTACGTTGTACTTGTTGTTGATATTTTGTGTGTACATATACTTCCCCCCCCTGAAAATGCTGCAAGTTCAACAAACATTCTTATAGCAAAAAGTCGCAAAATATCATTCCAAAAGAGGTCCCGTTTTGTGAGGTGTATAGCTTCAAGAACAACATGAAAGAAATCACTTGTAAAAATAATAACGGTTTGAAGATCATAAAAAAAAAAAAAAAAAAACAACGAAAGATGTAAACATTGTATACACTGCCTGTCCCCCCGGTTCGTTACTATAACCGGTAAATTTGCATGCGGCTGGTTTCTTTGAAGTTGTTCGATAAATTGCATTGGATGTTGACATTAGTCAGCGAAGATCGATGTCGGACATACGGAATATCAAACCTGGTAGGCTAAGCAAAGGGTTTATAAAACTCTCGAGGTTCGGGGTCGAGATTTAACTTTTTAGCTAGAAAAATAAAACTTCTGTATTTTCAATGACTTCTTTGGAGTACAGAGTTGATGAATGATTGAAACATATCTGAACTGAAGGAAGGGTCCATAACGTTCGCCTTGCACGAGAGAAGAGAAGCCGGAATGTGTAGCTATCATTGCTGGTAATCAAAGCGCTACATAACGGAAATTGTTCTTGGTCTCGCTGCAATCTTCTGTTGATGAGTTTGCGAACGCCCATGTGTGGCATTATAATAGACACTGTCCTAAAGCTTAACCCGAATTTGGGGTGCCACGGTACTTTTACTTTGTCAAGATTTCCTTAGGCTGTCGTTGCATATGTTAATAAATTCATTCATGGAAATTGTAGCGGAACTACTTTTTGTGTCGCAGGGAAGAGCCTTCTTTATCATTTTGTGAAAATGAGTACGTCAGTGCGTGCAGCTTAGACTTAAAACTCGGCAATTTAAATTAGCAGAGAGTTTTATGGAAGGCAAGGATGAAATGGAGATTATCAGTAGAGAGAAACAAGAAATTGAATTAGAAAAATTTACTTGTATTTTATTGGATTATTGGTCAGTGTAATGTTACGTGTGTAACCATTTAGATCTGTTCTATATTGAGGTACATTTTGAATTATCTACTTCATATAAGGTATTTAGGTGATTATTTGTATATAGTCACCAGAATTTCACGTTATCAGAGGCCTGTAGCAGGGATGCTATCTATCTCCAACATATATTTTGAAGAGGCTTTAAATGTCTGGAAGAAGAAATGTGGAGGTATTGCAGTCAAGGTTGGTTGATCAAATAATAATGGCTGAAGAATACACGAGAAGGAAGCATATTGAAGAGTATGAAAAAGCGGCACAAATGTTTAATTTTAAAAAATCTCTATATGGAATATCAGAAAAACTAAATCTAATTATTGAAAACAGGACAGTGATTAAATATAGTGACAAATATAGATATTGTGGCCCTGGAAAAATGATAAAGAAATTAGGGAACGTATAAGGAAAGGTACATTTGCAATATCGACTCTTAATCCAATATTGTAGGATGAGCAGATAAATAAAGAAATAAAATATCCGCTTTATAAATCGATTGTTAGAAGCACGGCTTGTATGGTGCAGAAACATGACTACTGAAAGTTACATACAAAAAATACATTTTTGGATTACTGGAGACTGTCAGCAAGGGTGTCGCGAAGAGACGAAGAGATAGCATCAGAAACGATACAATAAGGCAAATAATGGAAATTAATAATAATAATAATAATAATAATAATAATAATAATAATAATATTGTAAAAGACGTTTTAACAAGGCAATTGATAAGGTATGGTAATTTAATACGAATGGGGGAAGAAAGATTGCCAAGGATGATACATAAATGAATTCTACTAAGAAGATGGAAACGAGGAAGGCCACAAACAACATGGATGAAGAAAATTCAAGAAAAATGGAGAATAGACATCAAAATCAACAACAACAATGCCTGGACCGAGGGAAATGGTTTTCAGCAGTGCATGCCATTTAATTAACTGTCAGAAGATGTTGATATATCGTAAAATTTAGGTAATAATAATAATAATAATAATAATAATAATAATAATAATAATACTTTATATAGTACTAAAATTAAGTGAATGTGGATGGTTAACAAATGAGGGTTTGGTCTTTTGTTATATTAGTTTTAAATTATTGGTATAAATTCATATAATATGTTTGGAGTTATATGAAAATTAATCAGCTAATATGTTTTGAATTGAAGTAGAGTGGAATATGTAAAGTTTATTTATTAATTAGTGATTGATGAACTCAAAAAGAAATGGAACAAATTAGAAGCTAAAAGAAAACAATAATGAGTAAAATAAACAAGGAAAAGAATTAAAAAGCAAGGCATCTCATGTGAAGGGCTTAACCTGAATTGTAGCGGAACCTCTGTGTTCTGTAATTCCAGTAGGACCTACTGATGAACCGAAGACGGAATTTAGCTAAGCTCGTGGTGGTTACACATAGGTACTCTAATTATATTATTATTATTATTATTATTATTATTATTATTATTATTATTATTATTATTGTTGTTGTTGTTGTTTTTGTATTGTAACAGGAATTAAAAATGTGTGTAATTTAAAATTAAATAAAGAAACTATTGTAACTCGTGGGATTGCACCTAAGAATGACCAGGTCCAAATAAGACCACTTGTATTTAATTTCAATAAATAAACAAATAAACTAGGACTTTAAAAATCACACAGCATTTGCAATTCATTATTCATCACAATTCAGTTGACTTGTATCTTTAGAAGAAGAGCATGGGACTTCCATGCAAGCAGGATGAACTAAAATGTAACAATGCTTCGGACTTTTTGTGTATTATTGCTGAGAATCTGATCAAACTTCTTTCAGCACAGACTGTTTTCCTACTCTTCGTGTTGCGCATTTTGTAAAATTCACCTGCATACAAAATTGAACAATGATATTCTCTTTAGCGGAAATGAATTTTCTTTTTCTGAATTAATATACTCGATAGAATTCTGTCATGCTTTCAAATAAGCTAAAATAAAGCAAAATAAATCAATTTAGTTCCTGTAGTTAACTGGTTACCACCTAATGGCAACTACTGGTTCCAGTAGCAGTACTTTATTAAATTAGTTAGAAAATTATTTGGTTCTATCTTCTATTTAGTTTATTATTATATTTACATTTTATTTTCTGTATAGATTTTGGTCTGTAACATGTATTATGTATAATGAAATAATTTATAATAAATAATACATGATAAAATTTGGAATACACGTCCCCGGTATAGGCAACAAGGAGCCGGGATGAAGTATTGCAGATTTTATTATTATTTTTTTTTCATATAAGCTAAAAGCATGGAAAATGTAGTACCACAGAATTGGATTGAAAAGGTTGCAATTTTTTGTTGTCGCTATAATGCTTAGCGCAAATGTTTGATCAGTAAAGCCGATCTGCGTTCAATGAACTTTTCTCGCTACTAAAGCACTTTAAAATTTATTTTATTTTATTTTTATTTATTTATTTTCATTTGTAGCCATGTCACTGCCAGCTGATATCCGTTTATTCTGTATGAGGGTTGAAGGAAAGAAGTTCAGCCAAATGTTGTCATGTTTATAGCACCGAGTTTTATAAAGAGTTTTTAGATGTCATTGATTACTTTTGACAAAGTCGACAACTGGCACTCTGTGTAGATGTTTCCACATTGTAGATTGCAATAGTGCCACTGACTTTGTTGAGAGAGGCCGCAGTGCTACTCTGCACACTAGCAGTGGCCAGGATCTCTTCACCAAAGTAGTTTATGACTACTGTTTGTGACCTCCGATTAGAAAATGCATTTCTCAAAGAGAACGTGAAAGGCGTAAAGTGTTGAATCACGCGAAATGTGCCTCCGTTTGCTTCATTATTTCAATAAGACGAAACACAAGTGAAAAGGAAAGAGCAGGGTGAACAGTGTACGTACTGATGGCCGGACGAACCTGGTTCAGGGCTCGGAAGGCAAAATGGCGGTGTTGATACCAGCGGAACCCGCCTCCCCGTCACGCTTACCTTGTTTACGCACACCAACCTAACAATTTAGCGCAATAAGTGCTCCAGCCCCATCATTCCTCCTCATGTTCTGTCTCCCCATTGACCGCATGCTCTTCGGTATCCTTCCTTCCTTGTGAAAATGAGTTAGTGTTTGGGCAACTGCTAGGGGTGACCATGATGCGTGCTTCATTTTCCTCTGTCATCACAACCTTGCTTGCAGTCCAAAGTTAATGTCTTTGCCAAAGCGAGGAAATGTCGGTTGTGCTTTTGCTCACGTAGTTAAGATATGTTATTGCTTCTCTGTCATTAATTCATTGCAGAAATACGTGATACATGTAAATTGCAGGAACCCTGACTATAGTTCCATGCAATCACAGAGTTATAGGTACTCAGGATAAACGAAATGTGCTATATAAGAGCCGTTTTGAAGTTTGGAAGCTGTATTGAAGGAAGTAATGTGGTTTACATCTTGGGTGTAATAAAATTATAAAATACTATGCACATATCTGAAAGAACTGCATATGTTAGTAACAGGAAAGGTGTTTCTTCGCCATTGTCACTTCTTTTGTAGCTTTAATGACATACGTGCATTTATCTGCATATAGGATTTTCATAAGGAGTTAATGTTCAATCATCTGCTTTTCCATTTTGGGATAATATCGGCAGTTACTATACTAGATGTGTTTCTTGTACTTTACGAGGATAAAACAAGAAGCTATAGCCTCCCAATAGTTATTTTTGGTTCATATTCGTAAAAATTGCTCTCTCTCTCCCTTTATAGTAATACTTTGTATCATTTATTGGAAGGAGAGTTTGAACAGTTTCTCTGTAATCATTTTTAACTGAGAATTTTAAGTTAAACTACATATTCGATGTCATAAGAAATAATTAATTCTGTTGATTGTGCTGAAATAATATTCCAGTATGTAAATCATCTCATGCAATAGTTTTTGCAATGAAAAGATATCGATCTAAAGAGGAATATTATATGGAATATTATCACATACCATAAATTCAGTATAACCTTTTTGTATTGCATTTCAGGAAAACTGATATGTACATCTTCGTTTTTATGGAACGTATCCAAACTTTACATGCAAGTTATTTCAATACATTTTTGTAAAACTTTTCTTAAAGGGCTAAAGTGCATTTTTAGACTTTCATTTTTTCCTTCTCCAAGAATTAATGCAATGAAATCGTTTTAGCATTACTGATAGACGGTAAATATTTGTAGAAAAATTTACTTCTACAATCTTCTAATACATTGCAACTTATTGCTGAAATGCTAACCAACAGGAACAATGATCTTTGGCTTCCTGTTAATTACTCCCTACGAAATAAGAACAAGCATATACAGAGATATTCTGGGAAATTTCCCGTTGCTGCAATGATGTAGAGATCATTGTTAAGGGCCAGACACTTCAGCAGAAGCCTGTAAAATAATGGCAAAAGTTAGAGATAGGAACGATAAGAACCAAACTACAGGTTGGTTTCTCTGTAGTGATTTAACATTCTCTACCAGCTGCAAAGTATTTCACTTTTCAAGGTGTCGGTAAGTTTAGAGTAACTGCCCTTCCAAGCCACTTGACCCAAAGATGATTCGAACCTGCGCCCTTCGCTTTTTCAGCCAGTTACTTGCGCACCGATACTCTAGCAAGCGGTGTAAGCATTTCGGACGTACTGTATAACGTTGTGTTACCTCAACATTCTCCCGTGAATCATCTTATCCGTTCTCACGTGTTGGCAAGTGATTGTTGGTTTACTCCGGTTATTTTGATTTATAGTAGGATGTAATCTTACGGTCATTTTTTTCCCCTTAAGGGACGTTGAAGTCGCTATGTTTTATACCTGCCATCCCAGGTTTAACAAATCGGCGGTCCGTTGGAAAGGTATTTTAGAAATAACCAGCTAGACAGTCTGGGAGAAGTAATGAAGGAAAACCACCAAAATCTCCTACAAGGGGCGACAACCAAACGCAGTCCTTACATCCGTTATTTAAATCTACACTGTAGTTCATGCGATTCACCAAGAGTTGTGTATTTGGCACAGTTTGTTAGTTAAACAGTATTTTCGGACATTAAAATTCTTCGTTGCAAACGTAATTAAATACTGTATTGTACATACAGTACCTGAAAAATCATCAAGCACAATCATAAAATGTATCTATATGTCTGTAAAATAATAACTTGTAAAGAACAAGTAACTTATAAAATAGAGATTAAGGTGTTCGGTTAACCAAACTTTTGAATGCATTATGTGCTTATAAATATATTTAATATGTGTATAAAATATGTAATATATTTCCAAATTATGAAAAAGGGGCCATATTTAATAATTTATTTAAAAAAGGAGGCCAGAAAGGTGTTTAAAAAGTATAGACGATAAAGTCATAAACAGTGCAATTTGCACATTTCTCTTCTTAGTTTTTCCAATTATCAGGATCTGATGGGCCACATGAACCATTTAAATTTAGTTGCACTATTCTTTTCCGAAACATTACCTAATTACAAATTAAAACACATTTGTCATTAATAAATCTCAAAAAAAAAAAAAAATGTTTAAGATTCAGTGTACAGATAGTACGCTATAATGTAAGTATTGCACATCCGAGTATGATTAGTTGAAGGTGCTGGGGTTGAGGTTCTCAATGAGCCTGTCAACAAGTATGTTACATACTATTTTTATACTACCATATCGTAATGTAACTTATTTTTAGTTTATTATAATTTATTATAATTTGGAAAGTATAAAATAACGAGAACTAGAAATGTCGAATAGATTAGCATTTGTTCATATGTTTGTATAGTTACGCATTAGTGTTTTGCTAGTAATTGTTGACTTTATTGAAACATTTAGTAGCTAAATGATATGAAAATTATAATGGAATTTGAAGAAAGTAATAAAGATTTTGAAGGAACTCCATTCTAGGTGCTTGAAGTGGGAACTGGTATTAGGAATGATTTGCTGCCTGAGAAATCTAAAAAATCGTTATGAGCGAGAACGTGAAGTATTCACAGATTGGTGCGAAAGATAAATCTCAGGACAGATTTCACTACAGAAGATAATGAAAATTTCAACATTTTGGTCCATTTATTTCATGTATTGGTTGAATAATTTCGTAAATTGTGTTATATGGCAAGGTTGCTACTTGTAATTTATGAAATAGTGGTACAAAGCAGTGGTACAAAGCTACTTTGCAGCACTAATCTTCAATTATTTTATTCCAGTACCGCTAGACTGCTACTTTTCAGTTGTAAAATTAGGGAGACATTTGCTACTTTAAGATACAAAGTATAAAAAATATTTAGCCACAGTTTTTAATAATATAACAAGGATTGAAAACGTGCAAACTAAGAAGAAGAAAAAAAAAAAAGAGCTCAGTGAGTGTAATTCCATCTGGGGGTAAGATAAATGCAGTTGGAAAGACACAAAAATTTTTAAAAATGCAAAGTTTTCAGGCTGCATGGCGTGAAGAATGAAGTAATGAACAGCAGAATGGATGCTGAATAAAATGTGTAAGAATAATACAAAAAAAATGTTTAAAATGTTTACGCATCTGATGAAGATGAAGTGAGAAGGCTCAAACACATTTATTAATGGGAAACCTTTGAGAAAAAGATAGAAAAGACCTAAGACGTGAAACGAGGGAATGATGAATGCAATGGAAAACCGATGCTTGAAAATGGAAGACATAGAAGACGGCTGTGGCCACTATAAAATGTTATCGCATTCCAGAGAATAATGCTAACAAAGTCGATCTGTTATTCAATTTAAAACGAAGGTGATTCCTAAAAATAATGGAAAACATGGCTTGCAACAATGGGTATGGCTAAGAAGAAGAATGTTAATAGGCACCCGAACAAGCTAATTATTTTTTCCTTTACTTCAGCCCCATATATTCAAGAATGTCTCTTGTCTTTATTCTTTTAGATTTATATTTGTTTATCAGTGCAGATGTTATTCGAAACGCCATTCGGTTTAAATACTCTCTATTCAATTATTTTTGCTATGTTGTATGAATATTTGTAGACTCTTCACATGAATTTTTTATGAGTAATGTGTTCTTATTTATATTCTTATTCTGTTTACAATTCACCATTCTCAGCTTCCAGATTAGCATCGGGACAATCTTTTGTAGAATTTTGTTTTGATATATTTTCTTGGTGTGTTTTGCTAAATATTCTACTTAATGGTAAAATAGATATATATTTTCAGTTTAAAATTATGTTTGGAATCTAATTTAACAAAATATAACACTTGTTTGATCTTTTCTTTAAGAAGTTGTTTAAGTACATAGAAAGTCTTCCATAGTGAGCGATTGACTTTTGTTGGACAATACTTCTAAAATAATATTAAAAAAATATTCTAGGAGTCTTTAAGTCATTAATTGTTTTATAAACAAATATTATCGTACAAAGCTGATGCCTTACTGGTTTAAGGAGCACTGGGAGTGAGTTTTAAAGCAAAATCCCCTCCCCTTCCTTTTTCAAATGGTTCCTTGAACCTTTGGGCGTCCACAGCGAATGGACATTTATATGCACCTCCCCTTCCCTTCAGGCTCTACAGCCATTTAAAGAGTTCCGCGTGTCCTTTTAAATGCCGCTGTTTCCCAGCATCTTTTTTATAATATAGCGTTTTTCTCAAATTTTCATTTTCACACATTCAAAATGTCAACCGTTTTTTGTTTAAATTCAATTCAAATTTCCCAGAACGTGCAGAATTATCCTTTGTAATGTTCTATAGGACAAAATACATGCTAACACAAATAGTAATTAAAAAATTATAAGAAAGAATTATTAATTTTAATGATTAAGATAGATTTAAAAAAATTATCACTGTTCATTCATCAAATTTATTTAAAATATTTTTCGATAAAATTTTTGAATGGGATTCAAAGCTCCAGTTGCAAAAATGCCAACCAATTTTTCTCAACTCATGAGCAGATAAAATATTTTGATTATGCGATATGATTACTTAATAAAATTTATGAAATAATTTATAGCTCGCAAAGTGTTTATCCAATTTGAATACAACTTGGTATACATATTAACTTTGCAGCAATGCAATCACAGTAAAGTTTCAGAAAAACCCATATAAAAATGTGGAATTTTTTAAATTCGCTCCCAGTGTTCCGTAAGGTGGTTCAGATGTTACAAAGGAAAAAAAAAAAAAAAGTATGTATACGTGTCCAAATGTTTAAATATTATTTCATAGGTCGTATAAATTTCAATATCTAAATAAACTATACTTAAATCAAAATGCATTTAATAAATTCCCGATTTGCCCACATATATGCACAATACAACAAAATCTTAACATTTAAAATGGAACTTTCTATATTCCTTTTGTTCAGCTTCAAATAAAAATTATGGATTTTAATTTTTTGCAACACGTTATTTTCGTAACTGAACGCAAGCCACAAAGGACCCAGATGGCGCCACCACTTGCCACCTCCATTGATGAACATACCTTTGCATTTCTACTCCCACTACTGTGGTGAATAATATGCACACAGTATTATTTATATTCGATCAGAGTACTGTCGTATGGTATAACAGTTGTTCACATATTTCTTTTAATGAAACAGCTCTTCTCCCAACAATGCTTACTGTCGTAACAACAAACTGCGACTGACAGTTCACGTGTAGTCACCAGCTCAGTGGCTGTTGCAACGTAGCTAAAACTAATAAGTTGATAAGCAGAAATAAGTGAACTCCTGAAACAGCTACACAGATAGCACAAGCTTTCGAACAACTTGAGGTGTTATTCAGAAGCAGAAGACGAGTAGTTACGATGCTGGTTGTTAGGTTAGGTTACAATCCTGTATTTAGATTTATAACAAAGTTCTCAGATTGACTGGTGTTAAACTAAATGACCTAATTCAAGCACTCAGTTTTCGCCATTATGCAGTGAGGTTATTTGAGTTATATGCCGCCTGAGGGCTTCTGCTTACTGAGGAAGTGCAGCCTCCGCAAGCAGAAACAGAGAAATACAATACCATACTTAAAGTTAGTATTCTCCTTTTAGTATTTTTACTGGCAGCATATAATGAACCTGGAGATATTTTGCACCAACCTGTGTTATAAGAGATGTTGAAATTGATGCCCCTCAGCGGCAATACGTTGCTCGCATCCGCGTAGAAAATTCCTTTATTTCATCTAACTTTTCTTATATGAGAACAGGTTTCTTGGCATTGAGGGATCCTGTCCCTCGCAATTATTTAATAAATTAACAAACAGTTTCTTTACCTGGAACATTATGCCAGAATATTTTCTTGCAAGTCGCCGTACGACTTCTCTGCAAGAACCCGTTTTTATATATGCATCGTGCATATAACCTCCGTAATTCAGGATTTGGTATTGCCTAAACTAACGAAAAACAATTAGCACACCATTTACACACAGTGAAAGCATCGAGTGACACACGAACGCACAAAGCCTCCTTCAAACTAGCTGCAAGCTTATACCTGTACATGCACAATAAGCCTTAATAACTGCCCTCCCCCAGTACAAAGCTACGCTCTACCGGCCACTAGCTCAAAAACCACAATCTACAATTTATATTTTTTCTAATTGGCGAATAAGTGTACATTAATTGCTCGTTAAGTATTAATTGATTACGAACTGAGACAATGTACTTAAATCCGTTACATGTGCTATTTGTATGACTGTTTCTTATTTTATTTATTTCTGTTTTCTAATTTAATTTTATTTTTAGCTACATGCAGGATGGAAAAACAAACCCAAAAACTGTGAGAGCTAGCGCGGAACAGTCAAACGGTTTTATTGATAAACTATTTTACTATAAGGCTTTTTCAAACCTCTAGATGGCGTGTGTGCTCTTCAAATGTCATGCCTTGAAAGTTCGCATTTTGTTACACCTCTTGACCCTGGCACTTGTTTATTAACATGGAACTATATATCTGAACAGAGGACAGGTGTGACCTTGGCTTACCCACGCTGCGCTCAGCTGCAGACGCAAGCCAAAAGTGAAACAAACTTTATAGCGGATTGTTAACTTGAGAACAAGAAAAGGTTTCATTTGAATACAATATGCTTATAGAATTTGTAGTTATAGTATCAGTGACAAAGATAAAGTGGCTGCTGAAAAATAATAATCTAAAGTTAGTTAAATTATTGCCAACATGAGATTCCTCATTTGATCATTTGATTTTTGTTTCTCATATTGGCACAATTGTGCGTTCTAGAGGACAAGCTTTGTCCAAAAGTTACTTCTGCAGTCAAACATTGCATGTAAATAAATAAACGGTGATATCATAATGATGTAGCTCAACGTTTAACATCAAACCTGGCATTATGAACTGTTAGCAAAAGAGATAATCTCGTTTTGTACGAGATAAGCAGTACAGTAAAATTATTATAAAGACTTAAAACCACAGTTATCTAAAACATTAAGTATTTTGGTAAATTCAGATTGGTTTGTGTATTTTTTAAATTTTGTTTTAAGAAAGTTGTTCCTTCGTAATATAGGTTCTGTTCATAAGCATTGCAGTTTCAGGTGTAGTTTTCTGCTTCCAGGTGCAGCTTCAACTGCCTGTAGGGATAAAATCTTGCACGGACATCGTTCGGATGTTCCTAATTGTGGTTTTACAAGTATAGAGAGTTAATATGCGTGTCTTAATGGCACCACTTGAAGGCAGTGCTGCCGTATACAAGGTAATATGTACCTTAGGATATACAAACACTAACCTCTCTATTATCCGTTAATTACAAATAGCGTCGTTGGCCGTTTTAGATACCTTTGGTTTTTAATTTTGCAAATGCTAAATACATCTCAGGGCATTTTTGAGGGCTTATGTTATTTGCAGCGTATCCTTAATGGTAAGGTCTATATTATAGCGGCAATTTGTATGCGTCACAAATCATGGCTAGTTAGTTGAACAGGTTTTGGACAGGAACTGGCTTGCTTACACTTGGAGCGGTGGGTTGGCTTTTAACTACCCATAAACTAGCAGAACCGAGGAAAGTTTTATAAGTATACAAAGGAATTAGGTTCTGCTCTATACTCTATTACTGACAGTACACGCGTCCGGGGAAAACTGCTCTCTGCTTTCACCATATTCGGATGGATTGTATCAGGGGTGACCAGACAATGAGAAAAAATTAGAATGTTTTGGGTAAAAGGCGTGCAGCTGTAGTTACGAGTGTTTCTTGTTTCACACATGTAGATTATCTCGTCAAGTGGCAAGTCATTCTGATGGAGCCAAATTCTGTGACATATGAAAATTTTTGTAATTCGAAAGACAGTAGTAGAAGTTTATTTCTACTACTCTATGGACTTCAGCTACTGTCAAACTCGAAATGTTAATGATTTGGTGCAATTAGAGCATTTCTAATAACCTAAAAAATGAGCTCTTTTCCTTAGACGTATATTTAGGCATTTCCTTAGCTTCTTTGGGTTAGGAAGCGGCCCGCAAAAACGGAGTGCCAGTCGCCTAGATCAACAGTTCTCAAACTTTCTCTAACCGCGGGCCTTCTTTAAAGATTTCTCACTATTGCAGAACTCGAAACATTAGCTCATAGTTTAAAATCCAAAATTTGCTTCAAGTTGCTTACTAGTTTACAGCCTTTCAAAATATAAACCAATAAATAAATATACATTTTTCAATAGTTGCCTTTTAGTTGTAATGTATTCTTACACAATAGTAATACTAATAACAATATTACATTCAAGAAAGTAAATTGATGACCATTAAAATTGCACCGCTTTTAACCAATCCAGCCTTTCTCGTCGAAAATAGAAAAAAAGATATCAGCACGTGTCTGGATAATTAAGGGATAGTTGTGGCATATCGAAAGAGCGAAATGTCATTCCGAGAAATTGGTTCTCATAATGGACGAAATGAGTCCACAATGACCGGAATATAGAATCAGTGTATCGAAGTAGGGCGAACACACAGACGTGAAGGATCCCAATGACCCCAAAAAAACAATTGAATGAGAAGACAGACATCATTTCCAATGACTTTTAAGAACACGCACAGTGTAATTCAAAATTTAATCCCTAACAGTGTGTTAATAATAGTTAACAATATATGATGGACAATATTACTCGTTAATTTTAATTCCTGCATGGGAAGGATTTTGCATTATAATAACAAATCATGACATATCAGGGTTAATAAGACACCTTTATATTTCGAGTTTTAATTTTATTTTTTCCAAATTGTTTTTATAATTTTTAGGTATATGAGCACATAGAATGTTTATGAAAAGCATTAACACTTTCGTGCCTTTTTTATAGACAAAATCTGAGTCAAAGAGACAGGCGAGCCCAGTCTCCACAGTTCGCTGCCGAAAAATCAGTACTATTGTCTGGGAAACTATGCCGGGACATTAATATGGGCATTCTGCCTATACTTTTATTATTTAAAAGCTCCCTCCGGAACAAACAATGACCTTAAAATTGTTTCTAATCAATCCACATCGTAAATTTGCTTCACATAATGTTTTCTGTATATATCTCTAATTTTTAAGAATAACGGTTGTTAACAGTATTTTAATACTTGGTGGACCCCATAGGAAGGCCTCGCGGACCATCATTTGATAACCATCGCCTTAAATGGATTAATGTATGACCTTTTAATTTATTCTTAGAATTAAATGTCAGAGTCGACGAATTTAGGTTTCGACTCATTTCAACTAATCGTCTGGAAAAATATGCCAAGTGATATCAGTTATTAATACAAGCATGTATTCAGATATAAATCATAGTAATTTAAAGGAATATATGCATTTAAAAATTAATTAATTGTAGATAGACGCCTCACACACATTAGTACCGCATGAATTGTGGGCCAGTTCCAGATGTTTTCTCTGTGGCCCTGATTATGAACTTAAGAAATGGGTATATCTATTCATTCTGAATAACTAGGCAAGTTTAATTTATAAACTTCCTTCGGAAAGCAATTGACTATCTCAAATTTCTCAGCTAAAGGAAATAAACTAAACAATTTCCTCTCATATACATAAACATATTTAAGAGAAGCTTTGGTACTGGTATTGTTTACAAAGAACTTGGTCGGTCCTGGTGGTGTAGTGGTAACCATACTTGCCTTCTAGACCCAAGTTTAGCCGGTTCAAAACCGGCCAGGACCGATGGATTTTTTCGGGCGTAAAAATCCTAAGTATGGCTTCCTTCGGAAGGAAGGTAAAGCCATGGGTCCCGTGCCGTACATTTACGGCACGAAAAAGAACCTCAAGACTGAAAGAAGAGGCCTCTGAGCAAAATTTGTCGGCCGTTTCACTCCCTGAATTGAATGGGATGCTGATGACCTGAGATGTTAAAGAGCGTCCGTAAATAAAACAAAGGAACAATTTCCATTGTTTCATTAGGGCTCTGTCCGTTTGCTGCTACATGGATTATGGATCTAATTGTGGACTTTTATATACATACTTCATGTACGAAATTGAGCTCAAGAAGTAAAGTGGGTCGTGATCACAAAGACTTCAGTAATGTGCTTAACAGGATATGTGGTCATGACTCTCGTTTGACTGAATGTTCCTGCTATCTTGCAATCCACGACAAAGCATTTATAAGAGAATTGCAGAAAAGCATGAACTCGATCACAATTTCCCTTGTTAAATTCAGAAACAGAAATACAGTTCCACGACCATTACGCAAAATCACAATTTACAGCAGGCAGTTGGGAGTTTAGTAATCTGAGCCACAATGTAGTAATAATGCTAGTCTTCTTCGGGAAAAGGTTTTTGAGCTGAATGCATTACACTTCGTGCAGTAGCGCTCGGAAATGAAGAGGCTTAAGGCTGTTCGTGAAACGTATGGTTTATAACACCGAAGTGATGCATTTTTCTTCCCTCATTCCGTACCCTCAACATAATTCATTGATGGGAGTGTTCAAGTCTGTTGCACTTCGTTTGTTTCGTTTGCAGCAAGCAGCATGTGTTTTAAACTCCCAGATCATTGCATTTGTCGGTACTAGAAACGTAACTTTCTTCTTCTGTGGTCAGACAAGTTGCGTGAACAAATTGGAGATCAGATGCAGGTGTGTGTTAGACCAGTGAACGGAAGAATTTTGCCGTTATTGGAGGAGACGATGGTACTGTAATGAATGGTCGATTTAACTACATTTTAAACACATTGCAAAACATTGCCTATTTTGTAAAACAGAACATAATTAAAAATGAATTAATTTATCAAAAAAATGTAATACGTAATTTTAGTGCATTTATCTGTGCTTGTTAACAAAGCTTGTAAATAAGACATTTTTAATGGCCGAATGAGTTCGGGAGACTCTATGATCATCATGAAAAACATCAGTTAAACAGCAGCTTGATGCTACAAAGCTTGTATCTTTCTGTTATTCCTCTCACTGTACAGTTAACGTTACACTTCATATATGAGAGTTAAGTTGTTACAGAAACTAGGAAATAAACGAACAAACTGTTTTATTGCTTTTCAAAACATTCGCCTTTAAGGTTTATAGACTTTTGCACGCGATAAAATGAATTCTGAAAACGTTTTTTTCCACTTTGAAATTGGTATCTCAAAATCTCAAAAGGGCTTCATCAGCTTCTTGAGATGATGAAGATCTCTGATTAAGCATTTTTGTTTGACATTCGGGAACAAAAAGAAGTCGTTAGACGACAAATCAGGTGAATTACATGTTTTTCTGCTTCAAATAATCAATTGTTTGAGTGCTATGTAAGAGCTGGCATTGAAGATGATGCGACATTTTCTATTGTTTTTCCTGATTTTGTCGATGACTTATGGCAAACAAACTGTTGTGCACCATTCAACATTAACTGTTCTTCGGTCCTCTAAAGGAATGACTGCGATTTACAACTGAAGAAACTACCATTTTCTTGAACGAAAGACTTGTGGGATTCGGTTCGTCTTTGAATACCCGAACAGTGGATTGCTGCCTAGTTACAGGTTATTCGAATAAAGCCAAGTTTTGCCACTGTTACGATGTCGTATACGGATTTTGTAATTCCTCTGAGGAATTTTTGAGTATTTTATTACACCAATTAACACGAGTGGTTTTATATACAGCTTCTGTCAAATTATGCGGAATTCATTGGGAACAGATTTTTTTCACAGCTAAAATTTCATACATAACCAAATGTACTGCAGTCTGCGATATTCTTAAGGGTGCCTCTATCTCACTGTAAGTCGCATGCCGATCTTCTACAATCATATTGCGCATAGCATCGATGTTTTTAGAATGACAATCAATTTTTGACGATCTTCACGAAATTCATCACCGAAGGACGCACAACCAGGACAAATTCTGCAAACCAATTATAAGCAGTCTTTTCTGGTGGTGCTTTATTACCAAAAGTCGAACGAAGCGACTCTGCATCGCTGTTGAATTAGGTCGTTACTAAAATCGCAAAAAAATCATCCAACGGAAACCTTCACGTCAAATGTACATTTTTCCCCCCGCAAAATTGCTTTATTTAAACGCTCAATGTAAACTCGGTCAGTTACTAAGCTGGAACTGTTTTCACAATAACAATTGTCAATTGATGCTAAAATAGTAATGACACATCTCAATAGAGCTACCGTTTATAACAACATAAAAGGTAACCCTCGTATACATATAATCCAATGTACTAAAACCATCTCAGTTTTAGGGTCGTAATTCTGGGGGGGGGGGGAAGTGAAATCATGATTCGTGATATTAAACTACACTAAGCATAGCAAATTATCTTCTATCTTTTATACCTGGCACAGTAAATCTTCAGGTCGCTGCGTTTGATCATTTAAAGCATGTGTGCGTATGTATGTGTATAATATATATATATACATATATATATAATGTAAATGAAAGAAAAAAGTTAGTATTGCCTGTTTGACATTGAAATTGTATCACTAATATTGGGTAATATTAGTACTCACAGAGTCTAATGCATTGGGGTTATAACTTATGAAGGTAATAATTTAATTTTCTGGAATGCACTAAGAAAAGGACTATAAATGACAATCTCTATCTATTTCTTTTCGAAATAGTCTCCCTCACTGTTGATACAAAGTTGAATCCTCCGGGACTAACCACAGAAGCACAAATGCCACAGGGGTCACATTTCGCCTACGGTGGGTAGTTCACCAGTTATCACTCCTGAGTCTTTTAGAAATTCCATTGTTTTCAAAGCAATGCGCATAGAGACATTGTCATGGTGAAGCAATAATCCTCTTAGAAAGTCTCTGTTTCTGTTAGAGTTCTAAAGACCCCGAGGCGGCAAATTGTGTTCATTTGGCAGTGGGTGTTATTTTGTTCCTGAGATGGATAATTACAATCTGAGCACCTGCTGAAAAGAAACTGGCAACCGTTCGCTAATTACACTTTGACATCGCTTAACCTTCATTGGCGACCGTCATTTAGGAATAACCAGACTCTTACTGCCTCTTTGATTGCGATTCGTATTGCTAAATTCACCTTTCATTACTTTGGAGGTGTCGTGGAAAATATAGACGAACCATTCCATTCTTGCCGTTCTATGAGATTGTGGGGTACACATCAACAACAAAGATTCCTTACTCAAAGATATATATGCATCATTCCTGACACCTGCAGTGAATGAATGTTTTAGACACTTCTATTTCTCCCTACAAGTTACGCACTTCTTCTCTATGGCTTCTACAAGAGCAATGTTTCCATTTGTGACTGCTGTTTCTGAACACCCATGTATTCCTGATATTTCAAGTCCGTTCTTTTTCATTGCAAACATTATATGTGAAGGAACATATTCTGAGAAGCTCTCTAATTTTTCTAGGCATTCTTTTTGGCTATAGGCTTAGTTATGATCGTAAGAAAACTTTCGCATGAATCAACTCCATCTTAGAACCCCAGATAGCAAGCGCGTGACTACAATTAATAATTTGCTGCTGGTGCAACAATGAGTGCCACGCGTTTACTTCCGCTATGGTTACTAATCAAGCCATTCTTTCCAGAGCTGCCAACAGGGAACTTATATCCGTTGTAGTTCCTTCAAATTCCGGAAATTAAGTAGAGAATAAAAAAGTAACACTATTTCTCCCTTTTATGCAATATTATGATGGTTAATAATTTTACTCTCAAAAAGAAATAAAGCCCCCAGACAGTTCTCACATTGTTTGTATTATATTTATTGCAGAATACAATATTATGGTAGAAGATATATAAATAATTCAGCCTAAGGGCGGGCTCACTAGTCCATGGATCCAAAATGTAAAGCAACGGTTTCTTAAGCACAACACGAAACAACTCTGTGCCTATACTTTCCAGTGAATTTGGCACGGAAGTTAGTCCTTAAATATAAACGTTAATGTTCCGGTGCTGTTTTCAAATATTTAAACTAAAACCTTCTGCCGTTGATAGGTTAATAACAACATTAAAGGACTGAAAAATCAAATTAACAGAAAAGGCGAACTATAGATTTTCTTATTAATTTTTACAAATTGTAACTATAAAAAGTAACTACTTTCTTTTAAACGTGTATCAGTTTGTAACGAAAGAAAGTAATTGAATATTTAACTTTTTCACATTATTTTTTCAACAAATCGACCTTTTTTTGCGCTTTCAGAGAATGCAATATTAGCTTGTATTATATAAAAGTGTAATTCTTATATAGGACAGTTTTAATATGCACACACTATTCTAAAATTTATGTGCGAAGCATACGATTTGTTTCCTCTTTTTCTTTATCGCCTTCTACTATGGAAAATAAATTTCTCTGCATACAAACTCTGACTGATTTCATTATGCAACTTTATTATTACGTTTCCTGGTTCTATTTAAGAAACCGTGGCTATAGAACAATTGGACATATGTCCCGCATATTACAATCTGTTTGGTACTGAACACGGCCGGTCAACATCGATGCAGTCGAAATAAACGTAATCGTATTGATTGAATTATCTCTTTGTCTGGAATCCTCCATTGTGTCTTTTAGTTTGGAACTGACGGACCAAAGTACTGAATACTTGGGCAGCTTGACCACTTGCAATCTCTTAGACAAATCACATTTAAAATTATTCAACAAAATCTGAAGTGCATGCTAGAAAGCTTGTTCTGATTTGTTATTATAATGGCGGTGATGTATATCGCATCCCATATTTTTCATCCACCCGCTTTGGTTGTTTTGTCGGTCCGTTATTGACACGATCCGACTGGCTCATCCGTCCGCCCGGCTCCGAGACGGATTGGAAGTGCAACTGACAGTGACGGACCTGCGGTGGAATGAAGGATGCAGTCGACTGCAGGACTGGTGTATGTGAAGTTGTTGCTAAAAGTAATGCATCTGTAGCAACAGGATGGTGTCAGGCAAGGCGGCTGTCATTGAGAAAACGCTGCAGGGAGTGGTTGAGGGACCAGCTGGGATGGATGTGTGCATCAGCAAGGCACTTCTCTACACTTGACTGCCTTTTCTACTCAACCGCAAATACATTACTGTTGACATCGGGACCACTTGTAGGCTACAGCGCTGGATATCACTCGTAGTGGTTTCTTCATTCTATCTGATTGACAGAGTGATGAAGGGGTTTGATAAAAATAATGAATTCACCAAATCAGTATCAAGAAGATTTCAGAAAGAGCCTTTTAGAAAGGCATTGCAATTCGGAATCGGCACATGTTTTTAAAGTGCAGCAATAAATGCTCGTGTGTGTACCTGTAACAATAAATTCTTTTCTGTGAATTCTTCCTGCAGTAAATCACCGAAAGCGTACTCATGAAACCTTGTGTGAGAATAAATAAGGATTTCTGGGGAATTATGATTACCAACAGTGCTTCTTTAGAGATGCTCTTTTCAGCTAAATACCAGTCATCCGATTATCTGATGACTGACGGTCGAATAGGGTTCTGCCTCTACTGTTAAGTCATCGCCAACCGAGCTACACGATACGGAACGGGCGGAGTTTACCTAACTACTGCGTTGGCCTCGAGTGTCACTCCATTGTCAGTGTTGTTGTAAAAATAAAATAAACATTATATGTTTAATCCTGTAGTAAAGTGTGCTAAGAATACTAAATTTCAAATACTAAATCTAATTATTCTATTCCACACTCGTTCATTGGTCAGGAGATTATTTGGAGAGAAATTCCCAGAAAATGGAGTTCCAAGTCGTAAACTTTACAGCACAAAGTCACACACTTTAGATGAACCAAAGGATAACAAGAGAGCAATTTAATACCTCAAAGAGTATTAAGAAATATAATTATTAATTTCATAAACAGATACTAGAATTTTGTGGAAAATGAAGACAGGAAGTCTAGCATTGGAAATATATTCCTATGTGTTATTTATTTATAATTATGATTTGTTATAAACTATGCCTAATACAAGAGCATTTATAAAATGAATTTGAAAGTATTTTATAAATAGAATTAATATAAACTATTGTCTCTGTAATGTTTGACACCTTATATTAAATTCACACAAGCTAAAATGTATAGAAATATCGGTCTGTTTGTGGCATGAAGTGGATATCTGAGGAGAAAGTAAATTGTTGTTTTGTCATCTACTTCACAGCGACACATTGGGGATGTAAGACAAATTTGTAGAAATTACTATGATTAGGTAAGAATAAATGTTGAAATTTAATTAAGCTGATATCTGTTATCAATGAATAGGGGATAGTGTTTGGTATTAATAGCTTTGGAAGATGTGATATACAGCTGGTTCAATAGGGAACATTAGTAGTGAGCCTTTAGTCAGCAAGACTGCCTTCCTCCTCACTTCGCATGTTAGATGCGCAGTGCTGTTAATGACAATTTTTCGGAAGCAGTGGATTAGCAAAGAAGTCAAGACCATTGCTTAGCCGCTTAGATCACTATATCTGACATCCATAGGGTTTTTCTTGTGGGATGTCATAAAGGATAGAGAGTACAGTGGCTGGTGATTTGAAGCGCCGAACCCGTCTTCCTGTAACTATGCTAAAATGGACATCTGCGTCTGTTCTACAAAAGTATGGTCAATTACATTAGAAGTGTATTAGTGCAAGTACTTATAAAATATGAAGTTGTATCTTTCTGTTCCACAAAATAGTATGAACACTTATAAAGTATTAGAAAAGGTATACAAGTGACGTCATAATTTGCGCTTTGACAATAATTTCGTTTTTAATGCATAGAACGCATTCTTATCATTCAAACTATTTTTCTCATAAATTATGAATATTTAAATGCTTCATTATGTACCTATATTTGCAATATGATAGCGCCATATTCCATATATTTTTGTACTTAAACGTACGTGTAGTCAAGAAATGGCACGGAATTGATTTTCCATTATTTATCGATCTATATGCTCATTTACATTCATATAAATTTGTTAAATTTTTTGGTAATTACATTCTCACTTCAGGCAAAATTTATGAAAAAGGTGTAAAAGAGACTAAAGCAAGGAAAGTTATTTTGTGGTATTTAAACATTATAAATTAAAATATTGCATTGAAGTATGCATTTGAAACAGATAAGCGTTAAATCACATGTCTTAATTTAATTGTACTTAACCTAAAACGTTCATTATTGAATTGTTCTTTCTTTATATGTACGCCTATTCTCATTCTTCTTCTTCTTCTTCTTCTTCTTCTTCTTCTTCTTCTTCTGCTTCTTCTTCTTCTTCTTCTTCTTCTTCTTATTATTATTATTATTATTATTATTATTATTATTATTATTATTATTATTATTGTCATCTTTCTTACTAATGGGTCACATATTTAGCCCAACTGATTAAATAATTAAACAATTAAAAATTAAAAAAATGGAAGTTACCAATATTCCTACCCTTGTGCAGACATTTATTCAAATTACAAGAGCAGAACTAATATTAATACTTCTGTGGAACATAACAAGGAAAAGACACTTATACACTTGTAAAGTGTGGAAGTGTAAATTACAAGTGTAGAAAAAACCTTTGTGGTACACAATTCTACGAATAACTACATGTTCCAACTCAATACACTTATAGATAATATATTAGATCATTCTCTTGTGCAATAGGGCCTTCCTTCCATATTGAAATATATAAAAATGTTAAGAGTTTTAATTAAACAAGTTTCTCATTAAAATTATAGACTTTCATTTAATTGCTGTTAATGTTGTTTGGGACTCTTAAGTCTAGATACCTTTATTTCTCTTTGACATACACATTTCCTGTATTGTTTTAACCTTGACACCCTGTATTTTAAAATGGACTTTCTTTTTGGGCTACGCATGTTTGAAATAAAACTCATTTTTGGCATTTTTAGATGCATATACAAACTTTAACATCTTTACATGTGGTATATTGTAAGTTTAAATTTGTGAAAGTCTAGCACAAAAATATTGATTAAAATAGTTAAATACAGTGAACGTAATAGATTGGATGCTCTAGTAGCCTTAATGTTTATGTTTATGCGCGGCACTAATGAATATATTATTGTGTTTGTTTGCACGAATTTCAAACTAAAGCAGCGATAATCGCAAAGTTGCTAGAGTCCGGTCACGCAAAAGCTGTGATGGGCAAGGATCTTCAGGGGAACCAAATTACTGCACTATTATCTTTTCACACCCTCCTCCTCCTCTTGCCCGCAGCTCTGTCTCACGCACTACGGTGTCCCTAATGTGGAACTTCTCCTTTTTTCAGCTATTTAACATCCTTGTCTTTGGCCATGGCAACGACCATTTTTCTGGTGATTTATACGAAGAAAAGTTTATATTTTAAAGCCACCGCCATGTGGTTGTGACGTTTTTATCTGTTTATTTTTTCTCCGAAGATTTAGAGCAGATACAAAGTAATGATAGGAATGGAGGATAAGGCAGGTATCTGAGCTTTTGCACACCAGCCTCTTGAACTAGCGTGTAAAACGTATTGGTTTCGAACACAGCAGTTTTAGGACCTCCTGGAATTTTTTAAGAATATAGACTTGCTAACTTTTGTTTATTCCGTGCATAATTTAAGAAAGCAGTTTATAGCTTTATTTAACAAACAATTATGTTAAATTTTACTGTACACACTTACATACTATAGTGTTGTTAGTTGCACTTATATATTTTTCACCTTCGGATTTGTAAAAGTGGAAAATTGTCAATTGTCAATTTCTTAGGAATCAAGGTTGTTCGATACATACCTAGTTTTCAGTCGTTGTAGTTATAAGATCATTGGATTAAAGACCGCTTTGCAGGACGTTACGCCATAACAATACAGTGTAAACAGCGCAAATTTTCTGGGAGGAACTTAAAAGTCCTATGTTGTAGATATGTGGCACGTTAAAGAACTCCATACTTGGTTATTAAAAAAATAGGCTCTTGGACAACCATACTTGGTTATTAAAAAAAAAGTATGCTCTTGAACAAAATTATCATCCGTTTCACATCCAAATAATACCTTATTTCCTTACTAGATGGCGATAGACTAAAGGCTGACCACCCATCACTCTGCCCTCTTTAGGAAAGAAAGCATATCTAAATCCTTCTTGGCAGAGGATAGGACAGGGCTCAAAAGAAGAATGTACGAAGTGATAAGATCAATGGGTTAAAGACACTCTTGGTTGAACTTTGCACCATAACAGTATGGTAAAAACAGAAAACTTAAATTTGGTATGAAATCCAGAATCTCAAAAAGTTAGATTTTTTTTAATGTATTTTTGTCAGCATTACTGCAGTAAAACTCGTTTATCCTTACTTCACTTAATCGAAACCAAGCTTAACCAAAACACTTAAGTGGCAGCTAGACTGGAGGTAAGAAAAATTCCATGAGGTTATTTAAATACTGGATGAATTAAACGACATATTACTGTGTTTCGGCATATCAACTAAAGGGATCGCTACTTTGTTTTCATGTTACTTTATGTTTCGTTGAATAAAGTAGTGAATTGACGCCTGCTTTTATTTTACTCATCAAGCGTTGGCGTTGTATAGCTCCTCACACACGGCATCAGGAAAATAAACAAAAGAAAGTAACTTATTGTACAAGATATATATAAAGTGAAGTATATTTATTGTAATCAAGTTTAAATTAAATTTTAAACAAATTAGTACTATATTTCTAGTTCATGCATTATTCGAAAACACTAGTTATAGTTCCACCTCCATTGTTTTGGACAAACGGGATTGTACTGTATTTCTAGTTTTTCTTCCCCTATTCTTTCCATGCCTTATTCGCCCTTTTTATTTAATGCTAACTTTATTGGCTATAAATAAATGCTTATGAATAGTTTAGCATGAATGTTCATATTTTACTTTTTTTTTAATTTTATATTTTTATCACTTTCCCAAATGCATATTATTTAAAAAAGAACATTTTTTAAACCTTTCTCTAAACCACTGGATGAGTTGTATTTATCGCAAAGACTAGTTTGATTTTTCTTTTGATGTTTTTGATGGGCAGAAATCCCATGGTTATAAAACAATTTTAAGAGTAAAAACCCTTACAACACAACTGTAATATGGTAGGTGTAATTTTAGTCCTAAAAAGTAATTGTAGATTTAGTCCATACTTTATTCGTTATATTTAGCTTGAATTCATGTTTTAATAATCCAATACGCTTCGACAAGTGAACGAAGTATTTTGGATCGTAAGAAAAATTTTAAAACCCCTAATTTCTCTTGCCCACGATCGAGACATGCTATTTCTCTTGCCAGATTAATCTCGCAGGAGGCTGCTTGTTTGCGCTACCCAAAAATGTCAAAGTTTTATTTCCTACAACTATGGCTTAATGCTATTTCATGAGTTTGTGGAGAATCTTGGCCAAGAAATGTGAGAGGAAATGGTAGGTGGAGCCTCTCGCCCATAACAGATATTATGTGTATGCACCACCAGTAACGTCATATCTCGTCACGTGCGTTTCCAGGAAGGCCTCAAGTTTTATATGATTGAATACTATTGCTTTACAAAGTTGAATAATATATTTTAAAATACTATTCGTTAATTATAGCAAAACAGTGTATCGATGATAAATAATATTAAATTTGAAGTAACAATGCTCTTATGCAGACACTCTTTAATAGTGATAACCAATCATTGTGTTAGTAGTAGGCTGCTGTTTAATGACAGGCTAGGGAAGTTTCATGTAAATTTTTAAATAGTTGCTTAATTGTTTTGTTCATTGAACGTTAATTGAACTATAGAAAGCTTGCATTCTACATATATTTCTTTGCCACCATTGGAAGAGAAATCCAAAATTAAAATTTTGAATAGATTAACTTCAAGTATTAGTTTGAGTGAAACTGTGATTTGAAACATAGGAAGTATACAATATTTTTGTATAGATAGTCTTCATGCTGCAAATTTCAGACTTTAATCAAAGGTGAGCGATTGGGTTTATTGCACGAAAACCAGATAATTCTTTTTTAATAGGTGCAATACTACGATGTTTTTATTAGTCTCTCTCTCTTTATTAAGTTCCTATATGTTCAGTCAAGCACTTATGAATGTTATAATTACAGAAACTTGAAATTTATATTCAGCAGCAGTAGTAATTGTGTACCCATATAAATGCTATCGCGAGGCGCTCTGGCTATCAGAGAAAAATGAAATTATTTTTTTATTATACTGTTTTAGTCCTGAAAGCTTTCCTGGGCATTTGGTGAACAGTTGTTTAGCAGTCAGAAAGCGGAACATATACTTCTGTCACATGATCTAGTCTCTCTGAACGTGCTCAAATGCTGTTCTACACGCAACAACTCAGTTCTCGACTGTGAAGTAGCAAGGAAAGTTATCGCCTAGCGCAGCCAACACATCTGTCGACTCGTAGGGAAAGATATTTCATCACCACTTGGCACACTCTTTTGTTGTGAAATCTTCTTTGTTCCGCACCATTTTCAGTTCAGATCTGCAGCATAACTAAATAATGAAAATATAGTTAAGAAATTTGAAATGATGTGATGAAGTACCGTTAATTTTATTAAACAGAATAAGCCTTCCCACTAAAATGTCCTAAGAAACAGACTGATTAATAAGAACAGAATACAAGGCTACAAAATGCATTCATACGCACTTTATCAACCTTATTGTTGGGTTTGTTAGTTACCGGCTCCGCAATGTTATCAAAAGCCAACGATGGAAAAATTTGTTCCCGGTGTTGTGTTGCCACTTATCGCTAGGATGCATGTGCAGTCATTTTCAATTTTTACTCTACCATACTAGAGATTCATGACTGATTTATTCAATGACGACTTAAACTTTTTTTCTCTCAAACTCTTACAGACAAAAGTACAAATCGTGGCACTATGCAGTATAGAAATTGCACTATTTCATTTTATTTACACATTTTATGGGGAGTTTTCTTCAGCTAAATTGCTCTTAATAAGCAAAAAGTACAAACATGGCACAATATCCTCAAAAACGATAATTGTACATTTCTCATATAACATTCTGCTTTTTTCTTCAATTACATAACCTTATAAACTAGAAGTACAAATCAAGGCAATTTCTTTACACATTTTATATTTCACCTATATCAATCAATTAACTTTTCCTGTCTTTGTTATATGGACAATTTTTGCACTTCTTCCTCTTGCCTGTTGGTCCTGGTGGTGTAGTGGTTACCATACTTGCCTCCTACACCCAAGATCGTGGGTTCGAACCCGGCCAGGACCGATGGAATTTTTCGGGCGTAAAACTCCTAAGTATGGCTTCCTTCGGAAGGGAAGTAAAGCCGTGGGCCCCATGTCGTACATTTACGGCACGAAAAAGAACCTCAAGCCTAAAAGAGAGGCCTCTGAGCAAAATTTGTCGGCCGTTTCACGCCCTGAGTTGAATGGGACGCTGATAACCTGAGCTGTTAAAGAGCGTCCATAAATAAAGCAATCAAAAAAAAATCCTCTTGCCCGATTTGTTCCAGTATTGATGTACTTTTTACTACGCGACATCTTTGCATGGCACCAGTTGTTTGCTTGAGAAGATTGCGGATTTGAAGGCGAATTTTCATTTGTGGCTTCACCATTTCTTCTACTAATGCTCTCAGGAGCAATTTCTTCCACTGTGGTATGTTGGAGGTGGGGCACAAAATAAAATTTCACTTTTAATTGTTGCAATATCCCATCATGTTCATCCACAGTGCAAAATTTCATCGCACTGTCTTCTACAGGGCATAAGCTCTGATCAGCGCCTTTTTCTTGGTGCTCTGTGTTAAAGAGGATGATTGATATTCTCTTTTTGGGAACAAACTCATCATAGTGATGATGATGATAATGCTTAGGTATCAAACTTTCAAAGCACTAAAACCGAATGAAGCGGAATGAAGTTATTTTGGCACTGGACTGTAGATAACAGGTGGGAGGGATACAATATCACGAGGTACATACCACCCTCTCTGTACTCGTCAGTTCTTGTTTATCTTGTTTTTGTGCTTTGTTTGAGTGTACCTAACAAAATGTTAAATTCTTAAGAATTTCGATCCTTAATAATGAACTTTTTTTTAGTGGGAAGATTTTTTTTCATTGCACATTTCAGGCATATTTTGCTTAATTACGTTAGTACCGTTGTTTCTGGAGCATCTCTTCTCCTGTAAAACTTATCAATAATTCTAATATTTGTTCATGGCTCTTCTATGCTTTTTACTGCACAATCCACGGGTTTATTCGGCATAAATGGTGTAAATCCACATTATCCACGAAATTGCTGTTCATTATATATATATGGCTGATATTTCCTTAATTTGATCCTGTTTTGATTAATGCTGGTTAAGATATCTTTAGATTAGTGTTATAGCACTATTCCAACTCCAGTTCGTTAATAAGTTTACAGAATATTTTAGGCGAGTGGCTAGCAGGGGGTCCAACAATATCCATCGTAAAGTTAATAAATCAAAATGCCGCCTGGTACCTTACAACGGCGGATTCCCTGCAACTTTAACACCAATATATTTTTGAGCACTCAAGACGGATTTCTCATCATGAAATTTCCAAAGCTTAGGCTGCTGAAGATGACTGCACAACTTAATTGAGAGTATACTGAGAAACTTTTTGATCGTTGAGATCACTGCCTGAACAGTAAGGTAACTAATTTTAAATGAATGCAATGACATTTTGGAAGCCTATGGATATGGCTGATTTAAAGAACTCATAAAATGCTTGTTTGTTGCTTTACACAGGGCATCTAAATTTCAATAATTGCATACCTTATGCACCTAGTTAATTATGAACTGGAAATGTTTCTACCTGCAGGCAATTTGTAGAGGCATTAGCACTAAAAGAGCGGAGGATCTGTAATGGCCAGGTATGGGATGGCGGTTGCCTTGAGGCAATTTTGTCTTAATCTTCCAACAGATATACAGAATCACCCATGACCTTCCCTTCTTTATTTCTCTCTCCGCACCTCGCACGCAGGTACACACAAATACATAAAACCTCCTTTTATGTTAGATGATGAACGGTCTAACTTCAAGGCATCGTTTTACTGTGTTTAAGATAAACCTAATTTTTTGTCCTTCTTTTCTTGCCATATTACTCATGCTCAACTCAAAACAAAGCGAATGTGAAGTTTGTGATTGTGAGTAGATGTTCCATAAATTCGATCATTAATAATTCTTTTTGTATTTTTATTTTGAAGCTTATTAGTGCAGCATTTTCGGTGAATAAAAGCGGCCGGAGTCAAAGATCATTGTTTTTACCTCTGTCAGTGATATAACATGAATGCATTACCTAGCATTTTGACTAAGATGTATATGTAGATAAATGTTGTCAGTACTATTTTTATGTAAAAATGAACATGCAGGAATAATGTATGGTAATAAAAGTTATCGAGAAGTTGCTCCGCAGCCGAGATTTCACTAGGTAAGCGAGTTAGTGAGGTAGCCTTGACTGCGCGCCGAGCTTATAATTATTGTGTTCACTTCAACCAAGGCAAGCACACATTCAAAAACCCAACCCTTAGCAAAGGTGGGTGGATTACCTGCTAAAAACCAGTTTTGAAGGAAAGGAGAAAGGAATGTAACTGTAGAACTACTAACTTTCTCCTATGTGGTGCATATTGCTCGAATGCGGAGGAACTTATCGATGACCTCTTAATAGTATTCCAGCTACTACTGTGCAATTACTAACAAAACACCATTCTCTTTACAGGTAAAATCTAAGCAAGTTGTTGTCAACAGCTATTACCCTAAAACAGTAAGTAACACATTTTAAAGCATGAAGTATTACTTAATGTTGCAATATCTAACAGTTTATGTCGATTTTTTCAAGTCAGGATTTTTATTTCACTAAATAAAGACTTGCATATTGTGTAAGTAGTGTAAACTGGTGTATCTCCGGACCTAACGCCAAGTGGTTTTTATTTTTGCATAACCTTAAAGTACATAGTCCGTGTACTTACGATTGACATGATATTGCATGAGGAAACACTCGTGATTGTTACCATTGAGTTCAGCCACCATAATATTTCTGATTTCATCGCTAATTTTTTCTCTACATTCCGAAATCGACACTTATTTTTCTACTTTTAGAATTTATTTAATTGCCGAACGTTTAACATTAGTACAGTTCCATCTGTTAAAATTCAACTTTTCCGCTGGTGTTTTTGTGTTGCACTGAACCTTTAGATTCAAATTTGAGTAAGTTACCATTAATTGCAGTTCTAGAAGGGGCCATTGATCAGTAAAGTTATGAGTAAATTTTGCAAGCACGCAACGAGGTTAATCGCACTTAAAATTGTTTACGCACAAAATTCGTATCTCGTCAATAAGATTATATAAAAATAATATATTTTAACAATATACTCTCAAAAAGTAAATGTTATGGCCTTTCTGGGGTTATGTAAACAAATTGCATTGTTCTTAAAAATAAACTAATTGAATAAGTTATATCTCTTATTTTTCTTGACTGTGAAATATACTATGATCCTGTTAATGATATATATATATATATATATAATATTTATGAAATGAATCAAATAATGGTACCATTAATATCAATTTATAAATAGGAAAGAAAAAATTATAAAATTATATAAATATGCTGCGCTTCCTACTAATTTATATAAAGCAGAGGATTGAACTCCAAAAGTATGAAAGAATAAAGAGCAGAAATTAATTTTTTGAAAAATGTGAAAGGTATATAAAGAGCTGAACGAGTTAGAAATGAAGAATTAAGAACTTAAATACTATAATAGTGAAACGAAGAATTGAATGGTGGGCTCATTTATAAGAAAGGATTATATTAGGATATCAAAACTAATTTTAAAATATTAACCAGCTGGAAAAAGGAATTTAGATCAGCCGAGAAAGCGATAGTTGCACCAGTCTTTGTTGGAGATATAGCGGTACTGTAGATTAAAATACATTGAATAGATGGTGGTAATTAACTCGTTGTTCTAAAGGCAACTGTTTAACAATCCTCGAAATAAATGCGTGAAAACAAAATAGAACAAGATATGTTCAAAGATACAGGAGAATAGTAGAGCAGAGTTGAAGTATGGCATTGCCGGCTGCGGTACGTTTAATAGCTGAGATGTAAAACTCTGCATGAGCGGGCAAGTTTTATAACTAAAGCGCTAAAGGCTGTCAGGTATAAAGGTTACCGCAATAAAACCGTTGACACATTATCTTGGGGACGTAAAAAGAAGAAAAACTACATAATTATTTGGTACCCCTTCTTCATTTGGCGTAGAAATACCAGGTTTACATTATTAATCGCAACAAACTTTTATTTCCTCAAGTTTAACGGTTAAGGCTCCTTATTGTGGTACTCTTTAAGATAAGTGACAAGTATCGTGAAAGTGTAGATAGGCGTTGGTGGCTTGTTGTTTTAAATCCGGTTACAGTTTGAAAATGTCTGATAAATATACAACAGCTTGTCGCGTTTCCAGCCAAAAGTTATATGTTCCTTTCATCGTTACAGAGATTTAGGAGACGGCTTGACGTGGTCGCAGGTGTCGATTTGACATAGCCAAGCCATGTGTTCCGAAATCTTATTGAGACTATTTAGCATAACATTGTTTTGTTAAGGGAAAGAAAAAAATATTTTGCTCATTTGAATTTGCATGTGTTTCTGGCCTTCTTCGACAGACATCGAAGTTAGTTCACAGTTTTACTGGGTGGCGAAACAGAAACATGGCAAATACTGTACCTTGCGTGAAGCGCATATATTACCATTACCAATCACATTTTTCACAGCCGTTTTGGCAGAGGTATTTTAACGGTCGCGTTCATGGTCACGGTCGTTTATGTATCGCATAATGACTCACCATGTCGGAGGTCAGAATATTCTCCTTTCGATCCCCTAAGACATGTGGGTGTGGCCAGGTGTGGTTCAACGTTTTTTTGGGATTTGGTGATAAAGGAGGTGCAATAGTTAAATGCTTTGTATACAGAAATAATGTCTGGTTTGGTTCTGTTGAGAATATTGTCACTTATTAAAATGAAGACGAGAAAGTGGCCAAGTAGCTATATAAATTCTAAAATGGAGACTCTACACTATTAACACAGAGCATCAACAGAAACACTCCGCAATTATAAGCATGCATGCATAGTGTAGTTTTCAGCAGTCATATTTACATGAAACTTGTCACATCAGAAAGAAAAACTAAAATTCATAGTGCCTACCTCACAGACAATCAATGTGCGCTCCATGTGCCATACTGCAGACATCAAACTACACTAGCTTACAGCAAATCTACAAGGATGGTTTTGGTGGCATTGTTCATAGAAAGCAAGTCATTTTGGAGGTTCATCTTGTCAACTTACGCAAACTCAAACTAGTACATGTTGGATTTTGGGATGTTTAGTTCTACGCATAGCTATTTTGGGACTACGCACAAACCTCTCTCGCATACGTTCTATAATTTGCTCATTGACAAGTTGTTTCCTCTAATCACACATGCATTCCTTATCCACAAAATCTCAATAGCACTTCAATCGTCTTGTTACTAGGTGCCTGATGTTGAAACCTCCGTGTGAAGGCACGTTGAACTGTGACTACACTCTGTGTCATAGGGTATTGCAAAACACTCCAATTAGATTCCTATAAGGTCGCCATAAAGACACGAAATAGCTGCAGAACTCAGACTGAATTTAAATGTAAATATTCACATAATTTGCTTCAATACAAGAATGCAATGTCAAGTGAAAAAGCTGCAAACAATAGAAACTGTATTTCTTTTGCATATGGTGCCATCTATTGTTGGCAAATAACACATTTCACGGTATTCAAAACAGGAATTCTCAAGACCCATATTTTCTATTGCAATACACATGGTTACGAAATTATAAGAATTTCCGTGAACGTACTGTATGCCAAACTGGGCGTAAACTGGTAATGTATATATATTGTAAGCGGTCTCTCGTTTTTCCTATTCTTTGGTTCATAATTGTAAGCATTTTGGGCTCTTTTGTTAGTAAATGTCCTTACAACAGAGGACCATTGGGATATATTCCCGTGGTGCCGCAATGAAGCTGGTGAGGCGAATGTATACATAAAGAGAATTTAAAAAGGGAGTATAACATTTTGCCCAAAATCAAAGCTTTTCGAAACTTCAGCATGATGTTTCTCAAAGTGTGATGAGCGTCCCAGTTCTTGTTCATAATAGCGTAAATTGTTCCGTTGGATAACCAGTGACAACTACAAATGAAATAAAAATTAAAAAGAGAAATCTTCTCAGAATTCATACAATTTTAATAACATTTCCATAAAGATAGTAGAAAGCGGCAATAATGTTTTTTATCACGAATTTTGAAATTCAGAATAATGTTTCTTGAATCGTTACTGGTGATGTTATTATGTTTATTAGTTAACGACGATTTATTGCTCGTTTAAGCTGCCTTTTCTTCATTAAAGATAGATATATCGCTTTATATATATGTACCTGCTACTTGTGTGAAAAATAAATATGTACTTTAGCCTAGATTTTTAGTTACTTTTACGATAATGATATTATCGCTCATTTTTATCACTTGCTAAAGACGGGCACCTTTAAATGCATGCTATAAAAATATGGACAAAAACCAATTTTTGTAAATGACTTCAAGAGCGAAACTAACTAGTTTTTCAGTACTTGTAAATGTAACACGCAACATTTTATAAATACTGCATTTAGACCGATATTCTTACATGTGACACATCACAATTGCAATTAAAGCATTATAATCGATTTAAATTTATCATAATTCTTCTTATTCCTATCCTTAGAAACAAACAAAATATTAATTACTCCCTAACTGAAACCTACTACACTATGTTAGCCTCTCTCTTCGGTTCTTCACCAGTCCCCTGCTGGATTTTAGAAGACAGAGTTTCACTCATCACTTCAAATTTCTCTGTTCTATCATCAGAGGCTTCACTTTCAATATTTATTTGTTTTACCTTTTCAATTATTTATTTTAGCCCTTTTCTCTGTTTACCAAATGTTAATTATTCTTGAAATTATTATTTACATATACATTTGTCAATTGACTATATCCATTTTTTTTCTTTATGTTGTATAAACGTTCTCCTAAAGTGTTCATTTGAATCCTAACATCAAACATTTTCTACATAGTATTACTTTATTCATTTTGGATCACTTTTGTTTTAGCAAAAATTTTCTTTTCCTGTACATGCAAATAATGCGCTTACATTCTCTGTATTTCCATAAATTGGACAGTACCTCTTCTCTAGATATCTTCTTGATCCCTTCAATCCCCAAACTCCTAATCTCAACCATGCAGTCCCTTATCTTTCCCTTAAATTACAATTATTCACGTAACATTCTGTATTACTCCATCATAATTTTCATATAAAATTTAATCAAAGCATACATAATCTACCTATCCATATACTCTAATTGACGTCTTATCATCTGCCAACATCTTTTTGAAATTATTTCTCTCTACGCAAATGTTATCCATTCCATTTATCTCTAGTTGCTCTCTAATCTAATTTATCCACAGTTATCGTTCTTACCGTCCTCATGATTAGGCCAACTTAACACATTCAATGTATCTTTATAATGTAATCTACTTATTCTTTGCTGATAGACACTTGACCTGAATTCGGGTTTCCTCTATTCGTGTTAATTGTTCATGCTCTGGAGTCTGTAGTCTGTAGTAGTATTTGTTTTATTTACGGACGCTCTTTAACATCTCGTGTCATCAGCATCCCATTCAATACAGGGTATGAAACGGCCGGTAAATTTTGCTCAGAGGCCTCTTCTTTCAGGCTTGAGTGAGGTTCTTACACGTGCAGTAAATCTACGATATGGAACCCATGGCTTTACTTCCTTCCGAAGGAAGCGTCCATAAATAAACCAAATCAACAATATTTCCGTAGAACTCAGGGTATACCTGTTTTTGTTAACTTGTACTTACAATTTTTCCCTCGAAAGACTACTTTTTCCTTGAAATTTCTAAATTATTTTCTTTTCCTAGTAAATAGAGGTGTATAGACTTTTGTAAATTATCTTCTTGGTGGTTATAATGCTGATCTTAGAAAAGAGTAAGTGTATGAAAAAGTAATATTTTGCAGAAATAACATATACAAAATTGTGAATAATTTTCTTAAATTTTCTATCTGTATTTTTTTAAAGCTGCATTTCAAAAGGTAATTTGTACACTTAAACTAAGTCAAACATAAAATATATCGGCTCTGTAACCTCGAATTTCAGTCAATCAGATTGAGTAGTTCTTATACAACATCTCTTTTCGACTATTATGATTCACTTTATGAAATAATTTTGCATATTCAATGCTATGTAGCGGTCTCGGAAAGTTAATAGTACAGTAGAGGTTATCCAGCTTTAGTTCAACTCTACAAAACTACCAATGCAACGATGACTCCAGACTCAATTGGAGAACCTCTGCTAATGTCTTATATTTTTTCTTTCCTAAAGAAAACTTCCAATTTTGTGACGAAGTGGCAACAAGGGGCACCACTCTCTCACTCTTCTTCCCTCTCATTCCCTCGCTCTCATCAAGTTTAGTCGGATGGCTTGACCGGCCAGTCGGTGGACTGGGAGATGTTGTTATCCGATTATTGGGAGGGTAGTGGTATAGAGAGGTGGGTGGCGAGGTAAAGATTGGCTGGTCCAGATGCTCGTTAGCTAGCGTATGGTTTGACTTCCGAAGATTAACTTATGATCTTCATTGTTAGCAAACTAAACCGAACAACAGGGTCTTGATATTCCTCTGCAGTTTGCTATTGTGTTTAAATTAATTGTTTTAAGCTTATTTTTTGCATCCGTTACATAATGCCCAGGCGTATTAGGCATGCGAATTGCGGACTGTATGCACTAGGACCTTGGCTTTTAGCTCAGCCGCATCTAAGTTCGCTGAACCGGCTGCAGCTTCGAGGTCGTTGGCAGCAGTCTTCTTCAGAATGTTAGAGCTTTAAAATTTAACTATTCACATTCACCTTTTGTCGCATTCCATTTTAATTTGTAATCAGTTCAAATTAATATTTATCTTCTTATATTATCAGTGTAATATTTATGTGGTTTCGTATTTAAAAAAAAAGAGTTGAAAAATATTAGCAAAGCTTGGATTGAAAGAGACACAATTTGTAAATATTTTATTATATGAAAGTGAAAGCAGCGTAATGAAGTATTTGCTCATAAGAAAGCTGCAATCGAATTAAATAAGTAGCTTGAAGCCCTTGGAGTGTAAATGAAATATAGAAATATGGGGTCTACATGAAGGTATAACACATTTAACAATTTAGTAGCTATTGAAACAAACCGTAGCAACATTCACGTCTTCACATAAGTGATAGTTACTGCAAAGAAATTGTAATATCCATACTTTCATTTCATATATAGTGTTGATTACTTCTTTTCTGTAACTGAGACATCATCCATCTTATTTACATCACATGATATGATATGTATGAAGAGTAAGGTGTATCAGAGTTCACTCAGGAAAGCAGCGTTACGTCTCTGGAATCTCTTTTTAGTATATGCTTAGTGCTAATAGAGTTCGGGTGCGGAAGCTGTGCATTAATTAAGATACATCAGATATTGTCAATAATATGAGAAACTTAAATATTCATAGTTTCTGCTCAGTGTTTGATGTACGAAAGTAACAGTGGCAACGCTGGAGAATTTCCAGGTGTTATTATTTAGACGAAAGCCATAACACTGGACAGTCGGAACTCGATCGGATGGGGCGAGGTTATTAAGGTTTGTTCCTTGATTTATACTTTTAACGCTTGAACACATCGTGTTTTTAAATAAAATGCTTGAAGTTTTGACTATAGAACGTGAATCAGTAACTCTTGAGATAAAATCAGGTTTTACATGTTTAATATATATATATATATATATATATATATATAATTTTTAAAATATGTTAGAAAATATAATCATTATAATTAAACTCCAATGGGTTTCTCCTATTCCGTTTGACTCGATATCCCAGCGGACCAGAAAAATTAAAACCTTAAATATGTTACTTTTGTTATTGTTTATTTCTTTTACTCTTATAAATCGCATCTGAAGATTGTGATACAATTTAACCCTATAAAGAAAATGCCATTTGAAATCGTTTAGGAACCATAATCCACTCTTAGGTGATTGCAGATACTGTGCTATACTTGCATTGAAATTTCCGGGTATAAGTTAAAATAAAATTGAGTGTGATAATGTACCCGATTTTCAAAGTCAGTTTTTTTGGAATCGTGTTCTTGATATCTTTTACTACGTTTAATATACCTAAACAATTGTGCATCTGGTCTGTTGCATATTTCTGTTGGTCAACACGTTCCTCTAGCTTGTTTTTATTTATGATCTTGAAGCTATGAAATGCGTGCAAACTTCATATTTCACTATTTGGAACAAAGCATCAGCGAAATGCACCTACATAACCTTACCATTAATCAAACAGAGCAGCTCTGTGGATGTTGGTTTAACATAATGGATCAAAGAATGTTGGTTTGCGTTGTCCCCTTGTTGATTTTTATTTTTGACACTGCTTGAGATGACATGTCCAGGCGTTCCTGCGGTCTCTCTATAAGCGATGCCTGTTTATGGAAGAGGTTCACCACCGCCATCTCTTAGAGAAGCTAGCTAGACATACCAGATACCGTGAAAATGTTGTACCATACATGACTGGGTTGTCTAACGCGGCCAGGCCGGCTGGCCAGTCGCTCGGTGGGTCGGTCGGTCGGATTGCTCTGCCGCCGTGACGAGGAGGAGCTGTAGGTTGCTGCGCGGGGTTAACAGGCGGGCATTCCAGAATAATGATGCTGACAAGATCAGTACTTGGGATGAGACTACACTAAGGGATGGACGGACTACAGGGCGTTCCAAATGTACCGAACTCCGCGCGCGACACAACAATTGGGTGCTGAAGACTAAAGGGTCCACTTAGATCCCTGCAATTATTGAGGAATTTTTCTCTATTCCTTTCTTTTTTTTAATGTAAAAACACAATTTCTATGATATTTCGATTTAACTGGATATTTAGGAAACACTTTCAAACTTCTCTGGGATTGAGATTAGTTTGGTGAATCATCTTCTCTCTTCCTCCCTCTCAGAAACTTTGTGTCTTTGTTGAACGTCAAACGGCTTTACTCTCATAAAAGATAAAAGCTTACGGTTTGCATTTGAAAAGCAGTTTCATCAAGGAAAACACCATACTTAATGGGTCTGTGTGGTTCTGGCGCCACAGAAAATCTACGAAAGCTTTCTGGTGTCTTTCTGTGGTTTCTATCCTTTTCAACCAATTTGTTTTATTTTATATCTATAAAAGTTGAAACTGGCATTGCTTTCGTTCTATAATGGACCAAGTCCAAACTCTTATGGCAGTAACAGTACTGCAGTAATTACTGTGTAATATATTAACCTGTTGTCGTTCTTGTTTTATTTCCTATCAACGGGCGAATAGTACCCATTTTTGAAATATTTAATTACCAGTTATTTAATCTTACTAACATAATTAAATTTGGACGCAAATTTGGTAGTTACTAAAGATTGTCTCTATGGGAAGGGCAGGTGTGAATGCGGTATCTCTTCTAACTTAATTTCACGTTTATTAAAAACACAAGACCTGATTTTATCGTAAGATTCTGTTGAAAATATAAAGATGGGGCAAAGTAATAATAATGTCAGCATCACTAAGTCCTATATTGGTACGTTTTATGGGTTGCTGTTTCTCTTTGGGCAAGCATTAGATTCAGTGCAGGAGTACATTCATCAAGAATAGGGACAAATTGTCTCCAATGTTTCGTTGTGATGCTACAGGGTTAACTCCAATGCTACAAATATGTTTATAGAAGATCAAGAGAATTGAATAAGAATAATTATAATAAACAAATAATCTATTGTGTCAATATACAGTTATCGAAACCCCTTATCACTTCTACAATGAGTGACAGTTCGTGTCTTTTGCTTAGATTGAGGTATAGCTTGTTCTTGGCGTGCCTCCACGAGTGACGTTGGTTTACATTTAATTGCCATCAAGCATACGTCGCATTGCAACGTAGATATGACGTTGGTGCATATTGATGTTTGTGGGACCATATTAAATCATTTGAAACCATTTGTTACAGCTGTTAAAATACTTAATGTCAAGTCTCCTTTCTACTTGTAAACTTGTGTACATTTGTTTGTGCCTCCTATATAATTAACCGTAGTATTTGAGGGTTTTCTTTCTCTTTTACCCTCCCTTCTTTCAGGTATATTGTGTGTGCTGCCTTAACTGTAAGTTGGAACATTTACCCTGAAACAGCGCAATATTCTTCTAGGTATTTTAACATGACTATCGAAGAAGGAAAAAGGAAACACATACTCTTACATGGAAATTCCGTTAGATAAACCCATCTGACTGAAGTTTCATGTTTTAATTTTTTTTTTTTTTTTTTTTTTTTCATCCTTTCACTTATTCACTCTGTACTCCAGGGGCTGTTGTTTTGCTTGTAATTAATCGCTTCTTCAAACGCGTGCTCTTTAAAACTTTTATTCAGCCTCTCTTGCCTAAATCAGAGAAGTTGCTGACCCCTAATTTCCATCTATGCTAATATTTGAACTTATCAGATCTCTTCATCAGTATGTGTATTGTTAAAAAGAACTCGGGGGCTAAACAGTAGCATATTCTAGTTTTCATGATATTTTATGAAGCCCTGCTCATTTACCGCATAAATCAACCTTACAATTCTTCTGTTCCTTGCTTTTGGTACCGACATTTTTTTTTTTTTTTTTTTTCCTGTTGCATTTTTATGGCTGAAGCTTAGTTTAAACTGAAGGTGCTAATGTTTTTTTCAGACCCCTGTTGATAACATATGGGCATTTTATTTGGAAAGGAGTTAGCAATAGAACTCCTAATTAGAAGACTCCCTTCTTTTAGGATCCTGATTTTATGGCTTCTTTTAATTTTTCGTAAATGGCAGCCGCACGATAAAGCAAACTTGTCAACGGAGTAAATGTAAATCCCAAATTCTTTTCACTTTTGCAATCACAGGTTTTCCAAACCTTTCTAGTAATATCATAGCGATTTTTGTGTTTCCATCTTTCAAAATCTTTTTGAATTCAAAATCCAGATTTTGGTTATCTTGCTGTGTTCGTGTGGTTATCAAACGCATTTGTAAGCTGGAATAAGTAGGGATTTTGCAAAGTGGATTCTTCAAACTTGTGAATGTTCGCAATGGAGATTTTCTAATGCGTTGTATGCTCTAAAGATCATATTGGGGACCTCTATTTTGTGAGTAAAGTTACTGTACACACTTCTGGAATTGGGTGCACTCCCATCATCAGGGGAGTTGTCGTAATCAGGCCTGGTTCAACGTATTCTGTTATACGGATCAAAAACTCGGACAATAAATGCACAGCAGGAGGCAAGCTACTTACAACCGAATTGGGGCTTTAGAGGATTACCATTAGGCAAACAAGCGTTGTTAACAATTTTGGATGAGATCCCCCCTACAGGGGGGGGGGGAGTAAGGAGTGCAGTCAACAATGACAAGTAGAGCATTAGAATTAGAAATGACGATACAGGGAGGTGGGAACTTAAAGAAAAATGACAGCATGGTTTAAGGAAATTTTTTGTGGAAAGCCCTATGATATTAATTAAACTTTTTATTTGCCATTCGTCGTGCGGTAAATCATATTATTCATCTCTAGTATCTAAACTTTGTTCTCAGTAACCTAAATGACGATTTTATTTGTAAATTTGAATTAATTTTTATTAATATATTTATATGGAATAGTGTTTAACGCCCATTTTTACTGCTCAGGCGGTGGACACTGGTGATACCTGAAATGAAATGAGAAATTATTTTTTTTTTTAAGAAGGAAACATTCCAGGCTTAATCATACATACTTCCTCGGCATTTGTCATTTATGAAGACTGAAGAAAAACTAGAAAAAACCTCAGTCAGGGAGGAGTCCTGGGAGGAATTGGACCTCAGATCTCCTGCTCACGAGTTCGTGCTTTAACGACCTAGGCCACCCGTGGCGGTAAATGTTTCAATAGCTAAAAATAAAAGTTGAGCATTTTAATCTACATTTTTACGACAAGGTGTTAGTTCTCTGAATTATAGAATCAAATTAATAAAAGATGTAAGAATGAAAGAAAATGTCATTTAATTAATTTTTCTCACATTCGTTGCGAAATGTGGATGTAACGCTAGAAAATTTTACTGTGAACCAGTTTGTTTATCTAGAAGATTAATTTTTCTTGCAATGAAATTTCGGCTAAGGCCAGACATCATTACTATTAGCAGAGCCTTGGCAGAAGTACACCGCATTCTGAATGCGGTAAGTGGTGAAGTGACGTGAAAGTACAGTTGGATTCTGGCTTATTTGCACCAAAAATGAAATTCATTAAAATGACCTCGTTATTGTCAAAATACGCATATGGCAATCAACGCTGCCTTTGCTAATATACTAATATGAAAAGTGAGGGCTTTTCTGAAACGTAATTTCAAGGGATACGAACCGGGGGGGGGGGGAACAAGATTCTCTCTAGGAGGGAAGTAAATTTAAGATTTGCTAAAAACTCTCATTTTCATTTGCATGTATATATGTCGGTCCTGGTGGTGTAGTAGTTACCATACTTGCCTCCTAAACCCAAGATCGCGGGTTCGAACCCGGCCAGGACCGATGGATTTTTCAGGGCGTAAAAAACCTAAGTATGGCTTCCTTCGGAAGGGAAGTAAAGCCGTGGGTCCCGTGTCGTACATTTACGGCACGAAAAAGAACCTGAAGTCTGAAAGAAGAGGCCTCTGAGCAAAATTTGTCGGCCGTTTCACGCCCCGAGTTGAATGGGACGCTGATGACCCGAGATGTTGAAGAGCGTCCGTAAATAAATCAATCAAAAAAAATGCATGAATCCAAGTGAATTTCTTATCATATTTATTTTCATGTGTGAAAGTGAGTTATTATATATATCTTGCAAGTCATTTCCGTTATGTATTGTAAATAATTTTTTTTTATACGGACGCCCGATTTCCGGTAAGATTGGCATGTGCAATTGATCCTGCTCAGCAGTGTTTATCGGGCCAACTGTTTCATTTCTATAGGAAGTAGCATTAGGCTGTATTTGTGTCAGTGAGATATATTTTATTAATGATTGTAATTCAAATGAAATCGTACAGGTACTAAATTTTAGAAATAACATCCCCATTAAGAAATGCAATTTTAAGATGAACAAGGTTGGAACCCAAGGTGTTTTCATAGACAAGAAGCCGAGGCCAAAAAACCGGGTTTTAACAGACGAGAAGCTGGTTAAAATAGGTTATGGATTAAAAACCTCTTCTTGAAAGTCTTTAACACAATTAGCCCACCTAGTTGGTCTATCTGTCGGCAGTGCATATAAAGCCACTCAGCTGCTTCATCTTCATCTACCTATATAAAATTAATGTTGTACCTGAAATTAAACCCTTGGAGGCGCTGGGACAAAATATCCGGGAGAAGGGATGAAGAATTGCGACGAATGTTTCAAAATATTGTCAAAAGATGTCTGACTCCGTAGGGCAGGCACTTCAAGCGTCTATTTTGATGATGAATACACCATTAATTACTATAAATGACAAAGGAGGTAAAAAATGCATTCTATGAGTTCTGACATGCGGCAAAATCAATTTGGGAATGAGGGTCCTATGTTTATTATGTAATGACTTATTCTGTTTAACAGTTGGCTAAAGTGTTCATTTTTTATCGGACTGTTATTCGTCTCCAAAGCATTCGATAGCTTGTACTAAAAACTAATATTTTGCGCTCGTGAAAATGAACAATGTTAGCCTGGCCACTCGGATAAAAGTATATCTTTAATCTCTTATATCTAAAATAACTTTACCTCTCTTAGGTAGGGGACCTTTCTTTTACCATTCAATTAATTACGAACATTAATCGATTTTCACAAAGCAAATGCTGAGGTAAATAGTTGTGGAAATACATTTATTTGAAAGTGAATCTTATTTTATTCCCAGAACGCACAAATATTCACTATGCATATTATTTTAAGGTACTTTTAATGTTGATTATATCACATGACGTCCAGCACATCGGCGGATAACTATTGTGTCGTAGAGGATCTTTAATTCATTAAAGTTGTTGTGCAAAGTCCCAGGCTATAAACAAATTAATGGTTATTCCTTACTAAGAATGTAAAATATTTTTTCATACATGTTAGTATTATTAATGGAGTCTTTTGTAAATTCTGGCCTATGTATTGGTATCGTTAAAAAGACTAGAAGCATTAACATCTAAAATGTGTTTCCATTTCCAATAGATGGCAGAGAGCTGTTGAACTTTACAGAATATGTAAAATCAGACATAAGGAATTCTGATCTTATCCTGAAAGGATACTGTAAACGTATTACAGCTTCAGCACATTAATCCGCTTTATTCTGATTTAATCAAATATATTTTACAAAAAAAAAAAAAAATATGTTTGGACATAAAGGAGTGTAGATAGCTTCTTCTGATAAGCATTTGGAATTGAGCTGATTTGTTGAAATTTGTGTATACTAGGTGTTTCCTAAAGTAAATTGCTATTTCTATGAAATTAATTGTATGTTCATAAACCATTAAGCTAATAACGAGGACCATCCAATAAGTAAATTTCTCAATTGCGGGAAAAAACATTAATCACTTCATTTATAATTTGAAATAAACATATAATATTCTACAACTTCTAAACTATTTCTCCATATAACCATACTCTTTTCCCAAGCATTTTTGGTATCGTTGAACCTACTTTTCGTTACCTTGTCTACCTTGTTTTCGCAGCCATCTGTTCGCTGCAATTTTCTTTTATCTTCATTTTCTAATCGTTGGCCTCCGAGGTGCTTCTTGAGTTCAATGTAGAGATGAAAATCACTCCGGGTAGTCAAGAGAATAAGGCTGGATGGCCTAAGCTAGTCCTGGGTTCGTTCAGATGAATGTGGGAGAGCGTTGTCATGCAGTGACAGAACTTTGAGAGTAAAAAATTCGGGGCATTTGGTATAATTTGAATCTGGAACTCATAATATCTTTCAGCATTCATAGTGGTTCTGTGAGGCAAGTAAGGCATCAGCAAAACCCTCTGGCAGTCCCAAAACACTACAACTGCAACCTATTTTCCGCTGCTTTGTTCGCCGTTCACGTTTTCACGTCCTTCCACGAACCATGCACGCCATAGTCGAATGTTCCTAACACACTGCTCCATAAATAGAGGTAAATTAACGATTGAATCCATAGTAGTTTTTTTTTTCTGTGAAAAAAGCGCATGACTGCATACAATTCAAAAGCAGAAACATATCAAAGTTGTTTAGCTAATTGTTGCCAAAGTAATGCGCATCATTTAATGATATTTCATTGTTGCAATTTTTTTTTTTCGTAGATTAAAAAAAAAAAAAACAAGAAAATTTACATCCAGAATATCTCTCGTAAAAGTCTATTTCTAATTCCCTCACGAAATCACTTTTTTTCATGAAAACATTTATTCTATTTCTTTGTAGCTTTTCTTGTCGGTCTTACAGTGAGTAACATTTTGTTACAAAATGTGTTTCTCATCGCTATCATTATAGCATGCTTTCTGGTAGTTCATTGGTTTTCTTTCACTTCAGACAAGCGGCTTTGCGCTAAAGAATCGTTGGAGAGGCTTGGGCTTCCGGCAAGTTATGTCACTTTCATCAAGGGCACATTTCGTCATTAATTAACATTCTTTGATTGCCTGTGACGTTAGATCGAATCGTAAAGGGATGTTGTATATTGCGCGGCACATACCGACGAAATTACGGCACCATCAAACTTAAACATAAAAAATGAATGAATTCCTTTGCCCTGACTGCGGTAGCTTCAAAAGCAGGAAGAGAGCGGACTGCAACTCATAAACTATTCTGACTTAAGGCTGATACATATCTTCACGGTAAGTGCTGGTGATGTTTTCGATTTCATCTCTCACATCTGGACACAGCGTAGAAAATAAAACCACCACCAGCAGTCGATATGCAGATATGGATGGCTAATATCTGGCATTGTGTGTTCGATTCTCAAGCAGGCTGTAGCAGAAGCTCATAAAAGATGTGGGCGGGGACATGGGAGGGAAGGGTTAAGGTAGTGGACATGGCTTGAAATGCTGCTCCTTTTACGTGACATGGTGGCTAAGCGTGGTTAAATATGTTTGGAGTTCGGATAGCGGCCCTCTATTTCAACACAGCAGCAGTAGTAGCAGATTTTGACCTAGCCCATGATTCGTTGAAAACCATAGGTTAGCCAGCTTTTGATTTGGTTATGTGCTCAAGACATATTTTGTTGATTATGCATCTACAGGGGTAAAAATACATGTTTATATTTTTTGCATCTTAATTTGAAACAAACTTTCAGATTCATGTAAGAGAAAGCATTTTCTTTTTATTTTGGTATCTACAAAATTGGTTGAGCTACATTTTAGAGTGCAATCACAGATCTTATAATCAATCCCAGCCATGTTCCCTTCTTTACTTGACTGTTAAGCTACCTGTTTACAGAATGGTAAACCTTTACAAACAAGAAGCCCCTGTTTAACTATTTGTTGTTGTATTTTGATTGGTGGCAAGATAAGCTCTTCATCTTTTTTGTGATTTTTGTGAATTATAATCAAACGTAAAAAAGCTGCAATATCAGAATATAAAAAGCAAATTTAAAGGTAATCAACACAGTAAATTTGAAGCTGAAAACAAAACTAAAACATTAAGTTTGTCACTCATTGTTTTAAAAATATGATGTAAAATGTTTATATCTTTGCTTCTAATTTATTGAAATGCTTATATAGTTAGCCTTACCAAAATTAACAGGAGAGTGGATGGGGACAATATTACAAATGTGAACAGTTTGGAGTTCGTGGTCCCAAGCAACCGCTCTTAGACTTAGACGACACGTTATTAATATAGACACATTCCACACTGACATGTTCATTTCTCCCACCAGAGCAGCTCTGTGCATCATCTTGATCGGTTTCTCCTTTATTCTTAGGTTTGCCAACCGTTGTATAATTTTACCGTATACCATCAAGTTTGCATGCCTTCATTTTCCTTATCAGCACAGCTTTGTTTATTTTTAATGGTGTTTAACGCCCGTTTTTATTACTATGGCACCACAGGTGGTGAGGACTGGTGATACATGAAATGAAATGACATATTGGGAAAGGATTTTTTAAGGAAGGAAACGTTCCAGCCCTAAGTTTACGGTACCTCCCCCGGCATTTGCCAGTTATGAGGACTGAGGAAAACCTGGAAAAAACCTCGGCGGACGGTCGTGGCGGGATTCGAATCCCAGACCTCCCGCTCACGAGTCCGCGATTTAACGACCTCGGCCACTCGTGGCGGTGCACATCTTTTTCGCATGACTTTCAGCGGTCTTTTTTTTTAATTTTGCCATATGGATCAAATTATATCGCTAATCTGCAAGTTTCACTTCTACGTGCCGTGCCCGATCGCACACTGTGATGCCATGTGTGCAACTCTGAGGAAATGAGTGCACACGTTTGCATGAACCAGATCACGAATTTATATTTTACTAATAGGAGGCCAGCGGTTGCCGTGAGGCCGTAGCAAGTCGCAGTAGCCACTAGGTTCTACGGTTTGTAGGATTCACCCGAGGTTAGTGTGTGTGTGTGTGTGTGTGTGTTTATATGCATTTATTAGGAATTTCATTTTTATTGTTGTGCATTCTTATTTCGTATACATTTTCTTTTATTGATATGTTGGGTACCTGCATCTATGTCATTTGTTGTCTGACTTCATTACGTTCTAGCTGGGCCATATGGAATTTTGCTATATTAATAATGCATTGTCTAAGAGCAGCTGGTTGACTCCAGACTGTTTATCCTTTACCCCCCTTTATATTATTTACTTACTTGCATCGCATTCCTTTTCCAAATAATACTTTGCGCGTATCATCTTTAGGTAAGATTCTACTTGGTTTAAGTAATTTGCCTTCATTCATCTTGACCCCTTATCCTTTCCTTTTTGCACTGCTGTCAAAGTGCAATTTTCGCAGGTGATATAAATGTGACATCACTAACATACCGCAACATTTTTGAGGTGGTGAGCTAGTTACTAGCTTTCAACGCATTCACACCATTTCTTAATAATGTAGAAACATTATTAAGAAATGTAGAAACATTATTAACTCACTCTCCTGTTATTTTAGGTAATTTCTACTTCTCTCTACCTATATTAGAACTGCACCGAAACATTACAAAGTAAATGTTGCTGTTAGAAAAACGTGTTTTTGAAATTCAAGTTGTAAAAAAATGCCTACATTTGTACTGTACATATTTTAGCTATGGAGGTTCAGTTTGTAGATTTAGTTGTTATTTTTGTAATAAAAAAGAATAATTTAAAATGTTAAAAAAATGGGAATAATTTTATATATTCCTTTTTAATGCAAATATAACATTGTATATTTTGATAATTAATAATGTAATATATATCATAGAGAAAATCTTTATTTTATATAAATGTGCAAAATTTAAAGATTAAGTACACAAAGATTAATTTTTATAGCTCTTAATAGAGACATAGAAAGAAAACGTGAGAAGTTTGTAAGTGTCAAAGCCATATGTGTCGTTCTTAAGAGTATACGCATTTCTGTTGTAGGCTTTGATATTTTAACATTATATTTCTTGTTTGTTTAATCTCTAGTTCTTTAAACTCTACTGCTAATCTTGTCATCGTGAAAGCAATTCAGAAAACATGACGTTTATAATTCCCATGCAAACCACAGATGGGATTATCAATTATCATTACACTTTAAGGTGTATAAATTCATGAAAAGCTTATGAAATAAATGTTGGTAATTTTCAAAACTCTAAAACTGTTATACCTAAATTAAAACTGCTTTTCCTTATAAAAGCTTAGAAACGCATTTGGAAATTTTATGGATTTTTATTTTTATTATTTATTTTTCAAACCGTTTATCTTAGAGTACTGCGAAAATATATTAATTCTACCCATCTAGAGATATAAAAATAACATTAATAAACATTTTGGTATATTAGGCTGCTTCTGATATTAAGCTTTTAAACCTTATATAAATACTCCTTACCCTCTGTTACTTTCCAAAACACTTTCTTAAATAGCACGTTAATTGCATTTGAAGTTAATTTTAACCGTATTGAAATTAAATAAATACAACTGTGCGTATTGATACAATTTTATTTCTTTCAGATGCCATAAGAGCATAAATTCTGATTCTTTTATGTAAAAGTTTCTTCAACTAGCTTGTTAATTGCTCTTATGTATGTCTGATATCTGGCTACACGTTTTTTTAATAGGTGAAAGTCTCTTTTAGCTGTTAGTAGAAGTGTCACTGCACTGTTCTATACGTACTCTGCATTGTTTGGTAATCTACAAAGTATATTTAAGTTGTCACCCTCAGGTTACGTTTACAGAACTGCCTTTTAAGTTTGAGCTATATTTAAATAAAATTATTTAATTAACCTCTTTTTATGTGCTGCCTATCATTTTTAAACTGCCGACTATAATCATCCAATGAGTGTTGTCCAGTTGTCTTCCGTCCTATATGAGGGTAAATGGTAATCTTCCAAAGAATGCAAAGAAAACATGCAGTATTTAAAAAACATTGTTTTCAGGATTCAAAGTTCAACAGGAGGGGACTCGAGAAGACGAATCCTAAGCTGTAAATTTACCCCATTGGAATTCTATTCAGTCTTTCTTAAGTGAGTTGTGTCATACTCTTCGCCTATCCTTAAATACAATTATTTAAGGATTGAATTAATGATAACAATGGGAGTTCGTGAGCGCTTTAAAGCCAATTACATGGCTATCACAGTCTAAGGGCAAGGGTTTTTTTTAATTTGTTTTATTTACAGACGCATCTCAGATCATCAGCGTCTCATTCCAATCAGGGCATGCATGAAACGACCGGTGAATCTTGCACCATTTGACAAAAACAACTTAGAGCCTAAATAACAATGGTATGTACTTTCTGTACATTGGCTTGTATGAATAAATAAGAAAAACACCAGTTGCCTTTAAAATGTATGTTTCTCCTTTTCTTGGCAGGTTCAGTGTGTTTTAATATTTTGTCTACATTTCTTTTAAAGTAAAAGTAAACAGTACCCAAACAGTACAAGTATTTAAAAGTAATAAAACGGAAACAATAAACCAATAAATAGGCGAAACAAAGTTTTTATTTTTATTTTGATTAATTTTTGTTTATTTTTTCCTTCAAAACGTGCATTGTATAAATCTAAGAAAATGCATTAGAATCCCGAAATTTTATACGCCTTTAGGGAAAATGATCTCAATATTGTTTTTAGCATAAAGAAAATTTGTTGTTAGTTTGTTTTAATATAAAAAAAGTCATGCATAACAAAAAAGTGAAATATGTTAGAATTATTATACTGCAATTAATGAACACATCCACATTGTGTGTTATATTTCTGCAACGCGTCACTTGCATGAGGAAAGATGGGGTAGCAAATTGAGTGTCGTGACATAATTGTAGCTTATGGTTCCTTTATACTTTTCCTACTCTCTCTTGTGGTTGATTCATTCGGGACTACTTTCTTTACATCTACCCAGCGGAAAACGTCCGTAGATCGCGCATGGTAACCATTTGAGATCAATTAAGGGAACAATTCTCCTCAAAACAAAAAACAAATGTCCGCCACATTGAAACCTCATACCCCTTCTAGTTTCCAGATATAGCTTTGTTGGTTTTCTGCCGAACATTGCTGCAAAGCACAGATGTAGAGACATTTCGTTATTATTAAATAGTACATTACTCAACTGTTACTAGCGTAAAACAATTCAAGCTGTAAAACGTTCATAGTCACAGATATGAAAATGTGTTTGCTCATATCCTTCAAACTAAATAAGCATTGCATTGTACTCTAAGTATACATAATTAAACTACTGCAAGAAATCCCATAGTTTTAATATTAAAAATCTACAATATTTAGAATTATGTATGAAACGTATTGCAAGTGGTTTCAACAAAAATTTTCAACAGCTGTTTTGAACTGCTTTGTAAGTCATTATAGATTACAAAAACACTTGCATTCCTGAGTTGTTGCAACTGCAATTATTTTTATGAGTTTAAACAGCACGCAAAGGTTAAAACTTTTTATTTCTATGAAGCAAAAAAAAAAAAAGGATACAAAGTTAAGGCGCTAATTCTGTCCAGAGCTTTTTTTTTACTACTTGCTCCCGTCATCTGAACCCCAAGCAACACAAAACAGAATATTTTATGCGCTTACTTAATGTAATAGGAAGGTTCTGTTGCGATGAGCAGGCTCTGATGGAGGGGAAGACCTCAGAGAGGTCAGCCTGCCTCAAGCTTGACGAGGTGCAATGCTGCTTGCCTGACGCTTGTTCTTAATTGCTAAGATATCTTTATTCACACAAGGCGAGAGATTCTCTCTCTGTCTCTCTTTCTGACGTGCTGCGCAAAGCCGCTGGGTATTCAGCCTTATTAGTTGCAAGACATTGCAGGCAACTCGAGATGAAGGAATTGCCTTTTGTTTCTCTTAAAAGACCCGCCTCTAAACTAACAGACACTTTATCGTCTGTGAAAATCGTGTGGTTTCATGTTAGTAAAGTTGTTCAAAACTGTCAGCTCGCCAAGGATTTTCCCTTAACTTCGCAGATATTCGGTGAGAGATTTGGTGAACCAGGATATCACAGTCAAGATTGCGTGTTGTGTTCATTTTTTAAATTACCTGCATCATCAACAACAGTGTTTTTATGAGTTTTTATAGGTAGGCTGGTAGCTATAGGCTAGGAATGGGGGAACGGTTACTAGACTTTTAATTATTTCTCTGTAACACAGAAGTTTCTTTGCTTATAACTTCGTTATTTTAATTCTATGTTAAACAATCAAAATTGTCTTTGCCATCTCTTTTGTTCCATTTATTTTTTATCTTGTTACCTTGTCACATTTATTGATGTGCAAAAAGATATCTCATAAATGTTACTCGGTTTCCTTTGCCGCTATTGTATTTATGCTAAATCGTGAACATCCGATAGAATCACTACCAACAATAAATGTGCTCATCTCTCCACTCAAACCCAAGATCGCGGGTTCGAACCCGGCCAGGACCGATGGATTTTTTCGGGGCGTAAAAATCCTAAGTATGGCTTCCTTCGGAAGGGAAGTAAAGCCGTGGGTCCCGTGTCGTACATTTACGGCACGAAAAAGAACCTCAAGCCTGAAAGAGAGGCCTCTGAGCAAAAATTTGTCGGCCGTTTTACGCCCTGAGTTGAATGGGACGCTTATGACCTGAGCTGTTAAAGAGCGTCCATAAATAAATCAATCAAAAAAAAATCTCTCCACTGAGTTAAGTTATAAATGTGATTATCGTCTTATCTTGTGTAGAAGCTCTCCAAGTTTTGTAACAATGAAAATTATAGCGCTAGTGCGCCTGCGCATGGTATGACAACACAGGGTTTTGTGAAATGGCATAATCACAAGTCACAGCACACCACAGGTTAACTTTAGGGCTATCACGTTCGTATTTCATTACGACATTATGCCAGTGCACTTTGCCAGACGTGTGAAAGATGACTTCATCTGAGAATGCGACATGATTGAAGAATCCATCGTCATCATCAATGTGAGATAACTTGAATTGGCGACCTCGGCCCATCTGACTTTGGATGCAGCTTCTGCACAGTTTGGATTTTGTATACTCCAAGTCGCAATCTTTTATGAACAATGTCGTGCACAGTGGACTTGGGAATGACCAGATCTGAACTGGCCCATCGTACTGATTTCTGCGCGCTGCGCTGAAATGCCCGCCTACATCTTCAACTTCAGCTGCAGACTCTGTTTTTTTTTCTTCTTCTTCTTAACATAGAACCTGTTTCTAATAGATTCATTTCACAATGGTATAACTATCTGGATCATTTGCATCATATACCTGCCTGAATCTTCTTTGCACTACAATTGCGAAATTTCTCTAACCAAAAACATTTCACTTTCTGCAGGCCATTTTAATTTTTATGTATTCTTATACCACGAGCTGGCGGACTAGAGTCATAATTTTTATTGTTACAAAACTTGGAGGGTTTCTACACAAAATAAGATGAAAATCATATTTCTAACTTAACTGAATGAGGGGATATTCACATTTTTTATTGGTAGTTATTCTATCAGACACTCTAAATTCAATCATTGCCATTGTTAGCTTTATCCTAATCAGTCTATCCATTTTATTTCATCGTGAGGTTTTGCTTATATACTTACACTTTACTTAGTTTTAAAGGCATATATTTTAAATCAGAATAAGTTTACTACCAAAATTAAGTAAAGTGTTCTTTCTTTTATTATTTATATGCACCACTCCCTTTATCTGCATATTACTGTTTTTTCAATGATATAAAAGACTTATGAATTAGTAGTTGTAGATGTATCAGCAGTTGTATCAGAAAATTGGTGTCTATCATGTTTGAAATATTTCTCCGCAGCTTTCCATACCTATTTTTAATTATATATATTTTTTTAACATCTTTAAGCAATTAATTTAAGCCACTATCGCAATTTTTGTTAACAAAAAAGAAAGATCCTTATTGATGATTGTTTCATAGAAGAGAAACACATTTTTACAAGTAGCAGATCTAAGATACTAAGAAAGTAATGTACAATTGATTGCGTAAACGCATTTCGACATCTTTTAATAATTCAAAAATAACACAAAAGGAAACATTCCTTTGTAGATAAAATTATACATATCGGATCTGAGTTGCATATCCATAATTTCTTTCTTTGTTTTTTCGTGTAGAGCGCTTTCATTTCAAAACTTTTCAGTAGCTCCTACATTGTGAATTGCATTTTAGATTCGCCCCTTCCCACTTTAAAATTTGAAATTACATGCCCACCTATTAGATACTTAATTTTTTAAAGAATTCATTTTTATACCTTATTTCCTCTTGCTACCGGATTGTTATTGTTGTTTCAGTTTGAAAAGATTAAAATATAAGTCAATTAGTTGTAGGATGAAAAAAGTATGTTGAGTCCGCTTAGATTCTTTCCTGTGAGGTATACATAATTTTCAATCTTTTTTTTTTTTTTTTTTTTTTTTTTTTTTTATAAAAATCGTTTTACATTAAATGCTACTTAGTATTTATAGTTTTATTCCAACAATTCAGGTTGCCAGTCAGCGATGGAAAACAAAAAGTGTTAATGAATCATTTTTAAAATCACGTATCGTAAGCAAGAGGTGTCGTTTGAAATTTCAAAGTATGGGTGGATAAGATGAAAGAGTAAAATAGAAAAATGATTAATCAATTATCAAAAATCCTTTTTTGTTTAAATTAAATTTATTTGAAACAGGTAGTTATTCACATAGGCTAGTTCTGAAACAAAACATTCTATATAGTTAGTATCTTATCTGTGTTTTTATGCATTGCACTTTTTACGAAGATATGAAATGTGTATAAATATCCTATTATAGCAATCCGTGAATATTTATAAGGATTATCCAAATTAAAGTGAGATCTTTTGTGTTTTCCCTAATTGTTTACTGGTTGAAACATGTAGACATCTAGGAACTAACAGTGATATATAGCGACAAATAGTTGCCTTGAGTTCAAGAGCGTCCATAAATAAACCAAATCAACAAATGGTCTGCTCAAGCAAGTGTCCGATCACATCACTAGATTTTGAATCTTGAGCTCAACATTACTGGCGGACATTGATGTATTACGTAGCAGACATTCCTTCTTATGCACCTTTTCCATGCGATAGTAAATTCCCACTCTATATTACACAGAATAGTATAGCTTCAAAATACTAGTTTCTTCCTGACATACAACGCTATGTAATGGAGCAAACACAACTTTTTGTTCATTGAAGCAACGCCGCTGATACAAAAATTATGGCAACTCTTTAAAACTTCAGTAGATGAAACTGTATGCAAACACACAACTGAATGTTACTAACTGATATCGCTTTGCGAACATTGCAGGTGTGCATATTTGCTCGACTGTTTTTCAGTAGGAAGAATTTTTTGTGAATGTGTTAGTTCTGGAGATTAAGTTTTGATATCAAAATCCTATTGTGTGTATTGGTTTCTCATTAAGCAATTTTGTGCGAACATTTTGACATTCTATAAGTAGAAAGCAGATAACGCTGTGTATAAAGTTGATAGAAGAAATTCCGGTGTGCCACTCGGCCGCAACAATACATTCGCTACCTTGTAATACTGACCTCTTCCAAAAGACAAAAGTCACAATCGAAAGGAAAGCTTTTGGCACCGTTCGCAATTGCTGCTTTTGAAACTTTAGAAACTCCAGTCTCTTAACTCATGCATTCCGACTCCTCCCTTTCTAGTAGCCATTGGTGCTATTGTGTGGCCAGTCTCCTCTAATCAAGACTTATATTGACTGATGGTACTGTGCGCATTGTTCGCTGAATTGGCCCGTATTGAAGCACCTTCCACCCACGCAAATCCCATGGGGAGGAGACAAAACCACCCACTGCGCCTTACAAGCCATCAGCCGCCAGTACAAGTGCCAAAAAACAATAGGAGACCACTAACGAATAGAAGAATGATTTGCAAACAATGGAATGTTACTTGGCTCTCCCTATCCCGTCTTAGTACAAGGAAATATAGCGCTAGAAGTAAATAGTAAAAATAATGGAGCTCGTTACGGTGATAGGTTAGCGACCGAGAAACCATCACGTCAGTATACGTTTGTATGACTGTATCTCCTTTGACCCTACTGTTTAAACATCGCCATGATCCACAGTGCTTCTCATCCGGCTTGTAGTTCTCTTACCACACGAGACATTTGAGATACCAAGCTGAAACAGAAATGCTCAGTAGGTAAATGCAGATCGCACGAAAACAATGCTTTCTTTATTTAAAAGAATTACTGTTTAACTGCAATCGTTGCAAAATCTAATTTTGACATTTAAATCTTCACACTAGTCTTAACAATTTTTCCTGAATGAACACTGTTCATATTTTCTGATTGTTTACCACATGGAGTCTCTCAAACCAACCTTAACCGCCACTGGTGGCCTAGGTCGTTAAGGCGCGGACTCGTGAGCGGGAGATCTGAGGCTCGATTCCCACCAGGACCGCAAACCCTGACTGAGGTTTCTTCCAGGTTTTCCTCAGTCCTCATAAATGGCAAACGCCTGGGAGGTGCCCTAAACCTAGCCTGGAACGTTTCCTTCCTAAAACAATCCTTTCCCAATTTATGATTTCCTCTCATGTGTCACCAGTGTTCACTGCCTGTGGTGCCTCAGTATTAAAAACGGGCGTTAAACACCAATGAAAAAAAAAAACATAAACAAAAACAGCCTTAGTTTTGTTTCATCGGGCTACAGTTTTTCAGAAATCGGTATTATAGAAAATGAAAGTTTTTATTACTTGTTTATTATGCAAATACATAAAATAAATATTCTGGGAGATTTAAAAAGATAATAAAGTGGTTCACGTAAATGGGACAGTAGGGCTAAATCAGAGCTTTGCACCAGAAAAAATTGGCCACAAAGGAGCAATTTAGTTCCTGGAGGGGGGAAAATGGTGCGAACCATTGATTTCTCCTTCTGATGTCCTTCTTTCACCACTTCATATTAAATTAAGCTTGATGAAGCAACTTCGTATTGCTCTGAGTAAGTAAGGATAGTGGTTGTTTCAACTTTGTTGTGACAAAGTTTCCACAGAAAACTGAAGCTAAGATAGCAGCAGGTATTTCGATTGACCCCAGATTTGTAAACTTATGCAGGATGAAACCTTTTCTCAGTCGATGTCCGAGCTTTAGTAGTCAACATGGGTGGCATACAAAAAAGTGACAGAAAACTTCCTTGGCAACAAGAAATCTGAGAAATATAAAGAAAGTATGGGGAAAACGTTACAACATTTTAGAAATCTAGGGTGTAGAACAAGTGTTAAAGTGAATTTTATCAACAGCCATATTGATTACTTACCTATGAATCTTAGTGCAATGATGAACAAGGTGAGCAGTTTCATAAAACATTAGAACAATGGAAATCCTTTATCAAGGTCATTGGGCACTAGTGAAGAACATACCAGAGCTACGGAAAAAAAGTGAAGTTTTCTTCTTCATAATAGCGGGAAAATAAGGGAAATTCATAATTATTGACTCATAACTTTCTTTTTTTTTCAATATATTCATTCATATTTAAGTTAAAATGAAACCTATAAAAACAGTTTTGTGTTACCGTATGTCTTAAAAAACTTTAAACTATTTCATCAAAAATATGAGTAAAGTATTACATTTGATGTGATTTTTTTTTTAAAAACCTGAAACATATCCTAATTCAGGGCATTCATATTACTCATATCCAGATGGAAAAATAAAAAAGCAAGAAAATAATGCTCTTTTGTAAACCAGTGTCGTTATTTGAAATGTTCATGCAAACTCCATAATTTTTTAAGACTTTCACCATCAATATCCTCTTTCTTTGTACTTGACAATGACAGAATACTGATGTCAAACCCTAAACGATACACTAGATTTCGTTTAGCATGAGCATGGTTGACACTCTTCAATAAAACCAATTTGCAAAAAGGGCGAGATATTTGACTTCGTTATCTTATTTCTGCTCATCCGCCTCATAGTTGCGATGTGACTTCCTCTTATCTGGCTCAGAGGACCGTGATTGTGAATGTTGACGACGAGGGGGAGGTGAAATAAACACTTTCAAATGCACTATCGTATTGCAAGATATTTTGTATGACTTGAGAAATGGTGAAAGTAAACACAAAACTAAAAGATATGGGGAATTTACAGACATTATGTACATTTTGCTATTGTAATCTTGTTATGGAACAGGTTTCGTACTTTCTTCCGCACTAAGAATAAAGAGGTTGTTCGTACCCACATGATCCTTGTACACGGAGCAAAATTTCGACGTTAAAGTTGCCTGCCGAATCCCAAAGCTTAGTGCTCAGGTTCCTAATGGTTATGAATTATTATATTATACTTTTCCCATCGTATCTCCTCAACTTCTAGCAACATCATCACGAGTGGTTAAGTGCAAATAAGTACACTCGCAACACCACCCACAGATTCAGCCTGCTGTTTTATTTTTTTCCTCTTACAAACCTTTGACCTTGGAGAATTTCAGAGTCAGTGTGAACAGAATTTATTGTCCCGCAATTGCAGGTTCAGAAAGTGATTCAGGAGAAATCAAGGAGGTATATGGGTGCGAAAACTAATCTTCATAGAACCCATTTTATAGTATCTGGAAGATGGTTATTCCATGTATTGTGTGTATAGCATTCAGAAGGGACATCAAAAAGAGTAAAAGGGGAAAAAACAAACAAACAAACAAACAAACAAACAAAACAAAAAAAAAACAAGACTGATGCATGCTCAGGTGGAAAATAGAAAAGGAAATTAATGTTTTTGGTAAAAATGTACATCTACAGAAGAAGGTGTGCACTATCCTGCACGATAAAATTCCTCATTCCTTTGCGCAATCGGAAATTCACTTTGTAACGGAGTTTGAGCGTACGACGTCGACACCTAACGAGGGAAATCATGTCGCTCGGCCCAAACTTATAACTTCCATTTTTATTTTTTATTTTTATTAATAGAAAGTATTAATTAATATTTTAGTGGATGCCCAAAGTGCCTGCAATCTATTGCGAGATGTGCTTGAATCCTTTTGAAAATATTTCAAGACGTTCGCCGCAATTCATATTCCCGAATATTGTAAATTGTCTCCCGGATTTTTGTGTCAGTGTCTCGACGGATTTTATTTCAGGTACAACAGTAATTATATATGAATGAATTAGCTGAGATACCTACAGAAGGGCAGAACCATCACCGGGGAGTATTACGCTTCACTACTGGACCAACTGAAGGACGCTATTCAGGCTAAACGTCCACACCTTGCGAAAAAGAAAGTTCACTTTCATCACAATAAGGCGCCTTCACATATGTCTGGGATTGTTCTAAAACTGTATCATTCGATTCCAAGTTCTTCCACCTCCGCCATATTCCCTGGGTTTGACTCCCAGCAATTAATTTTTGTATTTACTCTAAAGAAATGTCTGTGTGGACGAAGATTCACATCAAGTTATGAGGTGGAAGCTGAGACAGACGCTTATCTTTTACTAAGGATTTTAAAAAGCGGAAACTAAATCTTTTGATTTACAAGTGACCACGTTGAAGGGGAAAATATCTTAAATGTTACGTTTTCTTGGTCAGGCCGAGAAACTATTAGATTTGGTTTCAAACTTTTTTTATAAGTTTTTAAGTAAGCTAACAAACCACTCCCTTCAAGGACCTTGGGGGTCGGATATGGCCCCGGACCGCCTGCTGGACCACACTATTAATGACGGACCGAGCTTTGGTGAGAGATTGAAGGGGACTTCATTTCAAATAAATTCGTTCAACAAAAGTGGCATTGTACATGCACATATATGCGCAGAAAAAAGTTGCCATGGAAATCACAACTCTTATGCGACCCCTTATCATTCTTCTATAGAAATCTAATGAATCAAACTTTTCTATGATGTGCAAGAAGTTAAAAATACATTACTAGACACTTTTTTTTTTGACTAGTGCTTAACGTCCGTTTTTACTACTGAGGCACCACAGGCGGTGGACACTAATGATACATGAAATGAAATGATATTTTTTTTTTTAAGGAAGGAAGCGTTCCAGGCCTAAGTTTAGGTACCTCCCCAGCATTTGCCAGTTATGAAGACTGAGGAAAACCTCGAAAAAACCCCAGTCAGGGAGGACGGTCCTGGTGGGATTCGAACCCCAGACCTCCCGCTCACGAGACCGTACCTTAACGACCTCGGCCACCCGTGGCGGAACTACTAGACACTGGAATAATATAGCTCATCTTGGGATATACCTCTCGAGGGTTCTTTTAAACTTCCCTCCTCTCTCCCTGCTAGTGGAAATTTCACGTTACCGCTTAGTGCTTCTGATTATTACATGCATTACCATGGTTACAGTGGTAAAGCAGTAACAGTAACACAATTGCTTTACTGCGCCTTGCAGCAGACCAGTTTCTCCATTACCTCCATGCCCTTGTATAGGTTCAGGAACTAAGGGGTTTTGCATCTGAAATGTTATGTTTGAAGTTGGATGTCCCCCTTTACTCATGCAAAGCTACAAGCCAGTAATTGTAAAGCAGATAACTGGTTTCCTGCTCAGAAACTAGCGTACCGAGTAACTGTGCAGTTACGGTTCACCTACCCACTGGCTAAGAGGGAAAAAAGAAGCTCATATTTATCATATACTAAGCATGAACGATTCATACAGCACAGGTAAGTGCACAACTAGAAATGTTTGTTTAAATAAATGCTAGGATGTATTTATTCTATTTTTAGGTATTTTTCACTGATTCCTCCCACCTTAAACCAGCCTGCCTTTCTCTTGTTTCTAGTTTTATAATGGTATGCAAACTTTAGTAATCTTATTTTATATTCCTTCTATGTATTGAAATCGGTTTTGTCGACATTTTTAATTTTTTTTATTTGTTCCCTCAACTTGCAGTTCTTATCTAATGGGTTCGTTTTTTATTTTATCTTCTTTGGCTCATTCTTTATTCTTAAGAAAATCATTGCAGTATTTTTGTATTCTGGAGATATCTTTTCTGAGGGGGGTGGGTGCAGCACCAAATTCCATTGCAATGTAGTAATATTAGCATTACTAACGTCTAAAAATTATATTATTCTTATTTCTGATCTCTATTTACTTCTCTGTTTTTATGAATGGTGCACAAGATATTTTAAATTTTACTAATTTCTGTTTTAGCCTAAATGGTTAATTTATGTTACTTATTATAGGGCTTCGTTTATCTATAGCAGTTTTGTCTCATCAGAAAAGTATTTTTTTTTTTTTTAATTTTGGAAATTTAAAGCTATATGTTTTACACGTTTAGATGTATGGGGTTAAAGTGCAGAAGAAACGAGTTCCGAATGGCTAGTGTTATCTTTTTCATCTAAACAATATCACGATACCACTTCATATCTGTTATTCTCCAGCGTTACGTTTATTTTATTTCAGTAAGCTCTATAATATCGTCCCATTCAAATCATATTATGAAACGGCCGATAAATTTTGCTCAGATTCTGCAGCGTTGCCATTGTTACTTTGGTACATAAAATATTGAGCAAAAACTATGAATATTTCTTTTTTGTTGTATCTGAAGTTATCTTAATTAATGAATACTAAATTAATACATTATTTACCCTGACTTCTTTATACTATTTCCACTAGCACTAAATACATATATATTGAAAGTGATTGCAAAATATGGCAACGTTCTTGAGCGAACTCTGATGCGCCGCGTTCCTCACATATAATTAAGCAGCTGGGTAGTTGTAATGTTAGTTCCAAGAAAAAAGGTCTTTAATGCTTGTCCCATGAGATATCTCCATTGATGTATTTTCGTTACATGGAAACCGGGACAATATATCAATTATATGTTTTCAAATGTAAAATTTATTCACCACTTGTTGCTTATCGTCATTATTGCCATTGTTATCATTAGAACGTTACAAAAGTGTGCAACATATGTTGAATTTTATTCTGAGCATGTTCTCATTTATTATTTTTAGGATTCGAATTTCTATAACATTTAATCAATTTCTTATTATATAAAGCGATTCTTTGTTTAAAATAAGCATGATTCACGGCACTACGAGTGAAATATGACACATTTATAACCTTTTTCATTTTTTATTTTCCATTTTATTCCTTTTTTGAAACAGTGATATTAGGAATGTTAATACATTTTTTCCGCGGGCTTTAGCTATAACTATTTTCTCACTTTGTCAATCTGGTAACCCTAGGTTTAATCGATATAAAGAGTCGTTATCCTTTATTTCCTGCCTTATTATTGCATCATCTGCATACAGAAGAATATAATGATGTTTTGTTTGTTCGTTTTAATTCCTACATTAGAATAGATTATTTCTGGATAATATGAACTAAACATATATTAAATAGTGTGAGTGACAACATTGTCCTAGGTCCTTTTTTAATAAGGTCTCTTCTTTTTTCCATTTTCCTATGATTATTTTTATTATTGAATTTTCACACCCTGTTTTTACGCTTCTTTGAGGTAGCCCTGCTGCTTCAGTATTATGCATAACAACAAGGTAGGCTCTTAAGTTTCTAGCTTGACCAAGCTCCAACATAATAATTTCGGACAAGTGTTTGTACGGGAAATATGAGATACTGTCATCAAATTCGATTTATCACGCCTTTCGGAGACGCGTATATAAACGAAAAGCAATGTTAAAATAGACAATCTCCAAAATTTAATAAACTGCAAATACCCATACTATGCAAATATCAAAGCATCCTGTACAATACTTGTCCTTTTTAAGTGATAAATTTGCTTGAATAATTTCATGAAAACGTCTTTCAGGTAATGGATGAGCTCATTGATTTTGTTTTGACCAATTAGAATCGAATTACACTAATAGTAAACAGTACAATGCTTAAAAACTAATAAAGCTGTACGTTTTTCTCCTAAATTCGTTTGTTTTATTTCTTACATCTGTGCTTCCATTCGTTTACTGAACCAGAAAAATGAAACTTTTGCAGGTTCCTGTTTATTAATGGCGGTTACTACAATACTCGGCAAACTTCATAATAAAATGTTATTAAAACCTCAAATGATAAATTGAGTTCACAAAAAACCATTCTTATAACCTCAACCGTTCAGTTGTTTTTATTCCAAGAATACTTTCATTCCTATCATCTCTGATTTTATTATTTTTCAACATCAACTTCGTGGCTTAGGCTCCATAGCATATTCCGGCTCGGTATTTCATTACTTTTTAGGTCTGCCAGTGCCTCTTCAGAAATTTGGTGATTTCTGTCCTCTGTAGATGTTGAACTTATCACTTTTTGTAATTATGAACTTAATGCATAATTTGTGTTATTTCTTATACCTCCCATATATTTTGTTCCTTATATTACCTCGCCTAGTGCATCCTTTAACTGCTCGCTGTTAATAAAGTTCCTCTGTCTCAATACCCAATACTCATTACCATACAGCAAGTTAGGAATCGCCACAGTCATAGGATTTTATCTATTTGTTTTCTTTCTCGTTTTGTTCCTCAATCTTTTTGCGATTGTGCCACACATAAGTTATAATATTGTTTTCTAAATAATTAAAGTGATACAATTACGTAAGTATTGCTGCTTTTGAACTTGCAGGGTTCTCTCTTCTGAAAGTCATTACTTGAGGTATAGATGTTGATATATTTCATTTATGTGCATTTTTTATTTTATTCAACGTATATACTAAATTATAATTCATCCCCGGATGCTGATCATCAGCGAATAAAACGCATTGAAGTACATTCCCTTTTTATGAATTTCTGTTTAATTGTGCTACTTTTTGGTTCAGCATATCGTTTAGATCACATTAAATAAGTGGTTGACAAACTGCAACCTAGTCGTTCCTTGTCTCATAATTTTTCCCAAACTTACAATACTAAAGTAAAATATTCAGTTATTTTAATAAGCTAAACTAAAAATAGTTTAATACAGAGTTCTATTGTATGGCGCTTCCATGTTATTTTATCATCATTGTAGAGCCCAACATTTTAATACTAAGTTTTTGCCGGAATAATTTTATTTTATTTTATTTAATAGTGTTTAACGCCCGTTTAACTACTGAGGCATCACAGGCGATGAGTAGTGATAGTACATGAGATGAAATGATAAACTAGAAAAATATTTCTTTTTAAGGAAGGAAGCCTAAGTTTAGGGTACCTCCCCTGCATTTGCCATTTATGAAGACTGAGAAAAACCTGAAAAAAGCATAAGTCAGGGAGAACGGTCCTGTTGGGAATCGAACCCCCAGACTTCCCGCTCACAAGATTAAATTGACCAGCACTAGGACATGCCATCAAATTATCCATGAAAATAGAATGATCATGACTGAAAAACAGTAAACATCAACATATTAGATTGAAATGCAAAGGTTGACCGTTTTATAAAGTAATGGTTGTTCCCAGGGTCGTTTAAATGCTGGGTATAAATAGAGGCTCAAAAGTTTCGGACGAGTGTCAAATGTAAGTGAAGGTGTTCAAACAGAACTAAGCACAATAGGAAAGTGCAGTGTGTTAAACTGTAATAGAGAAAACTAGCCGGAGGATGTAACCAGAAAGCAAAATAACAGCATGGTAAAGGATAGAGTAGAGGTCGTCAGCAATTTCGACGTTAAAGCTGCATACTGAATCCCAAACCTGAATGCTCTGGGTTCCCATTATTATGAGTAACTTCGTTGATTGTTATCTTGTTTGCTGTATATCACGATTTAGGTTAGAGGGCATACATTTTCTTGTATTTAAGATTAAGTTTAATGAGCGTGTCACATTGAAATTATTTTTATATTTTTATGCATTAGGGATAAAAAACACACACACATTCGCAAGAAAAAAATGACTGCGTATAATTAACATTTTTTTTTTCCTCTGTTGAAGAAACAAGTGATATTTAATGGGGTTTTTGGGGATGACTATTCTGGATTAGCGTTTTATTCCTTATGTAAAGATAAAGAGGGAGAGAAGATGTGATGGAGTGATTTATAGCTCGGTGTGGAAAACCCGTTCAATTAATAAGGCGGGTCTGAGAGGGCATTTCAGCTGTCAGTTGCGATGCCTGATTACCCGACCTCTTTCTCTACGTCGCCACAAACCTTCCCCTGCAGCAAGTTTTGACAGCTCCAGCTACTACCAGACACTTCCTGAATTTTCGTCACCTTTGCTGGCCGCTTCGCTTTTTGCAGGAAACGTCTCTGTTAGCATTGCTGCATTTCCGGGACCTGAAACTTGCTGAGCGAAAAAACTCTGCGGTAACATCTGCTACATTTGAGTACATTGAGCAATAATGCACAAACAAAACAACAGCGCTTCTAGAGCATTCAAAGTGCTTTGTGGCATTGCAGGACGACAAAGTTGATCGCTGTGAGCATAAGCTCAATTACGTTAATTGATAATTGAGGTATATAATAATGAAAATTTTTGTAACTTTATTAAAGAGATCAAAAAGTTTAAGGCAAGGATATATTGAGATAATAGAAAAAGCAATTTTTTTAGTCGGTTTTTGTTTTTAAGAATTTAAGCTTATATCATCATGCAATAAAACTTCCCTAGGCTGTAGATTTAAAGAGCATTTGCAATAGTATTAAAAACATTAATTTAAAATATTGAATTCTTTTTTGAATATTTTCCCCTTTCGTTTCTATCACCGCATTCAAAATCATGAATTCGGTTTGTAGTGGCGGATCCTGGTGGTCTTGTGGTCGCGTATTTGTCTCATAGAACAAGGTTGCGATCGATGGGATTTTTTAGAACGTAAACATCTTAGTATTACTTCCTAAAGATAAGTAAAGCCATTGTCCCTTGTCGTGGATCTACGACACGTAAAACAACCTCAAGCGTGAAAGAAGAGGCCCGTGAGCAAAATTTATGCAATTAATGGAAAATAAATTATTTTAATCTTAACCGTTAAATAGTGGCCGAGGTCTCTACGGCGCGGACTCGGGAGCGGGAGGTCTGGGGTTCGAATCCCGCCAGGACCGTTCCCTCTGACTGAGGGTTTTTTTTTTTTTTTTCAGATCTTCCTCAGTCCTCATAAATGGAAAATGCCGGGGAGATACCCTAAACTTTCTGTAACATTCCCTTCCTTAAAACAAATCCTTTCTCAACATATCAGTTCATTTAATGTATCATCAGTGTCCACCGCCTGTGGTGCCTCAGTAGTAAAATCGGACGTTAAACACTACTAAAAGCAAACATCATCATAAGAAAGACAAGTTAAAAAAAAAAAAAAAAAAAAAATGTAGACCCTATTTTTATATACCCGGTGTTACAAATGACCATAAGTATGAAATTAAGAAATGGAAAATGTTTTTAGATGTGATTGGGAGCCAAACAAATGCATTTAAAATTTTAATTGTAATCGTTTACCAAAACTGTTCCATTGTGCTGCCTTTGCTTCAATGCACATTGTGCAGCGTTGTGACTGTCTCACACATTCAGAGACTTCAGGCATTGTGCGTACAGAATCAGCAGCTGCATCTACCCAGTGAGCAGCTCCTTCTCTGATTCAATTGGAGGCTATTACATCAGGCTCAGGCTTCACACAGAAGAGCTCAAGAGATCGGGAGAACGCAGTGTGTCCAATTCATTGCTTACCAAATGTGTTGTGTAAAACTGCAATAGAGAGGTGAGGAATTGCATCCTGTCGACCTGGAGCAATACAAATAGCATGACGAAACAACATGGAGTTTTAACAGATTGCATACATTGACGATTTTAAAAAATGACTGTCATTATATATTAATATTAATTCATTTCTTATACCCAGTTATATCTCCAATTTCTAATTTTAATTCGAAGGTTAACTATTTCCTCACACCAAATTCAAATTGTGGTTATTTAACAAAAATATTTTATTTTGATCTCTCCTATTAATCCTATAGTTTTTAGTAAACAATTTAAGAATTAAATATTAAAAATGTTTCGCGAATAATCACTTCGTCCTATTTTAGCGTTCTTTAAGGGTCAAACATATTCCATTTCAGCAGCTTTTGCCTGAACTCTGAGATTTTCCTTCCAATACTATGACTAGTTTTTCTGTTTATTTTTTACGTTATATTTACCTAATAAATATTTTGAAATTATCCAGCATCAATAAAATCCTACTCTAATCCTAATCATGTGCCTGAGATAAATGATGAAAGACTTTAGCTAAAATTTGTATAACCACTGTATCACCTTTCCGATTGATATGTTTTAGATTTCCACAGAGTACTTTTGATTTGATTTGTTTATGGACGCTCTTTAACATGTCAGGTCATCAGCGCCCCATTCAATTCAGGGCGTGAAACGGTCGACAAATTTTGCTCAGAGGCCTCTTCTTTCAGGCTTGAGGTTTTCTTTCGTGCTGTAAATGTATAACACGGGACCCACGGCTTTACTTCCCTTGCGAAAGAAGCCGTACTTAGAATTTTTACGCCCGGAAAAATCCATCGTCCTGGTCGGGATCGAACCCGCGATCTTGGGTTTAGAAAGCAAGTGTGGTTACCACTACAACACCAGGACCGTTATTCCCAGGCAAAGCGTAGAATGCATTTATTTTTTATGACTATTTCAGATCTGCAAATTCTAAGTACTTTTGCATTATACTCTTCGTTTTTCTGTAATAACATTCTATTAACATGTATTTATATTAAAAGTTCTTCCTTTACAAAATCCCATCTAGCGTGGCGTTGATAGTTTCTCCCTTAACCCTGCACATTTCATTTGAAATACCCGAAGTTGGAAATACTATCGTGTATAATTCTCATTCTGCTCCCCATGCTTTTCCGAATGAAGTACAAAAAGAGAATCAAGTATTCGCATTGAATTTTATTTCAGGCTTAATTTGGCATGTTTATTGCATGCTACGAATCTGTAACGAACTACATTAAATACTTAGCGAAAAATCAAAAGTATGGTTTATTGCATTACAAAGCTATAGGCCTGTTTCTAATCTTGAATAGATTAACAAGGCAAGCTATACTAATGTGAAATCTTGAACAGTTTATGTCACAACTGGGTGGCCGGTTTGAGTACAATTCACGAGTTTCTTTTGTCCTGAAAATAAAAGGCGCTAGCAATAGCTGAGGTGAAATGGGGCAAGATTTGAAGAAAAGGAATGGAATATAAATAAGAACTCGTGCCAGAACGTTTTTCGAGAGCTAACAAAAAGCCTGTTAGCAAGGTAAATAATGATTCAGAGCAAAAATTAATTTAATTCTTCCAAGAACGACTGGCATTTATGTTTACCTTTCAGTTTTCCATCGGTGGAATTGAAATGTATATTTTGTTCACGTGTTTCTTGTATCTTAAAGGAGCACTCATTGTTTTCTATTCGATAATAACATTCATTATAGCCTTAATTTTTGTTACAGAGATTTTAATGGTTAAATAGCTCCTCTTTTTTTTTTTTTTTTTTTTTTTTTTTTTTTTTTTTTTTTAAAGATTGACAGTAAATGTATATTTTATGGCGATCATCTTTTCGAAGTAGAAGTGGGCTATATTTTAAACGTAATCTACAATGCTTCTAACTGGGTTCCAAATAGTTTTATTCTTCCGAACAAAGCTTCTAGTTTTTTTTATTCATATAAAGTAATTTAATTTCACGCTTGGACATTGTCATCTGTGGTCACGAAATGAACTAAATATAAGAGGAAAACATTTGCATTACAAAATAATAATAATAATAATAATAATAATAATAATAATATATGTATGGTTTGTGAAGAGTAACTTTCAATTAAAATTAAGAAGAAAAAAACAGGGTAAAGCTGGGACATCCAAACTTATATTTTAAAAGGAAGTTCACATTTCTCTGAAATGTTTTAAGTTCTACACGAGACACCTCACATATCTCATCTTTCGTGGAAATAAAATTAATTCAATATTCCACATTTTAGAATTCAGCACAATGTTTTTTACTAACTCTTATATAAGGACATAAAGAAAATTGTTCGTTTCATTGAGCAAACTCTTTTCTCCGACCTAAGTCTGAATTCTCTCATTTTTTTATTACGATATTAGTTTGTTATGTTTCATTGCATGTGTAAATGTTTAAAAAATGAGCTTAAAAGTTCGTAATTTTTAAGAATGCTATTCTATAACAACATAAATCAGTTTTATATACTATTTTTGTATACCAGAATTATAAAAAGATATCAATACAATAAACATAATATAAGTGTCGAGTTTCTGATGAATTACTGGTTGTATCGATTCAGATACAGTTGCAGATCATTTAATTTGTTCAAGATGGAAGATGGGTTAATGGCATAATCTTGTGGTACTTACTAAAACGTTTACACAGATTCATTAATATGATGGACAGTAAAAGTATTAAGAATATTTCAGAAACTTTAGTGTTGGCCTATATAATGGCATAATCTTGTGGTACTTACTAAAACGTTTACACAGATTCATTAATATGATGGACAGTAAAAGTATTAAGAATATCTCAGAAACTTTAGTGTTGGCCTATATTTTAGAACAGGTTAATATTAATCAAATTCTATTATAATTTATTTGTTACGAAATATTAACTTATTAAAATGTTATTACTTTTCAAATTATGAATGATTCAATTTGTTTCTGTTTTCAGCAATGCATAAATTATTTCCGTAATGTTGTCGTAACATAAAATTTGAACAATGAAAACAATTTAATTCGTAAATGTTACTATGGTAATTTTGTGCATCAAGTGTCATAATGTAGCATTATATTAATACTTTTAATCAATAATGAAGACAGTTTATAGGAAAAAACTCTTTTCATAACGTAAGGATCATCAAATGCATTACAAATGAAATGTTATTGAGATATACGTGAAGATGATCTCTTTCAGATAATACAGGGAAAAAAATTGGGTCATTGAAAAACATTGACCTTAAAATGTATTTTTTCGTAAGATTTTCTCCCCGATGTATATATATTTTTCTCTCTCAAAATTATACATTACTTCTGGAGGGGGGGGGGAACTGTAATTCGGCTAATAGCTAAGCTGTTGCAGTATAGTAGAAGTGAAAATCACTGAAAACATTGAAAGATAAAGGTGAGGGTGTGGGGGATTGCGATAGTATATTTTATTATTCTGTAAATAAGTTTTGGTTTATGTTCACACTTGTGGTTCTGAAAAGCAGAAAGAAACAGTTCCGAAGTGCCCGCCCAAGAGTTCGTGTTGTTCGCATGTTCTCGAGTGGATACGGCCTCATTTAGAAAGAGTCCTGCAGTTGTAAAAGCATTGCAGTCAGAGTAGCAAAAGTTAAAGTGGTCTTTTTGAAGTTGGAGATCATGAATGTTGCATGTGCTTGAAGATGAATCTACCCGCATACTTCTATTTATTAGTAAGGTGTGATATCTTTGTGCACCCGATCACTTAGTCGGTAATGAGGCTTTGACAAATTACAGCACTCATGGAAGCAGAAGGTCCCTCCGCCCTGAGGTGCCCGATGCCTTCCCACAGATAAACGATGCTCTTTTCGAATCCTCTCGGATGTTTGAAATTAATTTGGAAGATATTCGAGCCTGATCTGTCTGCCGCAGCAGAACTAGTGTGAACTAAAACAGGTTGCTGTGGTTTATTTAGTGCCACAGCAAGCTCTCTTAAAGACCTGATTGTGTGATAGCTGGTACTTGACTCGCGGTAAGCTAGAGCGCTTTTGTACCGTGCAGATAAATAGGCACTCGTAACTTAACACACGGATTTCTTCCTCTTCTTTATGATAATTACAAGTAGTCCAACTGGTGACTAGTACCAGTTTCTGCTGTCGTGCCTTATGTGCTCTCAGTATTTCTACTTGTTGTAAGCCGCCAACATGTGTGCCAATGCTATAGAACACACCTCATTATCGTTTATTCTCCAAGTTACCGGATAACTTCTCTGGAATTATTATTTTTTTTTTCTAGAAACTAACATTTGTCTTCACAATTTCGTCTAAATTATTTTGGGGAAATATACGAAACTCTCGATCTTTGTTTCCGTTGTTTCTACATGTGATAATGCTATAGATGGTAATCTGAAATATAACGTTCAGAGAACAAAGGAAAATTAATCTAGTTATCAGCTGGAAGCAATGGAGTAACGTAATGTGGAAATTCAAGAATTTTGAATATTGACATTCAGATAAACAGACACATTGCTACACGATCGAAAGAACACATCACTTTAATTTATATATACTAGTCAACTTTTCATTTTTGAAAATTAAATTTTCCGGTTTTTAATTGGGACAACACCTAGAATTTCAGAAGTTTCGAGTCACCCTAATACTCGCAGAACTAACTCAGGAAACCGTTTTCCATCTGGTGGACATTAACAAACTAAGTTTCTTATGCAATGCGTTTGTTTGAACGACACATTTTTAACTATGCCTTTGTCGCATTTTTTGTCAGGCGTGGCAAATATCAGTAACTGTTTTAACAAGATCAGCTAAGTATAAACGGAAAAGTTGTATAAAATCATAAATATAGATATTGCACCCCAGCGACCTTAAGTACAGAGTGATCCAATGAACTATGAACTAATTTACGGTTGTTTTTTTTTCCATTGAGCGAATGCGCACGTATTTCTCGTCGTTGACTCGAATAGAGTCACGATTGCTTCTGGTTGTCACTGTGGGTTTGATAGTGTTCGAGTTCAGTTCAGTTGTTATGAATGGTGTGTTTTGTTCTGCATTTAATCGTGAAGTGTTTTGTGAATTATAGCTCAATAAAGGTTTTCTACTGCACAACGTGTAGTTATTTATGATTCGTATGTATTAACTCAGTCAGCTCGTCAAGCTAAAAGACGATTTGGGGAAACATTCCCGTGAGTAAAAGTTCCAGGCCAAACAAACAATTCGTGGGACAAGGGCAGTGTTCATAGAACTGCAAATGTACTAATGGAGCACTCTTCCCTTGTTAACAAACAAACTTATGATAAAGCAAAAGTTATATTTAACTTCACGTGAATAGAATCATATGCAGGTTTGAAAGTGCTATGTTATGAAGATTCCTGATTATCTCCTTAGTGAGACTTCAACTGTGAATAGTGCTCATTTTTCCATGACAAGGCAGAACTGCCAATTCATTTGAATTGTTCCATTTTGTGCAGTATATAAATGGTCAATTGTTAGCTTTTATGTCGTCAAGGTTATTGTTGATTTATGGTATTTGTACTTGTAGACTTATTTTACCTGTTTAAGAATAAGTTAAACATTCAGAATTTCTATGGAGAAATACGATTTTGAATTTGTGGGAATTTTAGTCCATGTTTGCTGGCAACACGTTTTTCAAGTGGGTACACTATTCAGGAGGGAAAAAAAAAAAAAAAAAAAAAAAAAGCATTTGTTGTTCTTCAGCAGCACTGGGCCATAACTTTTTACAATTGGTTTGTTAAGGTCGTAGTAGGATATATCAGTAATATAGCCTTGCTCAAGGGCTAGCCGTTTGTGAATATGCTTCCAGTTGGAGCACCTCCGAAAGAGAGAGAGAGAGAGAGAGAGAGAGAGAGAGAGAGAGAGAGAGAGAGAGAGAGAGAGAGAGAGAGGTGGGGCAAGGGAGACACCGGGCTGCCAGAATCCACGGGGGTCTTATTTCCAGATATAAGATTCCGAAGTCTGCGCACTCCCCTTTTCCAAGGAGTTCGGGCTTCTCAAGAGCCATTCAGAACCAGATGCCGGGGCAGAATCTTTCCAAAGCGCATGCCGCCGTCACAGCACCAGCCGAACGGAATGAAATAAACGGAATTTTCGTAGAAATCAACGATCTTTCCCAATATTTACATAAGCCACCAGGGGAAACCAAGAAGAAGCCTCAAGGTTAGGGTGTCCGATCTCAAGGAGTTTAACCTGGTTATCTCCCGGACGAGAGTCCCAAGTTTTTTCCTCTCGATTACCTAGTAGTCAAAAACGGGCGTTAAACACATTAAACATACGTAGTAGTTAATAGGATTGGTGAAACATTTTGTTTAGTTTGCGTGCTGTGTGCTTATCATAAGATATTTGTTGATAGAATTCCGTAATAGTTGCATCAAGTAATGTTGCAGTATTCTGAATTCATCCATTATGTGGAGAGTTGTCATTTATAGCTGAACTCTTTCGCCATATAACTTTCGCAGCTCTTTGACGTGCTCATGTTTTAATAATCATTTAGGAGCTTTAAAGTGAGGTTTACGGATATGAGGTATAAATGATGATAATGAGCATTACTTACATCCAAAATCAAAGCAGTATTTACTGTAGAATTTCTGGTACTTCTCTTGTCACGGGCATTACGCAATAGGCAGGTATTAAAAGCTAACTTGCTGTATTAGTGTCTCCTGTTTTTGGAAGTCTTGCACCTACTACTACTGCGTTTTGTCTGTCTTTATTCTCACTTAGTAAGAGCGAGATGGAAGCGTTCTGCTTCCATGTCTGTATCTTTATATACCATTGTCCAAAGGGTGTGTTCAAGAGTTAAAGTGTGGGGGAGATCGAAGCCTCTCATCATGGGCAATGGACTTGGTGTTAGATTAAGGGCGTGGACGGATAGTTCACACATCCAGCCCCTTATGTATGCTCCATTCAACTTCCATATAGACCTTTTGCAGTCCTCGTACTGCAACACCCCTATTGTGTTCGCTACTTTATCTCCGATAAAGGTGTTATCCAAGTGTGCGTTTATCTGTCCGCATTATAGGACATGTGGAAAATACAGGACAATTCATAGCTTGAATTTAATAATCCGTATTTTGTATTCCATTCAAAGGAATACACTGTTTATAAATATGCATAACAGAATTATGGATATTCAGGTGTTTAGAATAATTTCAGTAAATTAAATGGTAAATGCAGTTAAAAAGGCTTAATATAAGTATTTTATAAAAAAAATGTAGTTTTTCACTTGCTGAAAGTGTTTTGATTTTTATGGAAAGAATTTTATCAATATTTAATCTATGTTTTAACCATGGTTTAGATAGCAAAGGTCTGTAAATCATTTCTCGCCATTTAAATCCCATTATCCATACCTCCTTAATTGCTTTTTGAATTAAAATGTTCAGAACGAATCCATGATGATAACTTTTATAGGTGAAACTTTTCACACTTTCTGCTGCAATTTAATAAGAAAACTCTTCAATGCAACTTGTAATTGTCACTGTGGTAATGTTATAACAGAATAATGCCTTTGTCGCTTGTTTTTCGCAAACTACTTTTTAATAAATGGTTTACCATGTATTTGTGCAGCTATTGCATGAATCTGTACTCTTTCTAGCATGCTTCTTTTGCTCTAAAACTTTGAATGTAGTATAAAGAATAAAAATACATTCCTTCAAAATTCTGCATTAGCAGTTCCAAATATTTATCTATTTTATGGTTTTACTATATGTTTTAGCCTACATCATTTTGCACATGTGATTAAAAATCTTCTGAATATATTAAAAACCAAACCAGTTTTTTGGGAAACTATATTTAGCTCTGTGAGTGGTGACTGTTTTCAATGTCAAAATTTCACATTTAGATACTTTCTAGGACTTTAAATATAAATGTTTTGAATATAAAGATATTCATTTGCGAATATGTAAAATTCATGTTTTAAGTTATAGCTATTTTATAGATTAAAATATGTCATTTTGTCATAAGTTTACTATGTAATTACTGTAGGTGTCTGCACCCTATAAATATTTTAGAAACATAAATCAATGGGGTTGCAAAAGGAGTGCATTGTTCTGCAATAAATTGAGGTTGTTTTTCTCTTTTTTAAATTTTACCACGAAATTATATATTAAATAAGTAGACATCTTTTAAATGTTTATTGTATCTAAATAGTTCACTTAAATAAATTTAAGACATATAGTTTGTGCTAGTTCTTGCAGATGTAAGGAAAAGGTCATCAGTTATACAGAAGAGAATTTATTACCGCAATTTAAATAACCAATCATTTTGAACCGGTTTTTTGAATGTAAATGGGAAATGTTAAATGCAAACTGCCATATGCCAGTATTTATTTTTAGGATGTCAAAACTATGGGTATGTATACAAACAAAACTAGAAATTTGTCATTTTGAAACTTTGGTAATTAAACTTTTCATAGTAGTATATCCATCATCCTCATTATTTTTTATTTTTGAGCTCTTCAATCATTTCATTAAATTTTCTTTATGCCTGTGTACGTGTGTGCATTTAATATGAATATCCCCTTTTATCAAAATATAATTATATATATTTTATAACCTCGTTTATATCGCTAGCCTTCCAAAATTTCTCTGGGAATACTTTTTATACTCATATAATTTTACTGAAAGATTGCTGCCAACAGGGATCTTGTATTTATCTTTTCTGAAAATTTGTCAACGATCCGAAGCCCATAAGTATCATTCACATTTTAACTCTTAGATGTCTGTAGGCCTTTCACGAGAGCTAGAAAGATAGTAATAGCAACATATAAGTAATAAACCATGTATTCTAAAACCTGGAAACTTGTACATTCCTTCAATATAATCCTCTGCCACATTTATCACCCGCTGTTACAAATTTGGAAGACATTGGGCATCCGTAGCTAACACGTTTTTGTTTATGTTTGAGGAGCACCCTACTGCAAGAATGCGGCTAACTCCCTCACTATCCACCAGTACAGATTGAATGAAATCAATGTAATGCGCATCAAAGGCAAGACTATTTATATGCAAGTCATTTTCCACTCCTTGCCGAAAGCCTGGCTCTCCACGGACAATCGTTCCATATGGCAACTTTTCATTCCCACAAACTTCTCGCAGACATGCACGACATTCCATCACTCTCCTAATACGTGCCACTCTAATTTGTTCATGCTCACTGCTTACTTTTAAAAAATATTACTCCAAATGTACATCAATACTCGACAGCTTCGTATTCGTCCCTCTATAGATGGTGCACTAGTGACGCTGAGTGTGTTGAACAGCTTTGCAATTCCTTTAGACATCTGAAAACAATAACATCTTTACTTGTTCATTAACAGCATGCCCATAGTGTTGCCACTATTTTCTTTCCAGCCCTCGTAAAACTATGTGTTAAAATAATCGCCTGACATATCGATATAATATCGATTTTTAGACTTTTGAAAATATCTTGGACAATTAAGAAAGGACAAAAGATACTCCTTTTTATTAATAATTAACTTGTAACTGCTCTCAACGTTTCAGAGAATAAATAAAATTATGTGAAACTTCCAAAAGGATTTAATACGCAAATGTATTGGAGTAGATCATTGGCTGGTATCACAGAATGTAAATTTGTTTCAACAAATTTCAAAGAGGATATTTCTAAAAAAAAAAAAAAAAAAATCTATACCTATTCTCCTGCTTTATTTCATATACTTGACCTCAAAACATTCTTAACTTTACCAATGATATCTTATGAGGAAATAAATAATATAATATATTATAATATAAATAATATAGAAGTTTAAGTGGGAAGTAAGAGCCCAACTTTGATGAGTTATGGGATTGGGGATTCCACGTTGTAATAACAATGTATAACGTGATGATTGGCAAGAATGCGAATTACCTCTCGATTTGTTAGGTTAAATTAGGCCGGCGATGAAAAGTAACATGTAGTGCCGTATTTCCTTTCCCACCCCACCTTCGGGAACAACTGCTTCGTCTTCCTGGTTCCCGGCAGATTCTTTTGTTATTTTGTTAGCTGGATATTTTCAGAAATATTATCTGGGGCGAAAGGGTTGAAGAATGAAACTATTAAAATCACATCGGTTGCTGAATAATGTGTGAGGTTTATTGTTGTTCTCAATAAGTACAATTCTTGGAATGAGATTGTTAGAAAGTTTCAATACGTAGAGCTAAGTGCGAGACAGACGTGATTGTGCACGTATATCTCCTCTAGCAAAACTGGCAATTACGACTATGTTTCTAAGTCTGTTTAAAAGTATAACAATATTCAATTTTAGTTTAACTTTACGACTCTCCCGTATTTATTCTTTCACGCAGTTTCCATTTAACTATACTCGCGTTCTAATTCAAATACTTAAGAAGTGGTTGTGTATTCGAATTGAAATGGAACTCGTGTCTTCCAATAATCGACGACAGAGTTCTTACTACGGATTACGCAACCGCTTTCCACGGAGAGGTTTTACCGAGTGTGTTAAATTCGTTAATCCATCGAGTCTGTCCGTCTTGCGTTTAGTTCCAGACAGCATTATTGACGTTATTAGACGCTTGCCATCAATTTTCTTAACGCTATGCTTCTTCTAACTCTGATTGGTCTATTCATAATTCTTAGGGTTGTGATCATAACGTTTAAATGTATGTACATACACGCCAACAAAAAAGTCTGAAATACAAATATTAATTAGGAATGCGTATGATATACAAACATATATGAAAATAATACTATGAATGCAATATAATTAAAATGAATATTAATAATGGGCTCCTGGCGTTTGAATAGTGGATTTTCCGTTTCAAAACATATAGTATTATTTTGAAACATTATATAAAAATGTTAAATAATTCATAGCATTATATTTCTTCGGCAAAAGATTTTTGAAAATTGAGAGAAAAGAATAAAGTGCATAATTAAGCCCGCTGAACTATTAACTAGATAATTGCCAGGGCACACTGCGTGTTAAAACACGGATACAAGCAAGGTTAGCATCTATCAAGGAAGCATTTTGATACCCTCCTCACCCATAAGCGGCTGTCGTCAAATACTTTAATTGTTACGGCAGGCTCGCTGTAACCACAAACCGCGGAGTCGGTTGGATGCTGTTTCTTTGTATCCTTGTTAGTACAGGAACTTCAAAATGAGCTCTATTATCTTCCTAAGCTCGAGTGAACACAGATTAAAGTTGTGTAGTTCGTCAATTTTCTCAGCGTCGTAATTTATCTCAAGTTCTGTATTAATATCCTCCCGCTGTTCTGCGTATCACAGGCTACGTAATAACAGTAGCTCAGGAAGCAGGATTTCAAGTTTCTGTGGTTTACCGCAGAGCACTTCAGTCACACTTCTGGTCCGAAGATGGGTACCATAAAAAACGTTGCTTGCGGTGAATCTCAAAATCCGCCAATTTTTTTTTTTCAACTACAATGCTGAATTAAGCAAGCCCTGAGGGTTTCTCAGCTTTTTTCGTCCTTGACATCATTTCTTTTGAGAATTCGAAGCTTTAAGAGCGGGTGGAAAGCAGGTAAAGATGATTAAATACGTTTAATAAATAATATAAACATATGTCGGAAGAGTAATATTTGAACAGACTCTGTTTAACTGTGAGAACATTTCTGCATGGACCACTGCAAAACATTTGATCTTCAGCTCATTCTTTTGCTAGCCTGATAGAGTTATTTTTAGTGTAAGATTTATCGTGGATTTCTTCTTGATGTGATACAACAAATACAGTAGAACATTGGCCATAAGAGATGTTAGAAAATACAAAGTATGGAAATCCCATATAAGTTCATTGCTCTCTCCTTGTACTTCAAGTGAGTTCTTTTGAGCCAGAAAACCAACATTTTGTAGTGTTCTCCTCTTAATAATAATTCGGTAGCACACTATATTTACATCTGGCAAACATACATAGCCACATGACATTGTAATCGTTTGTTTAATCCACAGCTGTTGCCTATGTCTCATTGGCTATCTGATTAATTTTATTTTAACCTTCCGGCAGGCGCGCTTTGTAAAGTTTACAACATGTATGCTTTTAAGTAATAACAAGACATTTATGGGAAAGTAAGATAAGATATTGAAAGAAACAGTTAAATGCATTGTTGTAAGATGCTATAATAATAAATTTAGTTGAGTTCTTTTTGTTCCATTATCCTGAGAAGTGTTCACTTTCATCACACCTTTCATAGTAATTGGCATTTTTGTGTGCTTTTTGCAAGTATCATCTGACACATTTAACTGAAGTGGATAACTTTCTTTGACGTCCGCATAAGATACACGTCCCTCGTATCTTCGTTGGAGGTTCACGGATCTGAACTTCATAAGCTGATGGCTCAATATAGAACAGTGTTCAGAACTGTGAGCTTGATTGGCATGGATTTGAGTTTTGCTCTAGATATGGGCTGTTCTTTTATAAGACCTTCTGCTAGCTCCTTCAGATAAATGCTTCTTCTTGAAGCTGCCTCCAGTTTCTGAAATCCAAATAAGATTTTCCAATTTCTCTTCTCTTGCTGGGCAGAAATTCTGGAGGAATTTCTTTCTGTTCTTTTTCCATTGTTCCAACACAGGTGCTTTTCTTCTGCAGCAAATATTCAGAAAGGGAGTAAATTGTGTGCTAATAACCAATTGTTATTATTGCTGGACTTTTCTATTGGCACTACTAGTCTCCTCAATATGTCATCAGGAGCATTAGCTATTCTGTATTGTCCTCCTGGTCGCATATCGAATACACCTCCAGGTTACTGCAGTAAAACATTTTTGCATCACATAAAGCAAAAAATTATAGCCCACATTTTATCCATCCACAGTAACTTCTGAAAGGGTGAAGCATTCCATCTATTGTGGTAAATTTGCTCATGCTGTAAGAGTTCGTACAGTTAGCAACAAAAGCCTCCAACAGGTACCATTGCAGCCAACTTATCAATTTTCCTCTGGCATCCGTTGTTTTATACTATCAAACCGCATACAACGTATAAGGAACAGAAACTTTTATAACCATTGCTGTCCTAAGTAGTTGCATAGCTGTTCCGTCTGCTGCCCAAAGTTCCATTACATTTGAATGCTGTCCCTTTCTATTTCCAATCAAGAAAAGAATCCCCAGCACTGGCATTATTTCATGTTACCTTATTATCCCTTTCACGCAGAACTGGTGTGTGTATATTCCTGTACTTTACAATTTCATCAATAATGTCAATATCAATTGTTTTCAGAAAAGCACACACTTCATCTGCGATATTCATTACACTCCTTTTGGGGCCTGAAAGAATTTTCACGATATTTTTTTATCTTCGTTTTTTGAAGTTTTAGCGAACTCACTTTTTGCTTTGTCTCTCCCATTAAAAAAATTCTGCACTTCTTTAGCTCATCGAGATCATCGACATCCATCCCTTTCTGTTCAGATTCACGATTGCGGTTTTCTGTTCAATGTCCTCGCCACTCAAATCTGCATCTGTTTCCCCCAGTTATGTAAAATTTGCATATGTATCATTATCACTTTCTTCAAATAGTTTGCGAATCTGCTCATTCAATAAACCCTTTGAACTGAAAATAAAGAATAAAAGTAATAAATAAATACGCTAACCCAAATAGCCAGATTTACAAATTGAAAGTGCAACTATTCGAAAAACGAATGTTTAAGTATATTTTAATGGTTATTACACTTACCTTTGCATATTGCCGACTCCTAGAAACAAACACGTGTCAGTCATAGGAGCAGGCGCGCGTTGTACTTTTTACAACATTCAATATCTCGTTACTTGGAATGCACTAAGTTTTGCTTAACTGACAACGTCAGTCATCACATTGTCGAATAACCATCGACAATGGAATAAATTGCACCAGTGACGCAATAGCTCAAGGTTAAAACATCGATAAAGTATAAATACTGCTTGTGTTTTACTTTGAGGGCGTTAGCTGTAAGGTTAATAAAAACATTACTAAACTTATGTCTCAAGTTTAAAACTATTTTCGTATTATTATGTACTTCTGCGCAATTTGCAAACAGCCCACATTTTTTCCTCTAAAATTGACCACAAAACTGCTTTCGCTACTTGTGTATGTAAATTAACTTCTCTTCTTTTACGAATCAGTATTTTTAAACTGCCAATCTCTCTGTTCATGAGATAATTTCACATACTGTTTTAATATGATACATACCTATCGGTCAGTGAACTTATCCTCTGTAATTACTATGTATATTTTATCTATTCTAGGTAAATTTTTGGATTTTTTAAATTTTGAAGTACATTCCTTAATTTTTACATGTTGATTCATCTATTTGTTTTCATACAAATATTTTTCTTCTACGACTTTTGAGTTGTACTTTTCTCTTTTATGATGTTCCGTCTACTTAGTTTCTCTTAAATTTTTATTAATTTAAGTGTATCCTTTTCTTCATTACTTGTGTTTTATAGCTGTATATTTCGTCTCAATTAATTACCTTTTTGTGCCATATTTTTCACTTCCTGTCGTAGAGACAATAAACATGGAATATTATCTACGTACTTAGTAGTTGTGAATACAACATTTTGATGTCGGATTTAAAATAATTAGAAATTTATGAATATGTATCTGAAAGCCTGAAGGTCATTCAACAAGAGAGCAGAGATTTGTGAAGACGTGCTCTGCACGTGCTACATTATTATGACACACTGAGTGCTGTATTTTATAAGCAAGTGTTGCAAATCCGGACACTGCTAGAATCTGATTATATGGTTCAGCCTCCATGCAGGTCGGATGATCATGTACACGGGGCCACTAGACCCGCCGCCATTCGTTGCTTCATCAATTCATTCTTCGACTTAAGAGTATCCATGGGTCGTTTAAATTTTCAAACAAAAAAAAAAAAAATTAAAGTTGCCATTGGCGCATGCGTGCATAAAAGAAAATCTGTTTAAATTCTAAAATTAGCGCAATTACAATGACATCGTTGTTTTTGAAATCTAATTTCTTCCTTCCTTTCTTTTCTGGTACAGCATTGTTTTAGAACAAAGTTATACAATTGAAATGGAGCCTATTCTATCACTAGAACTCGGATTTTATATAATTATATATTTTAGATGCATAAGTAGGAATTATTTAGTAAGTTTATTTTACTTGTTTTTAATATTTAATAAATTGCATATTTCACATCATAATTTTACATGCTTTAATAATAATATCATTGTCGTTATATAAAATTAAATTACAAGAGTTCGTTGTCACCAACAATTATTCTTTTCAAAGCATTTGTAACAGTTGTTAACCATCAGTTATGTCTTCATTATCGTCTAAACTGATAACTGATTTGTATTAACAGCGCTTTCACAACAGACTGAATTCCGCAACGATTTTGTTTTTAACTTCCTATCGTGCATAATGTTACAAATAGCAGCTCTTTGTCTCCACCGCCGGTGACTTGAGGAGAGTGGAAGAATGCTGACATTTAAGGAGAAAGGATTGTAAATGGTAAACACTTTTACACATTTTCTTCTTAACGTAACTTGAAAATATATAGTATTTGTTCAAAAACTGTCTCGCTATAATGCAAAAGAACAGAAAAGAAGTAATTGCCTTTAATAAGCCAATATTTTGGTTTTGGTCGAGACCAATCTAGTACAGTAATACCGATTGAAAGCTTCCAATGTATTCAATCTATCAGCTTCATATCACAAAATAAGCTATAGATAATAAAGGTTTCAAAACTTCAAAATGTACAAAGAGAACAACAAACATATCAGAACACCAGCATTAAACAGGAGATAAAACCGTACCAATTCCCAACAGCTTACAAAATTGCTAGGGATAAGTGACACTAAATGTTACCACAGATCAAGAGCACAGGGTATAATTGAATTAACATTTATGGAAGTAAAAATCCTAATTATGGCTTCCGGTCATTGTCAATCGATTGAGAAATACTGATTAATATGAAAGCTAAATGTTTTTTTTTTTTAAGGTAATCAGCATTTTTAAGCTTTTGGTTCTGCCCAGGGAGATAGTTATACTTCTGCTTTTTCACATACTGTTTTAATATATATATATATATATATATATATATATATATATATATATATATCCAGCGTTCAGTTCACTCATTATTCCTCTGTAATTGTTATGTATATTATGTCTATTCCAGCTAAATTTCTCGATACAGAACTAACGGTTTATGCTCTATAAAGTATTTCCCACCGATCGACATTCTCCCACTTTCCCCAAGTTCGCGGGCTCAATCTTGGCCAGGGCCGAGAAAGTTTTTCGGACGTAAAAAATCCTAAGCGTGACTTCCTTCGGAAGGGAAGTAAAGCCTTGGATCCCATCTCGTAGTTTTACGGCAAGTAAAAGAAACCTCAAGCCTGAAAGAAGAGGCATCTGGGCAAATTTATTGACCGTTTCACGCCCTGAATTGAATGGGGCGCTGATGACTTGAAATATTAAATAGCGTCCGTAAACAAACCAAATTAACAAAAACCTTCCCCTACAATGAGGACAATCTTGTAGGCATTAAGCCGTTCCAAAGTGCCTAGTTCAGTTTATACATCACATGTCATTTTTTTCCTTTCCGATATTTTCAAAAAACTATAAACTTCAAATATGCCGCTTCAAGAAATCATGGTAATGGGATGCAGTTCAAAAGGTTAGTGTTGTACCAAGTGAAGTGGGTGATATCGTTTTCATTTAAATGTAAGCTGTGGTAAATAAATAGGAAAAAAAAACGATATTAAAATGTTATACTTTGTGTCCCCGATTTAATGGTGAAACCCTAGAAATCCCAAAGAATATTATTGCTAGCTCTCAATGACAAGCGATCATTTTCTATCTATAAAAATATCGTATAGAGTATATAACACCAAAACGTAAATTATAAAACTGTTTCTTATTTAAATGTACATCCGTTGGGAGACGCTTATCTTCCAGTATTTTTGTATTTATTCCAACAGAAGAAATAATTAGTATATTATAGAGTATTTTGAAATTGCATGTATGAATTTTTCAGTTTCACTAACTGTAACTTAAAAGAAAATAAAAAAGTAAAATATTTTATAATGTTCATATACATTTAGATCGTAGAAAAATCATATATTTTTTGTTAATTATAATTGCTTCATTACATATTTATTTACACAATCTCAATTTTATTTTACATTAACCGAGCTAAATTTATCACAATAATGATAAACTTTCAGGCTATTTCAGGAAATGTCATTCATATTTTGTTCATTGAGACAAATCACTTTCATTGTTAGGATCTGCTTTGCTTAACGAACGTATCTGCAGTAAAGAAAATAATTAAAATTAAAAATATATATGCATATATATATATAATTTTGCATGAAATTCGATTTCTTCATGGTAGTGAAAGCTTCACGGTCTTGAACATCTGTTGAAGATACACTTTACCAGATAGCAGCGCATCGAGGAGCATTGCAAATTATAAAACAAAAATGGCATAGATTAAAATGATGATAACAGTCTAATAATCTGGAAAACAATAAGTTACGTGCCCTTCTGAATTACTGTTTAACGAGCAAAGCGTTTATTAATTGGTCGCAGAGTTTCACAAAAGGAAATCTTCTCATAAATGGAAAAAGATATAAACGAAGCAATAAATGCAATGGCCAAAGATCGACTTATCATTAGGTAGCAAAAAAACTAGGTAATTAATAAGGAAGTAGATCGGCCTTTAGTTAGCGTTTTAAAACCTTGTAGTTCTGAACTTTTCACAAACTGTCGTAACAGTGGGGGCTGTGTAAACTGCTTATACCTTGGGAACTTAACTGTTCAGCAAACGCTCAGAAATTAGGGAGTATGAGTTTTTTCCAAAAATAGGCCGGGTTACACAGAAATCTTTTAGGAACCAAAAGTTTGTCATCGACAAATATGAGTTCAGCTTTCTACCCACAAAAGTTCGTCATATATGGGTCAGGAAATATTACACACATGATCATTGATGCAACTAACGGAGATTTCACTGTTCTTTTGCTCATTCTTACTCTTGTGTTATATTTTAATTGACTGTTTAAGCTATAACCCCCATGGTTACTAATATGTTAATTCCCTTCTTATCCACAAACGTTGAGAAAGGTATAAATCGTTTCTTTGCTTTACTTTCTCTATCTTTAGAACTGCAGGTCCCACCCCATTCAGCTAAACGGAAAACGGCACTGTTTTTATAAAGTTTCAATCTGATCTTCTAGCTTTATTAAGTTACCTGGATACATCGAAAGCCACATTTATAGTTTAACATTCTATAAATCTTGTTTGAAGTAAAATATTATAACACCAAGAAACTGATGGAACATTGCAATGAAACAGTAGAAACAGTAGGAACATTGCAATGAAACAGTTTCTCTAAAGTAGAAACAGGACATACACATCATACGAGTACAGTAAGCTAATTTGAGTTACGGGCCGGCAGTGTGCTGCTCCGATTGGGAAAGTCAGTTGTTATTGTCATATTGTGCATGTTTAGGCTTTGTCATCTAGTGGTTGTGCGTTCGTGTGTTATTCGGTTCCTTTATTATGTGCTAATTTTGTTATTTATACCACTACATAAGTATAGTCTTGAGAGAACATTAGTGAAAACGGATTCTTGAAGAGAAGTGGATGGCGATTCGCAAGAAAACATTCAAGCACTCGTGTTCGCAAACTTATTAAAAAGTTACGAGAGTATCTCTCAATGGCAACGTCTTGTTCTTACGGAGGAAAAGCTAGATGAAATACAGGACTTTTCTACACAATGCAGACAATGCATTGTCGCTGAGAACCATATTTTTCAATATCTATTATAACAAGTTAGTGCTTATTTATCAATTTTTAAATACAGTATAATTTTGTACTTTCATAAAAGTATTAACATTTACGCCTTTCCTTTTTTTGGTTGCGACGACCGCATTTCCGTAGTAAGCAGCCGCGCTCATGTGATCTTCTGTACCTGTTGTTATTGACAACGTTTTTGGAAAGCTCAGAAAGTGTGTGTAAGCAACCATAGAATCCACAAATGTGCGCCACTGATATTCCCTTGCATGTAGAGCATCTTTTTCTTAGTATGGAGTAGGTTCAATATGTTAAATATTTAAGCAATAATTGTGTTAAATTAATCTAACTGGTGTGACAGCGCTGTTATTTTGATCATATCTGTATCTGGCGCAAGTTCTTAGTTATTGTTAAATACCTGGGTGGTCTAATTTCGTTATGGTACCCTCGCGGATATTTTAGATTGCGAAAAACAAGCAAAGAAGCACATGGGTTCATTGTAACGGTTACAGAGGATGGAGTACCGTACGTAAATGTCCGGCACGTGGGGGAAGAGCCTAATTTTCATCGTGCTTGAGTTCGTCTCAGGAAGCCATTTTTTTTCTTCTCCTTACTGAAACCGACATCCTACTCGCTATCTTATTCCATGTCTTGCATGAAAGTTACTGTGGCAGGGCTGCCATGTGATTAGAAAGCCAAAAGTACTGCCTAGCAAGGGCGCAGATGAGATGCCTTCGCCAAGTGGCATAATCAGGATTAGGTCAACAAGCTTGTTTCGGTTGTGAGAACGATAATTGCGTACTTCCGGTAACTCATCACAGAATGCTCTACTTTATCTGCTAGATGATTGAAAGGGGTCTTTTAATTTTGGTAACTTTTTTTTTTTTTTTCTATTTGCGAACAACAGCAGCCATGTTATTTTGATATTTTCTTGTAAACATGTGCAGATGTTGTTTTTGTTAGATTGTAGGAGTATCTTCTCTGGATGATATCGTTAACTCCGCTTGCTGTTTCTGTTGTGCCTACGGTTGCAGAAACCTTAGCTGATCCGCCTCGTGTTCTGCGTACTTACCACGAAGCGGTTACAATACCCACCTACTTGCTTGCTTAGTTGAGATCACTGACGACCTGTGTTCATCTTGTGTAGCCGTTCTTTTTCTCCTAAGAGAATAGCTCAATAACTGATTTTCTTTCTCTTGTTGTATATAATAAAATGAAACATTTGCTTCAGTTCCAGATATGAACTGAACATTTATCTGTTTCTAAAACTAGCGACTATGATCAAAGCCTGTTGGCTTACAAAATATTGAAATATTTTTTTAATTAAACTAATATAAGAAAATGTTCTGTGGTCTTAACTCTGCCGATTAAAATACAACATTTAATTCTGTTCTATTTTTTCCCCATTCTAATATATGCTGTCCCATTCTAAACATTCTTCCAATTAAACAAAGAGGACCAGCGTGAAAGTTGAATGTAACCGTCAAATATTGCGCAAATTCGAGAAAAATCTGAATAATTGTAAATTAAATCCATCATAGTCTTTCAAACGTATTTCAAGGGGTCTCTAAGCGGTAATTATGGTAGAGAATAAACTGAGATTTTACACAATTATAGTGTCGTCTCCCATCTTGATGTGGATTATGAACAATTATAGAGCAAAAGGCGATAGAGATGAAGTATACACAATCTGTAAATGACAGTTCAAAAATTGTTCATATTTGTAATGGAAATATAAAAAAAGATTTGGGAGTGTTTAAAATCAACAATAACCAAAAGAAAGAAAGAAGAAAGTTGTAATGCTGTAGAAGAAATGGATTTGACGCCGTAACGGAACTAAAAGCTTGATTGGTGTGAGAAAGAAGAAAAATATAAATCGAAATACTTTGATACGCTTTTATAAGAACTCAAAATTTACTTTCTAAGACAATTTTCACGGAGAAGTGCCACTGGTATTCCTCTGTGTAATTATAGTCATAATACCATTAAAACCAAAATAAGCAATAATATAACTGGAAAGGAATATTTAAAATACCTTAATATAAAATTTTCCAAATTTCCACCATTAGTACATACAACAAAAGCAGAATATGTGGAAAGGTTAGGAGAGATACAGGTTTAAAACTCCATCTAAGCAGCAGAAATGAGACTCTAGGTTCCAGGTGATTGCACTCTTCTGGAAACTACATTTTAATAATAATATATTATAAACAACTAAGAATTGGTATGAACATGTAAACAGAATGGAATTAAACATTTCATTTCAAACATTATATCAAACTTTTTTCAAATTTAGATGCACATAACTAACTGCTATAACAGGAGGAGATTTGTGGAATAATATTAACAGCAGTGAAGAGCTAATGATGTAATGTGCAAGGTGCTTCAATTAAATACTTAATTAATGGGAAATTTGCATAAAAGCGAAAAACGTGTTATGTTTTATTTTGAAACTGAATCCCACATTTAATAAGTACTTGTACCGGTTTGGTATGTCAAGGCGTGATAAGTGCCACGTGAAAATATGTAATTGTTATATTCTGTTATACTTAAGCATTATATTAACTATAAACAAGCATTACCAGGGATTTGATAATCATTTGTGCGCATTAAGAACGTTCTGTTACATAAAGAGTAAACGTTTAATGAGCCTCCATAGATAAAAATGGAATATTTATAATTAATTAATTTTAAAAACTGCGTACTTTCAACCTGAAAATGAAAGAAATTCCTGGTGCCCTTAACTATGTATGTATAAGCGCTGTGAGAGTAGGTTAATATACGTTGGCACGTTCTATTGAAGTAGCAGAAATGAGACTGGAGACCATTGACGGGCTACTCCCTTCTGAATCATAAAAGAAACGAAGATGTAAAACAACTCAAATTAATAATATACTGCAAAACAATAGAGTCGCAAGCTAAGAATTGGTACAACAATGTGAAATAAAGTAATACATCATGATCAATTAATTATTTATAGTTTATTCATATTATATTCATTTGATACATTTAATTATAAATATCTGGTTTAGTTAGCATTCACACAATTAAATGCTCACTGAAAATGCTATTTAATATAAAACAATAGCATAAACATTAACAAAGAGAAGATAGAAATTAATGAAAAAATTATATTTCTCTCTTCCATCTTGTGCTTTATTTTGATCAAGTACTTTTGACTATGGTGTCGCAAGTTTTAATACTTATGTTTTTGTTAAATTTTACAAATTGCATTTTATGCAACTGTACATTTTGTGACTAATGTAATACTAAAATATGATCACACATAGTTTATACCAAGCTACAGTGTATAATATTTTAAAACCTTTTCATGAAAACAAACGAATATTTAACACATTTTTTTTTTCGGAAGCCGTTCAAGAACAACAAAATTTATTTATTTATTTATTTTTGTTTACCATTCTTTAAGGAATAATGAGTAAAAGTATTGCATTGGGTTCCCTTCCATCCTGTATATCACTTAGTTCGTGTTGGTCAAATAGAAAACTTTGTTTCAGCGAAAGCGAACTAAGACAAATAAACAGCTAATAGTTTTATATCAATATACAAGCAATACTGCTTCGTGAGACAAAACACATAACCCATTGCACGTAACTGTGCTCGTGTGGTCTGCACTGCGCTCCGGTAGCCTGTAACCCCCCAGGTTAGATTTATACAGTTCAAACTCCCCCAGGTACTCGCTAAGATACAGCTAAACCGGTCTGGACACCACAGAGCGTAGTAAAACACCTCTCGCTGCATGGGATCAAACCTGGATACTCACGCGGCTTATCACCTGAGCTACTGATTATGTTTTAATGAAATGATTGATGAAAATCAGTTGTATAATATAAGTAAAGGGGAGGATAGCAGACGATACGTTTTCAACCTCTTGCCATCATTCTGCTTATTTGAAAATAAGTACTGACTTTTCTCTTACCTTCGAAAGTTAGGTAGGTTTCCGTGTTGTCCAGTTCTATATACTATTTTGTTTGTGGTTTTTGAAGGAAGTTTAATTTTTGTTCATTTTATGTCTTTCATTTTGTCATTTGGATTGAATTGGATTGGGTTGGATTGTTAGGGATGGTAGAGGACTCTTCATTGCTTTAGCCTTAGCCTTGTTCTGCGGCTAACTATTTGTGCCTTCGCCCCTTATGGGTGACACCTCTGGGAGGAAGGTTTGATCAGGGGGGTAACGGGTGGCCAGGACCCACGAGCATGTAGACGGAATACCTAAGTTTCCACATAGAACATCCCAACGACGATGGTAGTTCTCCCCCATAGAATTCAAGTCCATCTTATACCATATACCGGAGTACAAAGTGCAAGTCACCGTCGCACCTCACCAGCCAATTTTGCCATGTAACATAAACAATGAAATTACATGAAATGGGAGAGCAGAAATTTGGTGGTAAGTAAAAATTCAACCCAGCATTCGCCTAAGCGACCAGGAAAAACCACTAAAGAACTCAAGATTAGGATGGCCGGACCCTATATATTTGAACTCGGGACCGCCGAATACACTACCAGCTCAGCATTTGACGCTCACTGCATGTTCTTTTGTGTTGCAGGCAGTTTGTTTTATACATTTCATTTGAGTATTAATGCTTGCATTTCATTGAGCTGCAATAATAATTTTATTTAAACTTTTCTAATATTTTGTATTTTCTTGCAGTTTTAGAATCATTTTTATCATTAGAACCAAAAACAACTTCCGCATTTGTTCATATCAGGAATAAAAGGCAAAGATTAAATAAAAATGAACAGTCAGAAATATATATTTTTTCTACCAGCTTCTACTTGTAAAAGAAAGAAGATAGGTGAACCGATTCAGGTAAAGTCCCAACTAAATATTTATCTTCTTGATCAGCTTGATCTTGTTTATAGGAAATGTTCACTTCCAATTTTGTCTTGGTTCTCCTTGAGCTTTTCCATCTATGGGTATCCAACACCTTCACCATCTCCACGCTGACCATCTTCCTAGCATGTTTTTTCTGGTCTTTCATTAATATTAACATAATGGAATCGACTTTCAAATGGATATCCAACACAGTAAGTCCATTTACTAACCTCAATATCTCATCGTTTTCTAACACCAACACAGAAGCTTCCTTCCAACGTAGAATGATCATAGAACGCTACATCCCACAGCTACAGTAATTTATATATAATTAAATGAAAACGTTTACCACCTATGTAGCCTTTGCTTAACAGTATCGAAGTGATATTGTTTTTTTAGTTTTTATTGAGATCTTGGATTGTATGACTAGCTCTATACAATTTGTCTCCGTTTCTGCATAGTACAGAGCAGAAGCACTAAGAAAGAGAGCGCTTCTGCAAGAACCTAGGATTCTTGTTTGTATTTAGAACACTTGAAAGCGATATTGAATGCAAATATGCACTGCAGGAATCTGTATTCAAATGCGAACTAGTAATAAAACGAGTCAATGTAGCCGGGCATTATTTGCTATTTGTTATTTTCGCCATTTGCTGTGGTGGCTACAGAAAGGCTATCACTGTAGCAAGGTAATGAAACTAATTAAGTTTGTACATTCGGTTAAGAAAAACTATGTACTTTTTTATTCTTTCCGTTCTTAAACCTTCCTCTAGATCGAGACGTTAGCCAAATGTTAGAGAAACAGGTAGATGGTGTTAAAAGGTTTTCTATAGCGCCCTAACGTTGTAGTGCTAAAGGTATACATGTATTTTATTGACGACACATATGCGATGATATTTATTTAATAGCACCGCTTACCTCTTGACTTCTTTCTTTTGTATGCAGAAAACTCGCGCTCAAAAAACAAATTAAAAAAATATATCGAAATTCAAAACATATTTGTCCATTCCATCTGATGTTTCATCTCTAGATCAAAAATAACCTTAGGTAATACATGTTTATTATTTTAACAGAAATACAAGTTTATTTGATTTGTTCTATTTTGGTCGCATACTGTAGTTTGAAATAAGAATTCTTAGTCCTCTGTATTAGAAAAAAAGATGGCGTTATTGGTCTAGCCGTTCCTAATGTCGCCAGTATACAAACTTTTGCTAATTCAGGAACTATTTTGTCATAGATTTATTGTTTGTATATAGTTCATTTCCAGATCTATGGTAATTTAAATTTAAAAGGACATTATGACAACTTTTCCCCCTTCTTTGTTTACTAGAGCTTATACTTTTACTTTCAGCAAATAATGTTGAATGCCATACTAACAAACTATCGAAATTTATACGAAATGTTACGTTTACTGAGAAAGTCACAAACCAAAACATAGTCATAACGTTTATCAAAAGCGAGAAACTTTTATTACCACAGAGGTTTCAAGACGTTTCTTAATCACTGTCATCAGCAACAGATTTCGAGATAAGGGTTCCTTGCCAAATTACTTTTCCCTTTAGCTTTATGGACGAATATTCGTTGTTGCTGTTAACCACCCCTTTCTATCTTGCATTTAGTGATATGTGCTTATTTGCAATACTGGTCGTGTTGGAAAGCATCACAAATCTCATTTTAGAAGCTTTGGTATCTTATTTTTTTTTTTTAATGTTAAAATGCATTTTCACGCTTAGACTTTCTAGAACTCTTAAGTGTATTACCAAAGAGAATCCTTAAGACTGCATTTTTTTAATGGTGTTTAACGCCCGTTTTTACTACTGAGGCACCACAGGCGATGGACACTGGTGATACACGAAATGAAATGATATATTAGGAAAGGATTTTTTTTAAGGAAGGAATCGTTCCAGGCCTAAGTTTAGGGTACCTCCCCGGCATTTGCCATTTACGAGGATTGAGGAAAACCTGGAGAAAATCTCAGTCAGGGAGGACGGTCCTGGCAAGATTCGAACCCCAGACCTCCCGCTCACGATTCCGCGCCTTAACGACCTTGGCCACCCGTGGCGGTTTAAGACTACAGTGGTCATGTTTGTTTCAAGCACCTTTTTAGATATGCTCAAAGAGCCAAGTGTTAGTGAGAAGATTAAGAAAAAACACTACATTCAATAAAAGTCATCATTGATTTACTTAAAGATTAGATACACAGTTCTTCTTAAATTGGAAGAGGCTTGTTATTTGATTCTGTTGTGAAAACATTGACAACGCTATTCTTTGAATTGGTTATACTCCTAGGTAGATTTTCTCCTTAATATACACGCAGGTCTCGTTACGACATCTTTTTAATTAGTGATCATGTGAAACCTGAAATAGTATGCAGTTCATTACTTATCTGAAAGATAGCATTAGATACGGAATCACCTTCTTGTGCCTTTTGTGTTGTCTGTAAACAGTATCGTTTCTTTTTTGGGTTTCGTGATGAAATAGCTATTCTGGTCTTTGGGACTAAGTTAAGCAATAAAAGACCCTAGTCATGATGGTAGGTACAGGAGATGTACTCTTAAGAGTTAAATCGTTGGATCACTGTGGTTTGTTATTTTAGTAATATTTTTCACATTGATTTTTGTCAAGCACAATGTTAATAAATGGTAAATAACAAATAGTTCAGATTATTGGAAAAGGAAATGGTGATAGGTTTTATGGATAACATCTTGATTATTTTGTTTAACTGTAACTTTCATGCAATGAAACTAATTTATTTTCGGAAATAGACCCATCTTGTGTCTCAAACTTAAAAGACCACAGTTTCCACTCGCTGAATTCATAAAAAACGACCAACCATGAGCATTATATTAGTTTAATAGTATTTAACGTCTATTATTACTATTAAAGTATCACATTCGGTGGACCTTGATGACTCAGGAGATGAAATGATAGTTGGGAAATATTTATTTTAAGGAAAGGAAACATTCCAGGCCTAAGTTTAGAATAACTTCGCTAACGAGTCCGTGCCTTTATGACCTTGCCATCCGTGGCAGTAATATTATGATGATTAAATACCTAATAAGACATTGATCACTTAACATGTTTACCGGTGGTAAATAAACGAGGTAGTCTTCAGTTTTTATAATGCAGTTCTGAAAGCAAGCAAAGGGACAAGAAAACTAAAGGTAAGAAGGAAAGAAACTGTAACTGTAAAAGTGTTCATGTGTGAAAGGAGAACATGGATAACAAGGAGCTGTCATGGAAATATGAAACATTTTGAGGCTGGTCCGAACAGCGTGCAATGACCTGACTGTATTCACCTTCTACTGGAAGCTTTGACAGGCTGATTTATGAATTATTGAATAAATATTTTAATTTCATGCAGACCTCTGAGATACACATTGACCACAGTAACAATCACCCGTAAGCTACACTCTCTTGCACTACTTTGGCGAAAGCCAAAAAGGTGCCATGAGAATGGCTTCCTTGTTAATTTCAACAATGATGACGCAGTTTATGGTTCTCCCTGTGGGCGTTAACTGTGATGGATATCGCAGTTGTCATGCTCTATAGCACTCGAATTTCGTCATGTACTTGAATATATGACTTCTCGCAGTAACTCTTTCTCAGCTGGCATAGCACAAGAATCCACGATGTGAACATCCATATACAAAAAAGAGAATGAGAAAAAGAAATACAGGTTGGGAATACATTTACCAATCTATTGTATAAGTAGAAAAGAGTTCTTCTCCCACCTCCTCGAGCTCGTCAAGTTATAAATCACGCGCTAGGATATTGCAAAGTACGGCGTCTAGGCATGAGAGGCCCCACGCTTGGGCCCTTGTGACACGTACATTGTAAATCTGTAGGCAAGTGACTTTAAGAGTCTTGGCGTTCGGTAAATGTTTGTGTAGTTACCGTGAAATGTAGGCATCCCCAACGGGAGGGTTATGTGTACACGGATGTGCCAAGGAGTCTTCGCCTCTCTTGCGTGCTCCCTGCAAGGGAAATTACTGCAGGAGGTAAATATGTCACAGGTTAGCATTCAGATGCAAATGAGTCACGTTTTTTTTATAAGGGGGGTCATATCTTCCTTGCATTAAACTCTTAGGTTTTAAACAACGTTTTAAAAAGAACAAAATATTTGTCATTTATGGCCACAATTTTACTAGGACTCGTTCCTGGGAGCAGGGGTGTTCAAATATGTATATTTGATGGAAAATAACTATTTTTTTGGGATAGCCTAAGATATATGAAGTCAAGTGCAGTTCTAAAGTCGACAGATTCTAATCTTAAATGTCGCTTTAGAGGACCGAACTATGGGAATTGAAACTGTACTAACATTTAGAATATTATATTACTATTGTTTTATGGGAAAAATAATTATTACAAATAAATTAACACTTCCAATACATAATAATATTTAGAATATTATTTAGAATAAACAGCGATGGTTAAATGTATTTAACAAGAAACAAAATTTTATTTCTTAAAAAACATAACATTGTGCTATATTTCCATAATTAGGTTATATATCTGTTCAAAATAAACGTCATATGTAAAAGTTTTCTGACTATAAACTCAAGATTAAAGAGGGCAGTGGTTTAACAGGGATTATACGAAAAAAACATGGTCTTCCTTCGCAATAGTTTAAATGGGTGTACCTGTATTTGTATAACCTCACTTGCAAAGGGTTCTAAACGTATTATAACATCAAGCTACCACCATTCATCAAAACCAAAACTCTCTTTGTCTCGCTCCAACCCCCGCTTCATACGTTCTTCTGGAATGTTTAAATGTATTTAACTGGAAACAAACTTGTATGTCTTAAAACAAAGCATTGTTCTATATAATCCATATTTGGATTAGGTATCTTTTCAGAATAAATTTCGCATGTAAAAGTTTTCTTACTATAAACTAAAAAACAGAGCGGGCAGGATTTAACAGGGATTATACGAAAATGATGGTCTTCCTTGGCAATAGTTTAAATGGATGTACCTGTATTTGCATAGCCGCACTTGCAAAGAATTTTAAACATGTTATAACATCAGGCTCACACCATTCACCAAAACTCCCTACATCTCGCTTCAAACCACCACGGGTGACTGAGGTCGTTAAGGCGGGGATTCGTGAGCGGGAAGTTTGGGGTTCGAATCCCGCCAGGTCCGTTCTCCCTGACTGAGGTTTACTCCAGGTTTTACTTAATCCTCATAAATGGCAAATGCCGGGGAGGTACCCTGAACTTAGGCCTGAAACGCTTCCTTCCTTTAAAAAAAAAACCGTTCCCAATATATCATTTCATCTCGTGTATTATCAGTGTCTACCGCCTGTGTTGCCTTAGTAGAAAAAACGGGCGTTAAACACCATTCAAAAAATATCTCGCTTCAAACCCCGCTCCATACGTTTTTTAAGGAAAAATAGAAACAACTGAAAACAAAGAAACATATTTCTGATGCATGGAGGAAAGAAGAGAAGTAAATTTTTTTGTTTTTTTGTTTAACATGTATTACTACTTTTTAAATACTGGTAACCATCAGATTTGTTTAGAGAAATTAACTTCGTCTTTCAATGAAATATTGAAAACTTATTTTTGCAGTAATACAAAATAGGCATCAATGGTATGCTTAACGCGCTCTTCTCTATATCTAAGATTTATAAGACTAAACTCAGTCGTAAAAATCTCTAGCGCAAGTCCTACGTGGGTGACTTAAAGCCGTGGATTTCGTTTTGTAGATTTGCGTCACGTTAAAGAACTTCATGCCAGAAAATGAGGTCTCTGCACAAAGCTATTGGCCTCCATTACGCACGTCCAAGTAATACCTTAGCATCACATTAGGTGGCACTTGAAGCAATGGGCTATCAACCTATTCTTCTAACTCTATATGTCATAAGTGTATTTCGAATGATTCATAGGTTCGTTAAGTACAGAACAGAACCCGGAACGTGCCTTAAGCCTAGTCCATGTAATTTTATCATAGTAATGTTTTTATAAATGAATTGATCGAATAGCATGTTGGTTACGGGCACCATTTAGTTTCAATAATTGAAATAAAAATAGTCATTCGAATACAGTTCCTGAAATAAAACTGCATACTGATATAAAAATCTCACTTAGAAAATAAGAATATCCCCTTTTGTTATGAAAGATGCCAAATGAGTTTTGTAGGAACAATTTCCAGGTGGTGACGAATGAGGATCATTAGCTGTACTCTTCGCTTCTTATCCCCAGTAAGTTCTATTTTCAGACATTTACCAACTGCATTATGGACCATTAAAATCTTTGTTTGTATCATTTTTGAACTCTACGAACCGTCTCTGACATATATTATAGATACAATAGAAGCATCTATAATAAATGCATATATAACAAACGTTGCAGTCATACTAGCTGCTCCTTACTGGTTGGACTTTGCATGCTGAACACTCGGTGAGCATGCCGATGGGCCAAATTCCGCTCGAGTGGTCGGTACTTGTGTGGCTCGCCGTGTGGATAGCCAATTTTATGATTCTTCAGCATTGTGTTTGGGGCGTTAGAGTCGTTGGAATATCAATTTTAGTTACTATAAAAATGTTAAAGAATAAATACTAGTGTTTTTTTTAACAAAACAGCTTGTTAAACCGCAGTTCATAGAAACCTGCCGTTTTCTTGTTACTGATATTTGCAGTAAGTAATTATTGGCCTTTATTAAAGATGTTTCGCTGTGATATTTCAAATGTAATTATTAATAATAAAAATTATGAATAGCTATATTTTATAAAATGTATAAAATCGCTACCATTATTCTACACAACTCAAGTTTGCAGACTGTACACATCTTTTTAAGTTAATTTAGAATGCTTCACCCAACACGAATTTTGGGTACCCCTGGAACGAAGAGCAGTTGACTATTCCCCATGAATGGAAGTAATAGAGAATACAAGCCTTAGCTTTGACTGTACGCATATAAACACGCGCGTGATGCGCGTAACGTTAATTCTACTTTCTCTCGTGATATCATTATTAGGCTTTATACGGTATCCATTTAGATTTCAGCAGCTGTAAAACATTCTATAGCAGCCACCGCGTCACTTCTTGAATACGGAATTTAATCCGTAATTGAATTAAACCATTGTTAAATCAAATAGGCATGCAAAAAAGAGGGGCCAGAATTTAATGAAAAGGCTACCGGTATTACAGGGGTTTAGTTAGATGCTTGGAAATTCCGTTATAGAGCCCTGTATGCTGTTTAACTAATAAAAGAAAGTGTTCTAATAATCGTATATTACACTTGTTCCTCGTTAATTTCTTTAACTATTTTCTTTTATTTGAAATAGCTTTTGTGATATCCGTTTATATGATCAATAGGAAACTAGATGGTTATAGAAAATATTTATATACAGATAGATCAATTACTGTTTATAAATATGCTCTAACAGTGGTCAAATTTACTGCATTGTTACTTCAGTAACAAAACTTCCTTTTCACTTACACACCTCTTTCTGTTATCCTCTCTGGCTATAGTTATAATTTTTTTTTCTTTAACCGTCATATTTAATTCTATCAAATGTATGTCGTAATTTTTTATTCATTGATCTTAATGCTGAATGAGCTATACGGTTATAGACCACTCGCGCGGCATTCTGCTGAAATCCAGCCGGCGTCCTACACAACAAACAAGACTTTCTTATGATTCAGTTTATGCTTGTGGGTCTTTTATTTCGTTTCACAAATTTTTTAGGAAGCGGTGTATTATCGGTTCAATTATTGACACTGGATAGTGAGTTCTCCGTATTACCGGCGCCACTGGCTAACTACTTATATCGCTGTTCCGCCGCCCTTATTCTGAGGACTTTAGATATAGTGGCCTTTATAAAGAATTTGACAAATTTCAATCAATTTTAACGGCCGTGACATTAGGTTAAGACTTAAGTGGAGTTACAATTTTCCTGATCTGTTCATTGTTTTTCAGTAAGAAAACTCTCATTTTATTCTTGATTTTACCAACAAATAAATTACAGAAGGCTGCAAGTTAACATTAGATTATTGAAGGAAAACGGGATTAATCTACAACTTTTATGCCATTTTAAATATTAAATTATTACTTTTTGTACCTATTTAGGCCTTTAAAGCTGAATAAAGATAAGTGAAGTAAATTAATGATATAATTAGGAGATTCCCAAACGAAGTGAAGCAAAAAGACCTAAATGTGCTTTCCTCTTTAAAAGTGAAATAAATCCTAAATATAACATAACGATAGAATACAATTTTTTTTTTTTTTTTGAGTAGTGTTTAACGCCCGTTTTTACTACTGAGGCACCACAGGCGATGAACACTGATGATACATGAGATGAAATGATAAATTGGGAAAGGATTTTTTTTTTTTTTTAAAGGAAGGAAGCGTTCCAGGCCTAAGTTTAGGTACCTCCCCGGCATTTGCCAGTTATGAAGACTGAGGAAAACCTGGAAAAAACCCCAGTCAGGGAGGACGGTCCTGGCGGGATTCGAACCGCAGACCTCCCGCTCACGAGTCCGTGCCTTAACGACCTCGGCTACCCGTGGCGGTAGAATACAAAATGAAATAATAGAAATGTACTTTGCGAGATTTTTGAGGATGTGTAGAAATTGGCGATATCAAAGACATATTGCAGGTAAAACGTATAATGCAAATATTGGAAATATCTTATACAAAAATGTTAAAGATGAACGTAAGTGTAATTAGGAATTTCAGGTTTGGTTGTGGACAAATTTGTTCAGTTAATTATGAGTGTTAAATTGACAGGGATACTTTTTTATTATTTGGTTTCCAAACCTTACAACTGTGCCACAACAGGTTCTCCGTTTTCTCGTTGTTTATTCAACTGAGTGATTTTATACTTTATGAATGTCATACTCGTAGTTGTAAATTTTGCGTAAGGCGAGTCCATCGCAGAAGATCAAAGCTTACTTCAGAATGCTTGCTACAATTTATGGTTGATCTAGAAATATTATAATTCGTTTTATACATTTGAAAGACATTTGCATGTAGGCATTAGGTCGGAATGAGTGACTAAAGGAGTATACTAGCTTTCTAAGACGCATGATAAATAAAAACGCAATAAAAATGAACAAAGAAAGATGCACAAGAAAAAAATATCAGCCATGAAGGTATTAAAACTGTGTGATACATATCAGTAAATCATATAAAGCATATAAATATATAAAATTACTATACTTTTATATATTTATAATATAAAATTACTATAAAAACAACTGCAGATTTTGGCTAAAATATTCACTAGTCATAGCCAACGAATAAATTTTCTGAAAAAATGTGCTAATCAAAATAAAATATAACTTTACCATTTCCAAAATTATTTTTGTGCTTAGAAGTTCTGATAAATTAAAAAAGTTCAGTTAATAGAAAGGACATTTTTATGGAGAAGTGATGTAGAGCTACTACGTTAAAATGTCGAAATTTGATAATTGTTTACCGAAAAATCATAATGCTCTTGAATCTTACACCCTAGAATTATTTTCAGGAGTAACTAATAGCCAAAGGAGTTTGCGATGAATTGGTAATGTTATTGAGAACAATATATATAGATATCTATTCGTGCATTGAACTCTCCATTGAAAGCGCCTTGTCTTTTTAATGCTCTTTGGTTGCTCTAATGGAAAGCAAGGCACTTCACTAGTTTGGATGTCTCTCTCAGCTTATTATACTATTATTGAAGGCACTACAACATTCTGCTTCATAGGCCACATAAACTATCATAAGATGAGGTTGTTGGGAAGCAAAACAGTATATTTTATTTTGAAATAATACATGTGTTGGCCCGCTTACTATCTTACCAGATCAACTCGTCCTGCTAGAAGGCAAGCTAAATGAAGTTATAATGAACTGGACAAGGGAAAACAACATTTCCCTTGCTGCTCCCGTCGCATTAAAAAATGTTATAAAATAAACTGTTGGTGATGGTCTTTGGATTACAGGTTGACCAGTGGTAGGTGCTGGTCCAACCTTCTAGGGAGGCTGAATAACTATGATCTAGTACCGTGAAGGAATCATGACTTTGCTGGCCAGCGCAGCAGGGGGGTGTCCGTTTCGTGCCACGGAGGGTGCTATGTAGACATACGAGCCAGATCCTGTCTTGATGCTGTTAGTTTATCATCCAGAATTTCCACTCAGCGCACTGATGCACGAAAACTGCTGCATCTATCTACTTGCCAGTCTACCCGCCTGTCTTTCACGCATTCTTATTTATATGCCATTTCCTTCTTTTGTAACATTTTATGAATATTTTTAGTGTCTAGCAATCACCAGCGTTTAAGTGCTGAGCAATATATATTTGTCGAGACGTTAGCCTTCAGCACAGTTAAAAATAAACTTCGTGTTACATAGCAAAAAAATACAATCAAAGCAAACATTTGCCTGTCTTCGAGCAGTGATTGCTGGATGCCTTGTAACACCTACGACGTTTGAAGTTACATAGTTCTCAAACTGACTAGAATATGACGTTACGCACTGTAACTTTGAAAGGTATATTTCTGTTTTAAAGAAGAAGGATAGCTCTGTCACTTTGTGGATTTCTAATCTGTTTTTGGTTCTTTATTTGCTGACACAGAATTTATTTATAGAATAGTATTTGGAAATGAGCAGGGCTATGATAAATATTAATTAAAATGGTTAAATGTGTACACACTCGTATGTGGACTAAAATTATCAAAATATGGAGTAAAATGTTGCCTATATTATTACTAAAATAATGAAAAAATTCTGTATTTCATGTTGTAACAGGTTCAGTTAAAGGTGCTATTGCTTAAAAACAGAATAAGACTGTAATCTTTTTGCTATTTTTATTTAAACGCTTACGATATTTTTGTACCCTTACAAAATGTATTCATCTTAATTTTTCTATGATTACAGCGGATTACAAAACATTGTTTTACATTTTCAAAAGTGAAACTGCGCCTGTTGTTTCTTTATACTTCGTACTCGCTCTTATAATGCTAGAGATGCTGTGCAGAGCAAGGTAGTTATAATAATTTCAACTTCTTCAGTTCGCTATATGGGTTACGCAATAGTGTCTGTTCCATCCTCAGAAGACCCTTTAGGTTTATACAGCGTGGGTGAAGACCAATGACTTCGTAACCCGAAAACTGTCGTATCATTTTAAGGATTTTTAGTTTAAGTGAATATTGCCATAGCACTATTCATTCCTGAAAAATATACTTTTTATTCTGTACAATTTTACAACGCAGGAATCCAAATAAAGTAAAATCCCGATAATACACGTTCGTCTAACATGCTTATCATGATGTCCCTTGATATTGCCTAAATACGGATGAGTTAATAAATCCCAGTATCAAACTTAAAATCCCGCTTAAAACGAGTTTCTCAACACTGAAAATGTTGGAATATATTTGTGAAAGCTAGAATTTCGTATCAATATGGATAGAATACCTACTTTATTGTCCTTCCAGTTATGTCTGCATGTAGAGCGAGTGGTGTGCAATAGGCTTAAAGCAGTATGGCTAAAGTTGAGCAGAAGAAATCGCTCTCAATACCAGAAAAACTCGAGATTATTCGAAAATACGATGAGAATACGATATTGAATCACTAACAATTTTTGAATATTTGGGAACTCCGCCCTCAGCCTCAAGAACAAAGATAAAACGTCGGAATGCAATATGCAATATCGGGGAAAAAAAAAAAAAAAAAAAAAAAAGGACTATGCAATGCCGTTTAACTTGCGAATTTGGCCCTTAGAAAGCATTTTGTAGGTAGTTCACTGTTTATACTTGACGTTAATTCCTTAAGATATTGCACATGCAATAACAACAAAGGAAAGGTCATTTACACCATAATCATTAAGGGAATATTCACAATGAACATTAGATATAACAATGTAATCTTAACTCAGATTATTAAATGAAACTGTGTGCAATTATTTATGTACAGAGGTTGGTAGAGGTTAGTAAACATGTTAGGAACGATATGAAACATGGCTACTTTTTATCCTCTATTTCTAAATATTTTGAGTAGGCATTCTTTCGACATTCTCTTTAGATGATCTTTACACTTATATAATAATAATAATAATAATAATAATAATAATAATAATGCTTTGTAATTAATTATTTCGTTTATACTATCAACTTGTAATTTCTCTGGTATATTTTAATTACTTGTATGGTTTAATTTTGTACACCCTGTTCACTTGGAAAAATTTCATTTTCGTTGGCTACTTTTTTATTTATTTATTTATTTATTTATTTTTTGCTGTTCGACATATTTAAGGATTCAATAGTTTCAGATATATGTCATAGTCTTAACTGTTGTTGCTCATGGCCCCTGTAGAAGGGTGGGCCAGAGTCATGGGGCGGTCTATTTTATCGAGAGTTCAATTCTCTTATAACTGCAGCACCGTCTATGTTTTTGCTATTAACTTCTGGTTTATATGGAACTCTTCTAATTCATCTGTGAAGCACGTCTTAAGCCTTCTGCAGTCAATTCGGAAACAGCAATGAATTATATTAATCTTTCAACCGGTATACTCCTACTGATGTATCGTAATATCGCAACAAATTGTGACATGTAATATATGTCGTTTCGTCGACTGTACAGAAACGAAAATTCTCCATTCTATTTCTTTTCTAATCTCATTCCAATGGATAAGATATGTTTCTCACTTCACACACCGTCAGCAAAGATGTTTTTTTCAAACCATAAAAAATATTCTTAATTTTGTGTCGTCTTGCTGAGTAAGTACCTGTAGCTTTCGGTTGATGAGATCCAAATCGTTTCACTTCTGACTTAACAGTTAAAACTACTCGAAAAGGGAGTCTTCAATAAAACGTATACTTTATCATTGCCACAAAAATATACGTATTTTTTGCAATTTAACAGTTAACATAGTGAAAGTAAACTTTCCACTGTAACATAGTGAAAGTAAACTTTCCACTGTCACACAGTGAGGAAGCCAATCACTTTCAAGGTCCGTGCGAAAACAGACTCTAATCTGTTGTGCCAGGTGTCAGTAACTCCTCAAAATTGGTTCCTAAGAAGAGAGAATACTGAGCACCTTCCATGGGCCTTCTTTTTGTTAGCCCAAGAGATGCAGAAATAAGCAGCAGAAAGGCTAACCCATCTTCGAGGAAGACAAATATAAGTACTTGTAAATCTTTGTTGGTTCATTAAAGTATAAATTCAAACTTTTCCGGGCTGACCCATGGGCTGTTGCTAATGGAAGACGTGCATGCTACCGCTGCTACAGTAGGAAAATTATTATTATTATTATTATTATTATTATTATTATTATTATTATTGTTGTTGTTGTTGTGCAAACGCAGCAGAGAGGAAATGAGCTTATTGTGCAAGATACATTTAAAAATAATCGGCTATACATCACTGTTTTCATGCATTTTTTGTTTTAAAAGTTGAATATGGTGAATAATCATGACGTTTTCCATAGGAAAGCCGAGCCCTATACGACCTTTATTGATGGGCCGCCCCCGTACTCCAATTATATCCACAATTATCTTGAAAGTAGTTGAAGGGGCTAGCTACTTTAATTAATAATTATTTTTGTTTGAACCGGTTGCGTATCACGAAAAGCCATTACTTTGGTTTTACTTATCTACATATTATATTCCTTACAAGACAATTAAGGCCGTAAATCGCTTCTTCAGACAAAACCCTTTAAGGGCGAAAGTGTGATATGAAGTAATTTGACGAAATTTTCAGTTCAATAAGATGCGAGACTCGAAATAACATGCGCGAACCATCCCAGGCTTCTGTCTGCTTCTGTAGTAAAGAAAAAACGGATATGTGGTCTAGCTTAAATGAGGAATGCAACGGCGAGAGTTAAAAGCTGACTTTAAAAGCACGTCCATCCAATATGGAGACTTATTGTGCCCTCATGTGTGCGTAGAATGAACATTAAAGCACCCATAACAGGCGTTTGCAGGCCCATCGCCAAGCATTTTCATTGATCCATGTCGCTTCGAAAACCAGAAGAAGAGCTCTCGGTCAATCCGGAAGTTGGATGTCGAAGTTCTTCGTGTATCATCCTCAAGTTCTGAGACGAGACTTTCCGGATCATAGCGGAACGGAGAACTACAAGAGCATGACTGAACAGGAGTATCCATTAGAGACAGTCGATGACCTGAACATGAAAAAGAGCTGGAAGTGAATAGGAAAATACGCAATGTTGGTACAAAAGGGAGGACCCAAACATGACCATCACAAATGTTAATAGGATCCTTAGGATAATTTAAAGGAGCTAAGTGTTTTTTTTTTTTTTATACTTTTGTTGGTTCGAAATTAAGTACTTTATTCTCCCACAAATCACAGCAACATGAGGTACATAGAACCACCAAATTCAAATGAAAAATATTTCGTTGTTTTCATAAGATAAATATTAGCATAACAATAAATGTAGACTAGTTATATCATCAGGAAATCTCACTAAGCAAACTGAAGACACAGATAATTTCAAACGGACCTGAAATCCCGGTACAAATAGATGAAACAGTTATCACATATGTGAGCGAATATACATACCTATGACAACGGATTAATATCATTAACCTAGAGAGCAATTTTGGGCCCTTAAGTTTATACATTTAGACCAAGCAGTAAGTAAATCAGATTCCAGACACTGGAAATCTGTGTATATGCTTTATTACCCCATGGATGCCAGACATGGTCAATAACAGAAAAACAAAAGAACAAAATGCAAATATGCCAAAAAAAAAAAAAAAAAAAAAAAAAAAAAAGGAAGGCAAGATCTTAGTAGTAACTTTGGAGGACAAAATACTTCTTTATTAAGAGGAGTTATCTCAGACAATAGTCATCGCACAACTAGCTACCAGAATCAAATGGCAATGGGGCTGCCATGTCGCAAGAATAAAGGATAATAGGTGGACCTACAAGGTATCCCGAAATTTAAAAAAATACACCCAGTAGTCTCAGTGTCAAGATGGACAGACCTCTTCAGGTCCAGATTAGTCAAGAGTAGCAAGAGGAAGAGAAAAATGGAAATCTCTCGAGTTGCAACTTGTGCAGTGAATAATGTGCATTATGCTGATTACTATTTAGACCCCCCCCCTCTCTCTCTCTCTGTAGCTTCAAGTTTCACTTGAGAAATATGGAGGATTTCACTTGGCTTAAGCTGTGAGAAAGTTTTCATCCCACAGTGGCTAACACCTTATTTCAGTGTACTTTTTTTTTTTATCCCACTTATTATTTCTGATCGTTAATATGCAGTTCTAAAGATCTAAGCAATCAACACCTGTGTCAATGGCAAATATATAAATTATATTTAAATTGCAAACACCGATGGAAAAAGTAAACTTGTTTAATGCCTCAGTTCCTCTGCCTATAATTATTTTGGTACTCTGCTAGAAGGGTTCTATGATGTTCCTTGACATTTTGATGGCAGATCTCCTTAAATCTTGTGGGCCAATAAGACGATTGCCGTAGTGACGTGAGCGCTAATATTCATTCACATGCCACGTTAAAGCATTCAATGAATAGATTAAATGTGAATCAGATTTGAAAATCAGATGGGCTTTTAAATATGATTAATGAGGTGTCAGTCGTATTTGATGGTATCAGAGCAACGCGCAAACGCGTTATACTGTGTGAAAAACCGCATGTAGAAGTGGAAAGTTTGAACAATGTACGAATATATTTCTGTTTTTATGTTATGTGCTTTTTCAGACTCATTTAATCGCTTAATGCATCGACAATAATGTACAACAGTGTTTTATGTTAATCTAAAACTGTAAATATGTTGTTATTAAGAATATAAACACAGGATAAAATATGGACACACACACACACACACACACACACACACACACATATATATATATATATATATATTATTAATAGAGTAATAAAAACTTCTAAAAAGCACAAAAACTCATAAAAAACACTCAGAGTGCAATATAAAAAGGTTCACATAAAATTCCACACTAAAAACCGTAAAATTGAACACTAAAATCACACTATATTTCGAGCTTGGCTCTTGGTCACGTGATGAAAATGAACTGAGCTCTGGCAGGCAGCGTCTGTCGTTGTGAGGCATAGAGATGTGACGTGGCACATATATATATATATATATATATATATATATCTTAAGCCCTGATTACAGAAATTTTATTTAATCTATTTCATATACTGACAAAAGAAAATATAAAATACGAAGGGGTGTTTATGTTTAGTCCGCTGACAATTCAATTCACTTTTACTGCAATGATTTAGCCGTTTTAACGTGCTTTTTCTGATGACTCTGAAAACCAGAATTTACAGTCAAATTGACATCGTTACTTGAAAACCGCTGTCTGGGCGGGGGGGGGGGGGATTCAAAACTCGTGAGAGAAAATAGGGGCCAAGTTAGGACAGGACAGCACTATTCAGCTGCTGAATCCCACATTTGATGGCAGACAAACATCTTGAAACCCCTCTTGCACTAAACTTGAACGTATTCACATTTTCGTGAATTATTTTCCAAACTGTTAACCGAAATTCCTATTTCTTCCTATATTTGCGAAGGTTTAATTTGTCTCTCTGTCAAAATCAAAACCTCGTTTTTTTTTTTACATATCTCTCTGAAAGTTGCATCTACAGACCGTGTAGTGTGAAGCTTATTTTCAATGGATTGTATATACTTATTTAAACTACTTCTTCTATGCCACTACAACCCGAGATCGGGCCATGGTCTGTCGCAGCGACACCTGCTTCCTCTTTCTTCGTCTTACGACTTCATTGTATTGCAGTGGGACATGTGATCAGAATGCCGGCACCCGCCGGTCACCTATCACGTAGCTTTCTAGATCGAAGGATGCCACCTCTCTATCAGGCAGCTCCCCACGAGCTTAGAAAAATTCCTACATTGGTACCGCGTGTCCGGATCATCCCGGCAAGCAGTCAGCAACGCTAACCACTAGACCAATGAAGCGATCACTTACTTAAACTGCTTCTCCAAAATGTTGTTTTATGGTATGATGCTGTAAACTCATCATAAACTACAGCCATGTATTTATGTGCTCCAAAATCACGCAGTTTCTTACAGGGTTCATACGAGAACTCAACAGACTTCCTACATCTTGCAATGCTAGACTTGCACTAAACTGGGACTGTGTATGCGTAACCTTGAAACATGCACAGACTTGTTTTAACCTACTAATAGCTCTCTTTCACATCCAGGTAGATGCTAATTGAAGAATACCAAGTGAGTTAGTTAGTAACTAAATTGATAAAGGCAAGAAAATTATTGTAACAACATATTTTGTACATGCTTATATATACGTTTGTGATACAGATATACTAATTAGTTCACAATATGAATTAAAGTTAATAGTTTCCCAATAGCAAATACAATACTGCATTGTTAGCAAATGGATGTCTGATTTGGCTCACTTCAGCTGCCTAGCAGTTGCGCTTGGAATCATAGCTTGGTTTTTGTAAATATATCAGCACCTATCTCTTAATGATACTGCATTTTCGAAAAGTGCCAAATCCGAGAAATAGTTGAAGCTTACGCTGAAGCTGAAGCTTAATCCTGGCAGCCTTAATATTCATTTTCTACCTTTCCTAAACTCCAACAGCAATTACGGAATGGCATTACAACATTCAGCTGTCAGATGTTGCACCTTTGACTTTGTACTCCCATATAGTTGAGTTAGTAATTCCTGGGCAACTACTGAAACACCATTGCAGGCAACTTCTGTCCAAAATGAGGTTAAAGATCGTGGTTTGATACCTTACAGTACCCTAATTATAGTCTCAAAACCTCCATCAATGCCTTACGAACGTATTACTATATATGAACACTTAGCCGTATATATAGGACGATCCCACGCATTGTATTCGTATCTATACCATGTTTTAGAACGGAGGGATTATTTGGTTCCTCTTTGGAGACAAAACACTATTACTATCTGCTCTTGTAATTTGCTGGTAGTTATAGCTATGTTGCTTGTTGTCTTCACGTACCATCTCTACTTAACTCTTTAAGGATTCGTGATAAACATTTCCATTCCGAAATAATCGCGCAAAAAAGTCCTCGTCAGATAGGCAAGCTTTAGCGTTTGGACCCAATTCCCCCGGAACGCTAATCTCTTTTTTCTTTTCTTTTAGCAAACTGGCGACTTAAGTGCAGCGGAGTAATTTACAGTACTCGAAAATATAAATGAAAGATGCGTTTCTCAATTAATATAATATAAGCATTTTATAAAATATAATTTTCCCAGGCGATGTCACTTCTGAAAAATCTGATTTCGCACTATCATATGCAGCAGAAATTCGCAATTGTAAAGTGGTTTTTTTTTGTTATTATTTTTTCCAAATAGTCACATGTTATAGCAGTTTTCCGATTTTTAAAAGAAATATTAAATGTCTACGGTTACTACTATTTAGGAAGAAAGAAACTCATAATATTGGTATGTTACTTTTACATTTCCCTTTGTCCGTAACATGTATGTGGGACGTTCTAAAAGTTCTCGGCCTGACCAAGAACACACAAGATTTAGGAGATATTATTAACGTAGTTAATTTGTATGCCAATACATTTAGTTCAACGACTTTCCAATTTTTTAATACCCTCAGTAAAATAAGATTTGTCCAACTGTGAAAAATAAGCATGTGTCTCAGATTCAGCCTCATCATTTGATGTGAATCTTTTCTTCAGGTATGGGAACAGAAAGTTATCGCTGGGAGCCAAATTCGGTAAATATGGTGGATGTGGAAGCACTTGGAAGCGAAGGTCATGCAAGACGTATGTGAAGACGAATTATCGTGAAGAAAGAGAACTTTCTTTTATGCAAAATGTGAACGTTTAGCCTGAATAGCATCCTTCAGTTGGTTCAGTAGTAACGCGTAATATTCCCTAGTGATGGTACTGCCCTTCTGGAGGTTGTTTATGAGCACCACATCATGAGAATCACAGAAAATCGTAGCCATTACTTTTCATGAAGAACAGGTTTCGCTTTCTTTGGTGCACTTTCACCTGTTGCCACCCACTGTTTGGACCGTTCCTTCGTCTCTGGCGCATAGTGATGAATCCATGCTTCATCTACTGTTATGAAACGTCGGAGAAACTCACTGCAATTACGTTTAAACGAGTCTAAACACTCTTGCCAAATGTTCATTCGAGTGCGTTTTTTGTCCATTGTTACAAGCACGGCACCCATCGTGCGAAAAACTTTCTCATGCCCAAAACTTCGTATAAAATCTAGGGATATGGCCTATCTAGGTCTTAGCAATGTTTGGCAACTCGCGTACGTTCCAATCGGCGATCAACGAGTATGGTATTGTTCATTTTCTCTTTATAACCGTCTAAAACAAAGGGAAGAATCCTTAAATGCGCACTCTAACTCCTTTTGTAATTCTGTTAGGTTTAAACCCTTCAAAACGAGGTACTACAAGTGTGTAGTTCATATTTCAGTTTTTTCTATTTTGTAAAAGTGTTAGCAATAGTTTGTTTACACGATCGTCACAAACAAGTAACTACACTTATGCTTCTGAAACTTTACAGCACGCCATGCAAAGTATTATACGTAACAACTAACATAGTAATTGGCCACATTCACGACATCTCTGAGTCAAGCCTAGAACTTTTACAACACCACTCGTAATTATAAAATAACTAGATCGTTACAGAACAACCGTTTAACGGAAGCGAATCCTCCTTTTGCATCGAAACCATTTTATTAATGAAATAAGTAAATAAAGAAGTAATATAAACATTAAATAAATTTTGCCGAATCAAAAGAAAACATTAAAGCATGCTATCTGCTTTTGAAAAATAGGGAGATCTCAAAAGAGTCTGGATTTCGAGAGTATGCAGAAAGGTTATGTTCTTTAAGATCTTAGGCAAACTTCAACGGTTTTAGGCACAAAGACAACAAAAGAAGAGGAAAATGAAACTGAAAATATGACGACTGTGATTGGATAAGATTCGTATATTTGAGTCCAGCAATGTAAGTATACCAAAAACAGACGCTTAAACAAGGTTTTCTTCTTGCACTGATAGAACAGATTGCAACATATCCCCTAGTGATGGCTAGAATATATATCACCTTAACAAGGTCTCAATGGAACAAAAGACGTTTATTTCGCTCCTTAATCACCTAGCAGCAGTTATAAGAAGCAGGCATATCGAGCATTGCAACTGTTATTTTTGCAACGACAGAATTACATACGGGTGAAAGACAGCCGTATAGCGCTCGTAAAGGCAAGTCGGACGCAGTAAAATATCTGAGGTTCAACTTGGCTTGTAAAGTGCCAAAAAACTGAAAATTTACTTCGGTACCAATGGCATCGGAATGCTGGCATTTGTCTCGCAGAGTCGAGCTAAGGTTGTTTGGCTTGGCGAATAACTCCTCTTGTTTCTCTCTCAAAAGAATGAAATAAGTTGGAAGATAACAAGGTAATAGCAATGAAAAGCATCCCTTTACTTCTCAGCGTCTCTCCTGGAAACACTGCAGCTGGGCTCGTGAAAAGAAAAATTCGTTTCTTTTATGAGCTTTGTTATTGAACTTCTCGAATGTCATTGATAATTTATTGATCGCCTCATATTGCCGTCATCTCTCCTTCTTCCCGTGGACTTCACCAGACCGACCACCCGCCCTCCTTTGCCCGTCTCTTCTCGTTTTTCTTCCAAGCGTTTGATGGTTACCGCGCCCGGTGGAGGCGCCGTAAGCCTAGAAATGAGCTCATAAATGTCACCTCCAAGTGACTTCAAGTCTCGGAGACAAGGTGGCTCCGTTCTCAGGATTCCCAGCACGTAGCGTGTTATGTAAGAACTAACTAACAGTTTTATATATGGGACCCATGTCAGGTCCTGGATATGTCGCTTGAACCATGCCATGCCATACCTTCCATAGGGGCCACCTCCACTTTTTCCTAAAGTTCTTTTTCTTGTGGTGATTCTAACCGTTTTATTCTCCTCTTTGTTTTGTTTAGGGTCAAGAATGGTGACTGAAGGAAATTAATACTACCCAGAGCAGTGGCGAAGCGTCAACAGAAGCTCTGGTACTGGCTTTTATCTTAATTTTGGTGGCATTTTAACTATCTTTGGCTTCTTTTTTCATTGATTGGAAAACGATACTAAGACTAATATAAAATAAGTTTTGGAATGTGATGCATTACATTTTTTTACAATGGTTTTAGTATAGAATTAATCAAAGTACTTTTGTTAAACATTTAAATAAAGAAAATGATTGTATTAACCTTTTATTACCCATTTCTTTACAAAGTTTGTTAGAAATTGAAACCACAGTTATTAGCAGCTACTAATTCACAACATTTGGGCACCGATTCACAGACGGAGAGCATAACTGATGGTTAAGATCACGTAAAAACTTGATCATTTGCCATAAAGCGAGAAATTGCTTGTTTATACAGTTCCTCACATATTAACCTGGTGAGGTGCTCCATCCTGTCGCCAGAAAAATGTCTGCTGTTTTTAAGTTAGGAATAACACCTTTTGTAACATATCATGAAATTATTTTTAAAACTTTCTTTCCTCCACTCCCGTTCCAAACAGCCTCATTAGGAATGTTTAATTCTTAGGTGATAATTTTATACCATTTTCACTACCTCATTATACAACTGTATCGCTTTACACAGTCGTTCATCTTACAGCAGACTTATGGACTCATGATATGTTTCCCAAAAATCAGAATCAGCTTTATGTCTTGATGGCAAACATTTTGATCGATATGCTCTCAGTTTCAAATTGTGTAACCAGCTGCTTGAAGTGTAATGACAGATTCCTAGTTGGACGTGGACTATGTCACAGATTTAATACTTAGTTGATAGTGAGAAACCATATGTGAATTTTCTTCCGTTCTAACAGTTGCTTGTTAACCGCATTTTGGTAGGTTATAACAATTCCTGTTTGCTCAAATTGTTTGTTCAAATTTGCATAGCTTGAGATATCGTCGTATGAACCCCAAGACATTTCCATCAACTTTGTTGTGTTGTTAATTTGCGATTCATTCGCGGATTAATTGCAAAGAATATGATAATCGAACTTCGCAACACAATGAGGCAAGACCGACACCAAACTTCAGACCCATTATACGAGTATCAATAATACAGAAAACTGCGCCGTGCGAGGTTCACACATTTTGCTGCTATTAAACACTTATTTGATCGTTACATTTACGTAATATATTGCAGTGGTTTATTGCTGGAAGTAAGTCAACTGTAGCAGGTTAGTTGATTGTTTTTATTAAGTTTATATTGATTTTGTCAAATTATATCAAGAACTTGTGTACAACATGGGTCACTATTGTTGTGTGCCCCGTTATACCTCTAATTATGGCAGTGTACCGCATACTACCATATGAACAGTAATTAAAGAATACGTGGATAAAGAGTATACATCGTGTAAATTTTGAATTTAATGATAAAACTGTAGTGTCTCTTAAGAATTTTGTACCAAAATTTGTGGTTAGAGAGGACATTTTCTCTGTGAAATTTTCCCTAATCTATCACCATATGTGACAAGAAAGCTTAGAAATGGAAGAAAAGATTCGAAAGAACGCGTAAAGCGTGTTTTAGAGCGAGATGAAGATATTTTAATGAATGGTGTGAGCAGGATGTTATACTTTGTCGACTACTTTGCAAGTAAGGTTAAGAAAAGACACATGCATCCATTTATAACTACAAGGGAGAATGTCCTATTCATTAAAATAGATGATAAATAAGATGCTTTCCCATTTATGTCGATTAGGTTTTGTGGTGTCCAGTGATGGGGAAGTTAATACATTTTTTTAAAGATTTGTGCTTGCGTGTGGAGAAGTTCAGTTCGATCTTGGAGTGCAGTGGAAGTAAGGAGTTAAAATGTAACACATTAATAAACGTTATCAAAGAAAGTTGATCATGATTTAGATATGGAGAAAACTGGTAAAATAAATTTTGCATTAGAACAATTGAAGTTTTTTATGCAAAGCGAATTACATATTTAGCAGAGCTCTTGATATGGGCTGCAACCTTTTCTTACGTATAAGGTAAATTGTATTTTTCATTACATTTTCTTTTCCAATAATGTAGTTGAAATTATTTGTTCTACTTATAGAAAGCATTATAAATCGATATAAATAGCTAATCATTTTATATTTATATGGCTTTAAATGTAAAAAAGGAAATATGTATATAGATCCGAGTATTTAAATGAATCCATTAATTTTGCATTTCAGTAAATTTGCTTAAAAGAAACAAGTAGCATTAACTTGCCTGCTGATGGCTGCACCTTGAATTTCTTTCTTTCCATTCCTTACTTTGCATTTTGTTTCAGAATGATCCTAATGATAGACATATATTTATCCATAATCACAAACCTGTCAATAAACTTTTGCTTGTCTTGCTTAGGAAAGTTGATTATTAACCGTTTTTGTGTAGGTGCCTGCCTATTTACATATTGCAGTTAATGTTTTCATCTCTTCTTTAGTTAAAATGTTATAGACTATGGTGTAAGATGTCCGTTGCCTCTACAATATCCCTGGTAGTCATCGACTATCGCAACGCTAAAACATGCATTTTATTTTTTCTTTTGTTGTAATGATTTTCCAACGACCACCATCATGCTGATTTCACAGGATGTTGTACCAGATCTAAACTCCATCTTTATATTACATCATAAAATACCAATGGTGCTGGCATATCTTGAGAGTTTTAATAGACATTCTCTTCATCTTTAGGCATGTTAGTTTTAGGTCAGTTATTATTGAACATTGCTAAATATCCAGCTCTTACCTGCAGAATTAACGATGAGTGCTTGCCAATTTTTTGCTTTCATATCTTGCGAAAGAAACATTTAATAGAAAGCTCCAATCAAAAAATGCATAGGTAATGCAAAAGGATTGTTTTTCTTGTAATCCGTATATTTGAAATCTGTATAAATTATATCTCAGATTAAGAAACAAATTAATAAATAAAATAAACGTATAATAATATTTAATATTATTTAATATTTATTGATAGGCCAACACTGAAGCCATGAGCGTAGAAAGAGACAGAAGGATTTATTCATGTCAGGTAGCACTGGTACCATACAGTCAGGTGGTCCTTAAAGGATAAAAAGAAATAAAAAGTAAACCAATAAAATGGGAAATAGGAAAGAAAACACTGCTTTTGTTTCTCTTCTCCACAATCCTCCTTAGTTACATACTGAAGTAGGTTCATTAACTGGTTTGAAAGCTCTTCAAGGAAAATGTCCAGCAGTAACATCTATATTGTCAATTACCATTTGGAAAGTTTCAGAAATACACAGTATGAACAATTTGAAAATTGCTGGTATTTTATACACTAATCCTAACATCATAAAACAATGCTGTATAATATTGAAGCATGGAGATGGTAAAGGTGTTAAACTTTGTATGCATTTCATTGAACTTCCCTGGATAAATGTGCTTTAGAATGCTCATGAAATGCTCAAAATGATGTTCTGAGTCTACTAGAATGTTTCATATTTGGGATTGGCAATGTAGTAAATGTTTGCTTTTTTTTTTAAGTTTTCTTATTAGTGTCCAATTGTCAAGTAACATAATCTGCTACGTATCTTACAATTTTCATTTAGGTGCTTATACAAAGTGCACAAATCAATTCTTGTTAAATTTCCTGGTTGGGAGTGATAATGCTGCAATTCACTTGTATGCTGAGTTTTCAGACGATTTCTATACCTTTTTTTTTTAGATAAACCAGAGTGGAGAATAATTGTTCGGCATGTTGTTACGAAAAGTTTCCATACTTTTATGACTTTTTTGATATTCGGAGAAAATTAATCGGGCTATCGCCTACGCAGTTCGCTACCGAAAAATTGGTTATCAAGGAAACTATGAAGGTACATATAAATGTTCTATCTAGTCCATGTTTTACTTTACCTCAATAAATATACATTGTGTAGAAAAAACGACTGACAAAGTTTAATATTAAAGATGCTTTTAAAAGTAAGGGATATATAAAAACAGTTATGTTCGCGGATGAAATTTCTCACAATGAAAATAGTATACCGAAAGCTGTATATGAATTAAAATTATAACCTTAATATATGAACAAAGTTCGAAGTTATAGTATCTGAAGAGAAATTTTCGGAAAAGATCAAAATTGATAATTAAAAATAAAAGCATTGAACAAGGCAAACACTTAAAAAAAATGGGCTACTAAATTTCAAATCTCGGGTAAATATATGTTTTATATCAACTACAAAAAGTTTATTTAATGTGCAGTACTATTAAAAGAATGTTAAGAAAGACTAGAGTGGAAAATCGACTAAAATTTCATAAATAATGGCGTATATTTGCCATAGCTAAAACTGAAGTTTAACAAAGAATGATAAAAGTAGAATTCAGGCCCAAGAGACGAGCTTTCTAAAATCAGTGAAAGAAATAATACGAGGAGATAAAATAAGTAAATGTAGACAAAACTAGCTAGAGTATATCAAATGCACGCCTTAAGAGAGAAGTGCACATTTTATTTTAAATTTTAAACTTAGAGGAAAAAGAAATCTAGGTAGACCCAGGAAGCGGTGGGAAAATCTTTTCTAAGTGGTGGCAATAGGACTTATATCGTAAAGCAAGAACTAGATGATAATACATCCTAAATATGATACACATAAATCTTTCTCGTAATTCATTGTACCTTTACATTCAAGATCAAATGCTGTTATTAGACGCAAATTCTTCTATTCGGGTTCGTGAACCACAGTTTGAGAACTGCTGCTGTGGGTTTGTCTTAGAGCACATTAACTCTATTTTCTAACCTGCATTCTTGTGTTGCGTGTGTTATTATCGCGGGATACAAACTGCTTCTACTTCAGATGTTTCTTGGATACACTGTTGGCATTGACTGGTATTACACTGCTGGTCATTAAATTGCAACGCCAATAAGAACCGCATTAAAATGGTGCGAATACGATTGGTCGAAAATACGACAGAGATACCAGCAGCTATGCCAATTCATCAAGGGAGAATGGTGGCATAGCGAGAGAGCGGGCATGCTTCCACAGCTAAACGAATGTGAGATCAATGGATCGAAGTAGGACAAACACACAGAGGTGAAGGATCCCAACGGTCCTAAAATAACCGAACGAGAAGACTGAGATCATTTGCACAAAGCTATTTTGAACAGGCACAATGAGTTGCAATTTTAATGGTCTTAAAGGTATACAGCTGTTTTTGCTCCCCCTTTTTGACAGGGACTATGGTACTTACAATTCTATAGTACTATAGAATTTATAATCAATGCGCAAAGAAGAAAATAAATCTTCTGTGTTTTGACTTAAATGCTTTCCCAAACACCAACTGCTGTTACAGGACCTCTTTACTGGAAGTTGTGGCTTATTGAACCTGTGTATCGTATCCTTGCAATGAAAACCTGATTAGGCAATTGTCTTTGTCAATAAGACAGTTCAAGTTGGCTTTACTGAATAATAAATCGCCGTATTTACCCCGAACTGCTAATTTAATGCAACACGACATCTCTTTGACGAAGTAACGCACGACAAAACAAATCCCACTTAATGCTTTGGAAATGCACAATGTTTGTAGTGTGCTCGCAAGTGAAAATTACTTGTTTCTCTGAGTGGATATATACCTGGTCTGTTATTGGTATTCCAGAGAGAAACAGGTTCCTTTCGAGTGGACTTGTCAAATAGCTCAGGTCGAGAATTTCGAAATCCGATGTGTTAGAACATTATCTGAATAAACACATACATTATCGTGAGCTTGAAATTTTAACTGATAGTGTACTACGCCAGCTGAATGCTCAATGTGTTTGTATTTAGAAACACATTTGCATAGATTTGGAAAATATTCTACAATAAATACTTAGTTTTAAATTGCTTTATCTTCTGTACATCACAACAGTTTCGTTGCACATGCATATGGATGCTTTAGGGGAATTGGTTTTTTTATATGCTTTTGTTTAGCTTTCGTTGCTATGATAACTCTGTAATGCTTACATAAAAGAGTTGAGAATACTGACAACAATTTTCAAACAAATAGTTTTGCCTTTACAGTTCATAAATGCCTCGTCATTGCTATTAGGAATGCAATTGACAATATCTTAATGCATCGAGAAGATTTCAGATGTAACATATATTGAAAAATGAGCACTATAAAATAATTACTTAAGCTCGTGAATAAATTTGAGGAAACTGTTGCATTACCTTATAAAAATGTTCTGGTACATCAAAATTAGTAGGAAACGAAGTGCAACTTTAATTTTACAAATAAGTCCAGAAAGTTAGTGAAAATTCTGTATATAATGTTTATAGTTCTAATATGGTTGCAGTGCTTTTGGAGACGAGTTATTTAACAGCTTCCGCTCTATCTCTATGTAAAAACAAACATGCGTTTTGAACTCTGTGAACAAGATAAGAAAATTCGCGTAGCTTGCTTGCTTTGCAAACATTAGCAGAAATTCAGAACGGGTAGACAAAATCTTATGGATAGATGAGGTCAATTTCGAATTAAATGGTAGTGTTAATATTTAAAACTGCAGGATAACGTAGAAAGCAATGCAAACAACGGAATTGTTCCGCATGGATTTCATGATATCAAGGTTACTCTCTAGTGTGGTTGTACGTTACAAATTTTTATAACAGAGCCTTGTTTCTATGAAGAAATGCAAAATGGATAACAAAATAGTAACAGTGACCAAGCAGCGCAATTTTCGAATGTCGCAAGACTGTAATACTAGCTTTACAGAATCGTGATATCGAAAAAATTGTATTCAAGCATGACCGCGCTCCACCTCAATTAAGCTACTCGTTTGATGATTGTGTGATTAGTATTTTCGGCACAGTTGGCCTCCTAGGTCTCTAGATAAGAATTCAGCTGAATACTGGTTATAAAGTTTTTTTTTTTTTTAAAAAAAAATCTACCTGCTTCCATTCGTGAGGAGCTATATAACCAATATCGGATATTGTTTAAAATATTCCTAAAACAGAAATTACTAATGTCGTTTATAGCATAGAAAAATGATTATTTCTTATTGAATTCGTTGATAGTGCTGTTTATTCTTTTATAATATTCCTATTTGTCCTTGCTATTATATAATCCCATTTCTTTATGAACAAATTGGTCTTTTTTATTTTTGCAGAAAAATATCAAACCTCTCAACTTTTGCTAAATTTTTGGCCATTTGAAACTTTAAACTAACATCAGAAATTTTTTTACATAATACAATAGCTGTTTCACATAATTTTATACTACCTTAGAAAGCAATATATGCTTTTCTGTTGAAAAGTTAGGTTTTTCTGTAGAAACAGGTAGATATGGGCCCAAATATTTAATTGTACTGAATCTAACAATTAACGATGTTCATCCATTAAGTAAGTTCCCCCCACAGCAACAGAAGCCTGACCATGCATTACAAAAGGTGAGTGCGCGTACTCGAGACATAAGTGGCAATCGTAGGCGCTTTGGTCGCCATTGGCTCTTCCCTTCAACCCCCAGTATCGCGATAATAGCGGTGAAAATGTCTGCTTTTATTCCTGCACCTGCCACGTGTGGTTAGGTTTGTGATCAAGTTTTTGAATGCACAGAACGTAGAAATTCATCGTCAGCTTTGTCACTTGTATGGGCCTATGTCATGAGCGTTAGTGCCACCGGTTTCCTGACGGTCAGAAAACGTGCACGATGAGCAGCGCAGTGGAGCTGGTTCGTCAGCTCATTGTGGATTATCATCCCTTCACGGTTACGGAACTCAGCAGCCACACACTGGTTCCTATCCCAGGTGGCCGACACAGATATACAAAAGTTAATCCCACGGTATGGCAAGTGTCTCCATTCCGGTGATGAATATATTGAAAAGCAACTCATTGATTGCTGTATCTGTTCCAATAAATGGTTCCATGTAAATAGGTTTTCATTTCGCGTACGGCCCTAGGGAAACTTACTTTCTGGATGACCCTCGCACATTATCAACTGAACACCTCATTTATGTTGCATTTTTTAAACGAATTTCTTCCCGTTACTGAAGATTCTATTACGAGTCCAGGAACAAATATGGAAGGGCTATGCTTAAAATATTTTTAATAAGCATATAGATACATAAAATATACAATGAGGATAATAATGAAAGGTCAATATACGGTCATCCTGGGATGTTTCAAGTTTGTGTACCTATATGGTTTTAACCTTTGTAAAGAATGTAGTTTGCTGTTGATGTAATTGATAGGCAACTTCGTAGTTCTTCGTCTTATTGGAACGTAAATTCAAGATCGCGGGTTCAATCCCCGTCAGGGTCGAGAATTTTTTTCGGGCAAAAAAATCCTAAGTATGGCTTCCTTCGGAAGGGAAATAAAGCCGTGGGTCCTATGTCGTTAATTTATGACACGTAAAAGAACCTCAAGCCTGAAAGAAGAGCGGCTGAGCAAAATTTATCGACCGTTTCACCTCTGGATTGAATGGGACGCTAATGACCAAAGATGTTAAAGAGAGTCCGTAAATAAACCAAATAAATAAAACAAAATTTAGTTGGAATGTAATATAAAGTGGAATATGTTGCTAGTACTCGTATTTAGCATTACATATCGAGCAAGCTGATTATATCCGAGACTTGCAGTGATTAAATCGTGAATTCAATTCATGTTTTATTTATTTAAAACAATGCTTGGAAAGCAAATTGGGCAGATGTTGCCATTTATTACTGCCACGTTAATCTTCGGCACACAAAGATAGACTCAAAAATAACACTGATAAACGCTCCCCGCAATTGTAGGTAGGCTGCCATCCGGCTGCACTTCACTGGAGTAAGTCTGTTGTTAAATCTTATATGCTTTTTGCCGAAACTTATATATTGTTGATGCAATCATACAAGAGTATGTCTGTTTTTAGGCAAGTAAACATTTGATATCACTCAATGCTGTCTATTGTTAAAGAAGAAAACGTGGCAACTAGACAATATAGAAAAGGAATCATTTAAGTCCAAATGAACCGAACGCTACCTTAAGTTTCGCTTAATGAGAACAATAATATAACAGTTGAATGCGATTAAATCAATTATAAAACACTGGCGCGCTTCCAGCTGATTTATAGTATAATAGTTTGCCTATGGTAATGAAATTATTTCTGATATTATTACAACATTTAATATGCATAATTAGCTATAATTTAATCCACTTGAATGCTTTGTACTTTTTCCCCCCTTAAGTGACATAGCACAGGTGTTAATTATGGGTGCTAAATATTTCAATTTTATAAGAGGTTTGTGTTCAGACACCCACACACATAATATTCTTTAACATTATCGGATGATGTTGAAATCATAAAACATCTTCCAATTAGTGTTTTTCACATTATCTTGGATTTGTCAAGGAGAAATCTATACAAAAGTTCGAATTGTTTCACCGCATAACGTACAGCTGGACTCGAAGGCAAACATGTCATCCACTTCTTCAACCTGTAGGAGTTTGGAATGCTTACTTAAATTTTACGGTGTTGTTTGAGGAAAACATTTATCTTTGAACTTATTTGTTTCAGAGGTGGAAAGACTTGTCCTTTCCTTGGCTTGGAGACCTGCCGGAATATTCAACTAGGCTACGTGATATATGGTACATGCTTTTACCAAACCCAACACAATTCTCTGATCATACATAGCACACGACCACAAACTTCCCACATATGTAGGTGGAGCACGAGATAAAGGCGAGAGCAAATGGGAACTGTTGCTCGTTAAGTGTTATTGGGGTAGAGTTATGAGGAATATTGACTTGCTATACGTTAAGACTCCCTCACACGTGGCGTGTGATTCAGTATGACTTGAAGGAGTAGGTTTTGTGGTTGAATGTTGTACGATACAAGCGCAATTAATCCATAGCTCAGGGCTCAGAATTATCCCAGTCTCTGAAACATAAACATTCCAGTGGTGAACCAGTTTTGTTTTAACTGTCATAATTATAACAAAAAACCTATATATATATATATATATATATATATATATATATATGCATAGATAATCAAGATAATCAGTCAAGCGTAGAAATGAAATCTGTATAGCAATAGCTTCTTACAACACAGTTTCTTAACTGTGGGTCATATATATAATGTAATACTAATTTAACAACGACAACTATATATATATATATATATGTTCAGGTATATCATTGTCGGTCCTGGTGGTGTAGTGGTTACCATACTTGCCTCCTACATCCAAGATCGCGGGTTCGAACCCGGCCAGGACCGATGGATTTTTTCGAGCGTAAAAATCCTAAGTATGGCTTCCTTCGGAAGGGAAGTAAAGCCGTGGGTCCCGTGTCGTACGTTTACGGCACGATAAAGAACCTCAAGCCTGAAAGTCAGGCCTCTGAGCAAAATTTGTCGGCCGTTTCACGCCTTGAGTTGAATGGGACGCTGATGACCTAAGCTGTTAAAGAGCGTCCATAAATAAATCAATCAAAAAAAAAAAAGGTATATCATTGTTCACTTAGTATGACATCTAGTTTTAAGATATATCTTATCAATAGATCAGTATATAAATAAATAAAAATGAATTTCAGTTAAACAGTGGAATTACTTTTATTAAATTTAGTTTAATTGTGTTGATGCATTTTTGAAAATATTAGCATTCGACTAAACATCAGAATGAAATTGCAGAAACGAACCATATGAAGTGTGCTGTAAACTGAATGTTGCAGAAGTATTAACATTTTTAAAACCATCATAGAATAATGAACAACGATTAATTCCTTAGCATCGAGGTATTTCACGGTCGAATCGCGCTCTTCACGTGGTTGGCTCACCATTCACTTCCAAAGGTAACTCTATCTGTACTCGCATATGGTTTGGTGCACGTTGCAACCTTCACTCCAGTCTTACCGCAGCAGTAGTAGAGTTGGTTTGGCAACTGTCATCATGCATGTTAAGTGCTTATTTATACTGTGCAGTGTTAGAAGTGTAATTTAAGCATAACTGATGTTTCATAATGCCTCGATTTATGTACACGTTACAACAAAGAATGTAATGTATGATTTGTATCTGAAAAATGATTGCATATAATATAAAGACATTTTTATCTGAATATCCAGGTTTATCGGCTCCATATGTAGATACCGTGCGAAAAGTTGCAGACAAATTTAGAGAAACCGGATATATTCTCGACTAGAAGCGAAGAGAAAATACAGAAGTTGGAAAAAGATTAATTGTTCTCAAAAATTTCTCTATCGACATTTCGGTGAGATAATTGAGGCGGGATAGCAAGCTCTTAAAATTGGAATCATACAAGGCAGAGCCGTCTGCGAATTACTGCCACGTAATCCTAAGATTCAGATGAAGTTTCTGAAATAGGATTTTATAAAACTATAATGAAAATCTCATTAAAATATTCCAGAAACGTATGGCAAAGAACATCATCTTCAGATTCTCCTATCATAACGTAAATGTTCACAGTAATTGTACTGTAATCGTAAAAAAATTGAATCATTTGCAGGAATATTATATTCCATTCGCCGGGATTTACTACCGTGACCTGTGAAAGACTCTGTACATGTTAGAAAGCAAGGAGCAACTAAAGGTTAAGGGATATATTGTTATCAGCTTTTAGGATTATTTTCTATTGAACAAAACCACACTTATCGTCATACCAAAGATAGCATACCGAAGAAACACTAAAAACCAACTGTACAAAACAAATAATGTAACGGATAACTTTGTATACCTTTCCACTGGTAAAGTTTTCACAACTATCCAATAAAACTCGTAATTTGTGTGGCTAGTTTTAGCGTATCTGAACATCCTTTAATTAGTTCTGTCATCATGAGAGCAACTACAGTACCAAGTTAGTGTGTGTTTTTACTTTTATATTAATGCACATATTGGTTCTGATATAATGCTGGACCAACTTGATGGAAAGCATTACTACTCATGTTTGCATCCCGTGTCTAGGATCTCTGCTTTCTCTCCACACAAGGAAAAGACTTGCTGACTAATTGACTCAAACCGTCTTCCCAAAATACTTTAGATCCTGCGGTAGGACGAATGCTGGGTTGATTGTAAAAGTAATACCTTCCTAGAAGTCTACTGAATTATAATTATTTAGTTTTTCCTTAACTGAACACTCTGCGGAAGCTCGCTGATAAAACATTCATCTTCAGTTTGTTAAACATTACGAGATTATAGAGTATGAATGTGGTGTTTTTATTATTTAAAAGTGTTTTAGTAGTCTAATATAGTGTGATCCATTGGTTTTTCAGTCACGAGTGTCAGATTTTTTCAGAATATATTGAGGGCCATACTTGCGTTAATAGTTTAAATTATTATTATTATTATTATTATTATTATTATTATTATTATTATTATTATTATATTGAACACTATTGCTGTGGTCTTCAAACTTGTGTGTGTGTGTAAGAATATGAACTCATGATTAATGTAAAGGAAGCCAACTGTAACAAATTTATGTTTGCACTATCTGCCAACTCGCGATTTACATGCTAAAGAACCAAAGACACAAGGAAAGAAATTGGAATTAACTTTAATTCCTAATATCGTAATAAATTGTCAGTTTTTGCCTTCTGCGAACATTTACCCTGGTGCTGAAGCAACCTTGTACTTGAGTTACTTTGTTGTTCACAGAGTGCAAGCTCCGTAGTTTTCTTGGAATCGGAAACAATACAGCTAGAAAGAACAAAGGAAGAGATTGGATCTGAGTTCAGCCTTCCGCTTTTTTTTTTTTTTTTTTTTTTTGGAATGCATCACTTCTTTGCAATAAATAGAACAAAAACAATACAGCACAGTTTTTTGCCAAACAATTTCAAAAAATAAACAAATCTGTCGTATTTCACGGGAATCAATTATGTTAATGTATTGAAGCGCTTGCATTCTTGCTATACTAACGAATAGACAAAAAGCTCATTTTTAGCTCTCTTTTTTTTCTTAAATATTTGTAACCTTTTTTGTATACGTAAAGCTACTTTCAATATTACTGAGTTAACAAAGTAGACCAGTATCGTTAATAAAAATTCGATATATTAACGAAGTTAATGGTATTAAAGCTCTTTCGTTTTTCTTATTCTGTTTTCATCCCTTATTATTTTCTCTTCTTTCCTAAATTTGTTTTACTAGCAGCGGTGTTTTTTTAAATCTCTGTTAGAAGTCAGACATTTTAATTCAGTCGCAAAGCATGGAAATATCGACTTTCTCAACGATTGCTACGTGTGAGAACGCCTTAAACTCGCTTAGTCTGTACGACAGGAATGGATGAGGAAGACAAGAGCCTTAACCAATACAGAATATAATTTAGAGACAGCTTCTCTGCTTGCCTCTGATAGAGTCGATAATTAGAGGCAAGACAATAGCTACTATGGCTCCGCTATGAATATAAATGAGTCGTTTTACGGAGAGATTTAAACGGCCTTGAGTTTAAAAAAAATACTCGTGTGTACGTACACAGATGTTTTGATCTGTCATTCTGCTGCAACAACATTTTATTAATGGAACATTTGTCGCACAGGAAGGTCTTGCCCTGCGACTAGCTCATAGGAATTTTCATAAGAATATCAGGTGCAGCACTTTGTTATTGTTATACAGCATTGCCTGAGCAGTGGATGAGAAACGTCGCAAATAGAAATCGTCTATTACCGTATAACTTGAATTACTCTTAATCTTTACACATGTAATATATTATGACGTTCAATGCTCATGCAATATATGAAATGTGATTGAAAATGAATATCATATGAATAAGCTTAAAGATAATGCATATAATTCGTTAAATTTAATCATTGTTTACAACATACAAACAAAATGAAGGAAGCCTGTATACAATATTTTATAGTATGTACACAGTAATAACCAGAAAAGCATATATATATGCAAAACTGTGGAAATGCGAGAGAAAATAATTCAATAAAATTATTCGTACAGGCATTTATTCGCGCTGCCTTTTAGTTTCAATTGAACCTGCAGCTAGTTCTGGGTGTCAACAGCGATTGAAATTAAGCTTCTTCCGTAATAATTATAAAGTATAATCACACAACTTATAATTTTTACTAATACGAGTAGAACCATAAGAAATTTTTGTTTTATTTAAAAGAGCGAATGGTAATTATACGAGAATTTTCAAGCCACTGGCAACTTCTTGGTCATTTCTTATCGCTAGCAATCATCGTGTAATATTAAATCTATGAGAGGACTCTGTCGGTACATACGAATCATCGATAAATACTGAAACATGCTGGGTCATAACACAATTTGCAATCGAGTGCTTTAGAATTAATTGTTCTTCCCATACAGCTGTTGCCTGCTAACTGACTCTTGATTCGTTCAAACTTGCTTACTAAACCTCAAGAAAGCAATGCCGCGCGAATGACCGATGATGTATGGGCTCGTCTTTTGACAATTTCTTTGTGGAGTAGAAGATAATTGTTTTATTTTTCTCTTAAAAAGAATGACATTATACACTCTACGTTATATAAATTCCTTTACAAAGGAATCCTTAGTGCATTTTTATTATTTGTGGATATTCAGGAGTTCTTTATAACAGGACTTTTACACCAATAAGCAACACTTCGTTTTCAGTTTACAGTGTATATAGTTCACATATAGTAATGTGTGATTTTCTATGTTTGAAATTATTTTTGTAGCATGTTTTTCTCCGGTATAACCATGCGGAATTTGTCTAATGGGCTTCAAGAGGCATTGCGTAATGTGATTCAGTTTTCAATCTCACATCAGCACCATTAAATGATTGCGGTATATTTTGAAATATGAGTAGTAATGTAACACTTAAAGGAACTTCAACGCTGAAAATACTACTCCAAGTATAACGATAATTAAAGTTACGTCTTTATTTACCTGTTTTATTTAACAGTTTTACGATGTATAAATATTTTTCTGTAACCGAAATCTGAATTCTTATTTTCTACTCTAACTTATCCCTCTAATATTTTCCTTCTTTCATTGCGCTTTTAATCCTATCTATTTAGTGTTCTTGGATCGCCTTGAAACCTTTTTGCAGATAAAATCTATTGTATAGCTTTCTTTATCTCTACTGCCTTTTTTCATGTCCATGCCACTTTTATTTTATGTAGCCAAACAAAGAATTCCGAAACTTCAATTTTTTCTAATTCTCCATTATTTCGTAAATCATTTGGAGAAATCCGTGTTAATATTAATATTGTTCATATTTTTTACTTGTAAAACTTCAGGTTCTTAAATTACACGAGTTTTAAGTGGAACTATGGTTTATACATTATTTTTAGTGTTATATTTTAATCCACAAAACTCTTTTTCCATAGCATCATTTACCTTTTTTGTATTTAACATAATTGTGTTGCTTATATTTTTTTCTAATCATTTTTATTTCCAAGTTCTTATATTCATTACAAAGAAGAATAAACTCCATGGGCATTCCTTCAAATCTGCTATAGAAATGTGGATAAGAAATTAAAGAAAACCAATTTAAAATGGAAAAATTTAACATGTTAATAATAGCAGAACCAAATAGTTTTAATATATATTAAAATAGTGTTTAACCCCCGTTTCAACTATTGAGGCATCACAGGCGGTGGACACTGATGTTACATGAAATGAAATAACAATTTGGGATTTTTTTTTTTTTTTTACCTTCCCGGCATTTGCAATTTATGAGGACTAAGGAAAACTTCAGTCATGAAGGACCGTCCTGGGAATCGAACCCCAGCCCTCGCGCTCAAGAGTGTGCGTCTTAACGACCTCGGCCATCCGTTTGAAATATCATTATCCGTATTTAATTAATTGAAACCAAAATTGAGGTATATCATTGAATTACTATTCCAATTAATAAGATGTTTGTAACAAAAGCTCATGGCGGTGAGATCACAAATATGGAACGTATAAAAAGAATAGAATAGAAATAGGTTATTCAATAAAGAGTTTGCTAGTCGTGGTATCTGCCACATGGTAAGCATGCAATGGACATACGAGGGTAGATCCACAAGTTTCCGGCCTAACCATTTTCTAGGTAAGATAAAGACAAAAATTATATTTCACTTTGCAATATATCTATCCTTTATTGTAATAGACCTCTCACATCTTTGAATTAACATTTCAATCCACCCCCAAATAGAAGTCTTGTCTGCAAAATGGGCATAAACAGCACCCGTCACTTCTTTGCCTCACTTAATTTTCAGGAGTGAGCACCTTGAATGGCCGACTTGCACATTCTTCGTCTTCAATGCTTTCTCGACCCATTCGAAAATGCTTGACGCATTCTTTTACGGTAGAATATAAAGGGGATGCTTCCCCATATACACCGTCCAATTGCTGTTTAATTTCATTTGGAGTAAATCCTTCTTTTGTGAAGAACTTAATAACAGCTTCGTTCCCCATTTTTAACCTCACAGTCTTCTACACACAGCCTTCTATGCGCAACTATATCTGAACAACTGAACACAGCGGAGCGGAAGTTACAGCTACAATTGTTTACTTAACAGATAAGGTATGACACTTAATAAGGATTTTGTGAAGGCGATAACCGTATCGGCGAGGCCGGAAACTTGTGGAGCTACTCTCGTATGTGTATGATTAGTTTTTTATGTCTTTCATATGTTGCGACCTTAATTAAGTAGTAAATAAGTTGCCTTATTGTCTATTGCCATTATTAAACGCTTCCGTAGCCTAACAGCCTATCAGCAACTTTTTTGTGTCCTTAGGCCATTGGCTGACTGACCCGCCTCATATGAGAAGCATGCAGATGGCTGTTATGTTGAAAGACGCATTGTCTATTCATTAGCATCACTTCCCCTCTTTATCCGCGGATCTTCTTCCTATCCCTTCTACACCACCTTTTCTCCCATCCTCTTGGTGGTCAGCCCTGTTAAATTTATGGTTGCTCTCGTCATCATGGTCCCAGCAGCAAGCCTAAGCAAATTTTGTGCAGGTATGCAGATAAAATGCACGCTAGAGCAAAGAAAAGAACAGAACCAAATGGAAGAAAACTGTCTACGTGCCATGTAATACGGACATGTCTTTGGCACAGCATGAGCTGTTGCGAAAAAACGTTCGCTCAAACAGTAATTATGCACTGTTAGGTTTTCCAGAATGATTCATCTACTGAGTCATCATCTAAAATGCGAACCAGAAGTCAATGACGTTAAAGTTTCCATTTAGAAGTAAGGAAAGTCTAGCAATTCACGGGCAAGCAGAGCTATAGGCGTTTGAATCTCTTCTTGCTCTTTCCCGCCTCCTGATTTTTGAATATATTAGTTATTTACAGTTAAATGCGACAAATGTCACCTATTTTTAAAAGTGTAATAAAGGACACTATTTGGATAAAATAAACGAACTGGATTCGGAAATATAATTGTGAAACTTTACGAGCAGAAAGAGAAGTCAGCGGATCACATGAGTAACACATGTTCCAAATGAATCACTGTCCGAGGCCACTTGAAATGATGGGCCATATTCCTTTCAAGCAACAGGATATAAATGCTAATACGTAATTTAATTAATCGAACGTCGCATACAGTAATCGTTCATAAAAATTACCCATTGTTGTTCTCAAAATGCTTTACTACTTCCACTATGTTCTGTAGTGACTGACCAGGTGGCGTATGGTTAGATTGACTTGTGCCTGCTTATGACTTTCCCTTCTGCCATTGAATTGGCGTACATTTGACTGGGCGTGAACACATCGCAATGTAATTATGATGTCTGAGACCATTTGCTCCCACTCTCAAAATACTATGAATATGAGCGGGATGCTTTCCAATATTCACCGTCCAATCGCTGTTTAATTTCATTTGGTGTAAACCTTCTTTTGTGAAGAACTTCACATCAGCTCGATACTCCATTTTGAATGCCACAGTCTTCTACTTACAGCCTTTTATATGCAACTATATGTAAACAACTGAAAACAGCGGAGCGGAAGTTAAAGCTGCAGATATTTACTTAACAGATGAGATATGACACCAGATAAGTGTTTTGTGAAGGGCGTAATCCTTATCGGCGAGGCCATAAACTTATACACCTACCTTCGTATTTCGTCCTTTTTTTTTAATGGCGTTTATCGCCCGTTTATACTACCGAGGCACCACAGACGATGGACTCTGATGATACAGGAAATGAAATGATATATTGGAAAATAATTTTTTAAGAAAGGAAACGTTCCAGGCTAAGTTTAGAGTACCTCCGTGGCGTTTGCCATTTACGAGAATTGTAGATAACCGGAAAAAACCTTAGTCAGGGAGGGTAGTCCTTGTGAGATTCGAACCCCAGACCTTCCGCTCACTAATCCGCGCCTTAATGACCCCTGCCACACGTGGCGGTATATTATTTTATTCTTTATTTTATATCTTATTTTCAGATTTATAGCAATTTATTTGTTAAAGTGGCGTTATTTGGGCAACTTACCTTACTCCTCAAACGCATTAGCGAAACTCAGACATTTGTCACCAGTTAGCCTTAAATGGCACAGTCATAATGAAAATCGCCTCAAGGAGATAATATAGGTATATTACTTACGACTATGCCAAATTTAGTATTTAAGTAATACAGCAATCAAATCTATAAGAAGTATTGTGCATTTGGTAGGTCACAATGACAGAGTGAAGAATTTTAATTCTATAACTTTAACTTTCATAATATTTATGCTATTTAATATTTTTTTTTTCTTTTTAGGTAAGCGTGATATACGAGCAGCATTTTCTTTAAATACTGTAGGTAAGTTTTTATTGTTCTGATATTTTTATTGAAATACTTTTCTAGAAAAGAAAGCCTAGTGATAAATTATTTTAGTTATGATGGCTGACAGCTTATTCATAATGTAGGGTAAAATTACTTAGGTATATCTACTTATTTTAATGACAATGCTTTTTTAGATATCAAAATTATTATATACATTTATTTTTTTCCTCGTGTGAACAAATACATTTATGTTAAGTATTTACAATGTTATGCAACTGAACAAATGCCATTGCTCTGTATGCAGCAGAGATTTGTCTTTGCTAAACCAGCTAAATAATTCAGCAACCGAAGGATGATGATGAAATTAGCAATTAAGATTGGAAATGTCGCTTAAATTAATACCTAGTAAGTTTATTTCAGATTGTTTTACTATTTAGATAGACCTGGCTTTTAATTAAATTTTTCCGCCTAACTTGTTAATTCTTTAAGAGAAAATGCCTATTGAGTGAGGCTCATATTTCACTTTGTGACTCCTATCTTCTGGGTTAGTGTGGTTGTTGATGGTATTTAAAGTAAGTGACATGAAAACCAGAAGTTCGAGACATAAGCCTGTCAGAAGTAAACAAGACAATGCCCGCTAAGGATTATTCCTTTCCAGTTAGGCTACCATCTCTCCGTCAAATGAGGAACTTGGAGCCTCGGTGATTTGAAGTTGTCATTTCTAGCACTTTCTAACGAACATTGTCATGGATTATTCTAGAATGTCTCGTTGTTTTAGTCACATTTGCAGATTTTCTTCATTTCTTGCTTTTTTTCATTGCTTAAGGATAGCGTTCGTTTCTATAAGCCTTTGGCCACTGGCCACTGTAAGTGTGTCACAACAAGCCATCCACGGACTCTCAACACTCAGTGAAAATTTGAGGCTTTTACTTTCGATATATTGGTGAATACCTTTCGTAAAGCGAGAAGCGTATGCACGGATACCTTGCTGCTAATATAATCACTTTCCCATACTCCAACTTCCAAGCCAAAGGTTACTTAATTACACCCATTAGTTTAGTTACAAGGTGAAGTCAGGGGACCTACAGCGACTAAAACAGTGTAAAAGTATAGCTACTCGCAGTGTATCAGCTTAGTTTTCAAATGAAATATCCTCCAGGTTTTCCAAGTGACTGTTTCTGCTTTAGAGCTTAATATTTCTGATATCAAGTGTGCAAAGCAAATACATTATTTGGAAATCGAAATTTCTTGCATCATTTAAGTGACCTGCAGTTATATATTCGTAAAGTAAATACCATTTGTAAATGTTGCCGCTGTATCGCTTCAGTAGCGACCTTGTGAGTTTTCGCTGACTTCCTTCATCGTTGATAAGATTGGTCCTTACAACTGGCGGAAACCTGGCGCTCCAATCCTAAGTCAGTCCCAAGCGGCAGCGGAGAAAGCCGAAGGTAGTGTAACTACCACAGGTATAAGTAGATAATAAGGCGACTGATCGCAACGACATATTGGATCAGATGGTGAGAGCGTCTTTCTATAAATGCGTGAAATCCTCGCGTCCTGAAACCTCTTTTATTTTGTTTTTCCTGCTGGAATTAAAGGAGATTTGCCACAATTACAATGATTTATTCGCTAACATAGTATACACAATTCGATATAAATGTATATTTACGTTTTTTTCCCCATTTTTTCCCCCTGCTGGATTCAAAGGAGGTTTGCCACCATTACAATGATTTACCCGCCTATTTAGTAGCACCCCTATCAATTTATATTTACGAAAAGGAAGCAAGCGTTACCCGTCAGGCCGTAGTTCGCCGTAGCAAAACACTGGTCCCGCTGGTTTCTAGGATTTGCCCTAGCTTAGGTTAAGGTTAATGTGTGTGTGTGTGTGTGTGTGTGTGAATTAATTGCGAATTACAATAAGATAAGGCGCGGTAAAAAGTGAAACATTCAGTTTTATAATAAGGAACATATTGCAGTCAGAAAGTTATGGAGGACAACGCATAGTTATAATAAGTGCAACGCTTATACTGTTACAAGTGAATGCCTTTTTTTCAATTTGGTTGCGGCTCCAATTCCGCTTCTTCACTGCCGTTCGGCTCTTTCCGCTGTCGCTCGGGACTCTAGCCCCAGGCTTCCTCGATCTGTAAGGGTAAGTTTAACAAGCCACTGGCACCCGTGGGAGCAGGTCATGATTTTTCCTTATTGTTTTCTAAAGGTTTGAACTGTTCAAGGAAACCAGTTGGCTCGTCGACTGTTTTCTAAATGCAAAAACCAAATGTCTGCCAGTACGCTAAGACTTATGCAGAGGTAGATGCCGATATTTTGAGCGTATTGTAACTGGTAATGAGACTTAGGTGTCCCACTTGACTCCTGAATCTAAGCAGCAGTCCATGGAATGGCGGTATACAGCATCATCAGTCAAGAAGAAATACAAGCAGTCAATTTCAAAAGCAGCCATGCAAGGATGACTTTCATCATAGTAGGGAACGTCATATGACGGTGGAATACAGAAACTGGTGCCACGCTATGACAAATGTGGAAACTACTTACAAAAGTAGTCTCTTATCTATAGAATGAAATGTAATGTGTTAAATCATTTCTGTAGTTATTTTTCCGAATATGCCTCGTATTAAGGAATTGTTGCTGTATGTTCTTCGTTTGTTGTCCTCTGAACGACCCTTGGTGCAACAGCAGGAGTGGGTTTTTGCAGTTAGTCCTTTGACTGCGTACATGCACCTTGTTGAAGGAACAATGGTGGGTAAACCTTGCACGAGAGACTCCTCTGTTTTAAGGGGTTAGCATACGACGCTAATGACATCATAGGAATGGCGGCAGTCGAATACAACTCGTGCGTAAACTAGAAACGCTGTAAGTCAATAGCTTATAGACCAGGGGGCTACATAAATTTCCCCGCTCCTTTGTCGACGACAGTCACTTTGTGGTCGAGCATTCTCACCAACTTTGGTCGTCGTTCCTTTCCTTCCCCATCTTCCCCTCGCCAATACCTTGCTCATTTTCAACATTTTTGTCGATTAACAAGAAACAACTTGCCTTGCTGTGTTCGTGTTAGTTTGCCTTCTTTGTCGCTTGTTGTGGCATGGTCATTAACTCATTCCACACACAAACACACACACATATACGAGGAAACCTTTTCAGTCTATAAACTACAAAAATATCAACTAATTAGACACCTGCCGTGTAGCAGTGGATAGCAAACTTTGTGACCACACAAAATTAATGAGAAAAAAGCTACTTTTTCTTGGAGCATGCAGATATTTTGTTTCTTAACACAAATCCAAAACTATCCTTCCTATATGACATTCTGTATATGCACGCACTTGTAGACAAGGGTATGTGTTGCCATTACAAGGTATACTAGCTTATTTAGATATTTTTCTTGCTTCACCTTCCTTCGTTTATCGAAAGGTCTGTCACGTTTTAAGATCTATGTAAACCGTAATCGAAAATTAAGATTTACCCCAATGTCTTGAGTTTTTTATGTAGTTAGTCATTGTCTATGGGAATTGCACCCAAATTTGTGGTTGCCGTTGTTAAATTGTATGAATCATGTTCATTGCATTTGTATTAAGAAGCTTCTTTAGCTCAGTTTTTGCTACACTTAAATATAAATCTTTTGCACACTTTTTTTTAACTAAAATACATCTTATTTTTCAAAAGTGGTGTACTAAGTTAATGCGGAAAAGACATAAATATATTATATTAAAATAAAACACAGCCTCCCTCATAGTGGCGACTTAGTCCCAATCAAAGACCGCACCCTCTCTGAATCATCTAAAAGTGCTCTTCGGGTTTACCATCAGCTACTTCGTCTTAATCTCACCCAAGCTGTGAAACCTTGGACGACAAGGCAGCATTTGCAGGGTGACATATATATGTAAATGCGGGGATCTCAAGTCATTGATGTTTGGCTACCCTATCGCGTTCTGAGAAGTAAAAGCAGCTGAATAATTTCAGAAATCGGGTACGATATGAACGTTCGCCGGCACACAGCCTTTTGCATTTTCTAGTTAAAATTCTTTATCTTGAAAATTCAGCATACAGTTTCTTAAATCTCTCTGGGCCACGTAAAGAGCCCACTAAAATTTTCCTATTATGAAGGCCCTCTTCTGCAATAGGCTACAATAGGCTTAGATTAGTCAGCATGGTTTTGTTAATTGTTTAAGAGATATCGACTTATAACTCTTTATATGACCACCCTGTATATAAAACATTTATATTATAAGTAAGTGGAAATTAAATCTTAGAAGATGTTTGCATATGGAGTTAAAACACGGCGTGTACAAAATAAATTGTTCATATGTTTAGGTACAATTTAGAGGTTCTTTTGTTCCCATCACTTTATTGCGATTAGTGGCGACTTCGTTTATTAGTGTTTTTAATTTTTCTTAAACTAAAAAGGTTTTAAATATTTTACTTTTTGCGTTTACATGTTAAAAACTATAATAACTCTATCGCAATCGGTCCTAGTGGTAACCATACTTTGCTTCGCAGATCCAAGATCGTGATTCGATGGATTTTTTCGGGACGTAAAAATCCAAAGTATGGCTTCCTTTGGAAGGGGAGTAAAGCCGCGGGTCCCATGTCGCAGATTTACGGCACGTATAAGAACCTCACGTCTGAAAGAAGAGACATCTGAACGAAATGTATCTCCCATTTCACGCCCTGAATTGAATGAGACGCTGATGACCTGAGATGTTAAAGAGCGTCCTTAAATAAACCGAATTAACAACAACTCTATCGGCAGTCTAGCACCATAAATACTGTATCATACATGAAACTTTATCCTTTATCCAAAATAGTTTATGAAAAGTTACGCTTATATACCAATCAGGTGTTATGATTTCAGGGGTCTGAGACAAGCGGATTGAAATGGGAATCAATGGTCCAGGAAGAAAAATAAGGGAGTTATGTGATGATAAGAAAGTTGAAATTAGATGCTCGTTAATGAGCTTTAAAGCGAAATGGGGTAAACTTTTGCTTTAGGATATTTTCAAATCTGCTTCGCGAACAAGAAAATTCCGGTTTTAAGTAAGCATCAACGTCTTCCAGATTTAGTTATATAAAGCATATTTTTAATCTCGCTTTTTTATTAGTATTTAGCACACATTTTTACTGCCGTGTAATCATAGGCGGTGAATCTGGAATTAATCATATGATAGTGCGGCAATATACAGCCATAGCTTAGTCTACTAGAGGGAACCAAGCACTTGGCGTTGTGGCCTAATGCGTAAGGGGACGGACTGTGTCTGGCCTTTAACTTTCTTCTTTGTCATAACCCATGTTTCACCGCCGTACAGTACACTTGCAATTGTCATTATTTTATAAAATTTACTCCCTTTCAGTCCTGTTTTGTTTCAGTGTACTATTTATTGTTCCACACAATAATTAAAATATTCTGCTTTTATTATTAATATTTATTTGTTCTATATATGAGTCTAAGCTGCTTAAAATCAAATGTACTAATTACTTGTCATATTACTTTATTATTTAAAACAATTTTGGATCTTGTAACGTATGCCTACCGCTGTAAAGACTCTATCCTTAGTTTTGCTTTCATTATTTAAGTTCAGTACCTCAATAACTATTTTCCTATCTCCTTCAAACAGTAATGCTTTTCCGTACGAGTGAGAATTTCCATAGCATTATGAGAGAAATGCTTTCGTACGAGACGTGAAAAATATTTTAGCACACTAAAATTCTACTTCATTTAATTGAAATTATATGAAATAATGTTCTCCATACGATATAATTGTGCGAAAAATACAAGGGTCTTTCTCAAATTATCTTCTTTGAATACAACGCACTTGTCTTAGCGTTTCTGTCGGTTTTCAAAGACATGCTGCATATCATTTTTGACAAATATTTCAGAATTATCGTCCCAACTGTCACCACCGTTCCTGATAATGAAAAATGCCTCCCACTAAAAGTTTTCCTCAATTTAAGGAAAAGGAAACAGTCACACGGGACTAAATCTGGACCTTAGAACGGGTGAGAGACACATTTCACATTGCTTTTTGTGAAATATTCAGCACAACATTTGCGATGTGCGGCCTTATATTATCCTGGTGCAGCATTCAGCCTGTTGCACGGAAAGGTGACCGTTTGCGTGTGATATGACTATATGTATTATAGTTGTGCGCGGGTAAGACATACTGGTAAACCATTCCTTGAATATCGAAAAAATTATTATCATAACTTTTTCAACAGAAGAAACACTTCTCTTTTTTTTGATGTTGGATATTTCCATATGGAGCTTTGCTGTTTGCTCTCTGAATCAAAATGATGTAGCAAAGTTTCATCAGCAGTGATTACCTGTGAAAGAAACTCTGACTTCTTTTAACATCATCTTCGTTTCCATGTAAAAACGTACGCGAGCGTGTTTTTGCTCGGGAATGAGCATTCTGTCTGTGGCAGAAGTAGGTTATAAGTTGCAAAAGCAATAAATATACTGGACAGAACGTTTATTGTATTACACGTTTATTATATTAATGCAGCAATGCTTACATTAACAGTACCTCACAGAATAGAGATGCACCTAAATAAAATAGGGAAGCATGCATGGTCCTTAATAGTCGGTCGCCTCTAGCATTGCAGCTTCCCTCCATACTTAGGACGAGCTGTTCTGGAGTTCTGGTGATAAGAACCCATTCTTCTTTTAGCGATGTCTTCCGTGCAGCTATGCTCCTTCCCAAGGCATCCCACACGTGTTATATAGGATATAGATTGAGGGAACACGCAGGCCAATACATCCGTAGAATATCCTCGCTTTCCTACGGCGTGTCAACGTTGCAGTGCGATTATTGTCCATGAATACAAACTCGGGGCCAAAAACACCTCTGAAAGATGCACGTGGGGAATGATGACATCATTGCAGAGATGCAATATCTGCAGCTCTGTACGTCCATCCAATATAACATCTCCCCAAGGAGAACACTTATATCAACCATATCTATTCCTTCCACTGGTGTTTGTTTAATGATTCCTGGTTCCAACCTCTCGTCAGTCACTGGTGAGACTGTGTTCTCATTGGTAAATAGCAATTACTCCATTGTTCTGCGGTCCATGCGCTCCTGTAAACAATGACAATGGCACACACCTATCGAATGTCAGGCAAATAGTCCACCTCTGTGTATTCTTCTGTCTATAGTAAACCGCGACAGCCTGAATTCTGTGTGTTCGCTGACGGCGTCTGTTCCTCTTGGCTGTTAGGAGAATATAGTGGTGCTCATTCGCTGTGGTTTTCTGTGGACGACCTCCATCGATCTGTCGCACAGCTGTACCTGTTGTTATGAAGGCTTTCTACGTTCGTAATACGATGCAAAAGCAATACCAAACTCCTAAGCAACACTTGTCTCTCCTCAAGCTTTCCAATTGTCCTACCTCGAGAATAACATCATCCAAATGCTTTCTGTGTGCTATTTAGTCGTTAGTAGTGCATAACGAAACGAAGTGAAGGCCTTTTAAAAACGATATTCTCTCTGTCAAGACTCTCTTTCAAATGGTGCACAGTATTTAGAACTTATATCTTTTATAAACCATTCACATCACCAGATCATATTTGTGCACTGTTGCCTTTACTCTGGCAATGCCTCATACAAACTTTATTTCGGTTGGAACAGTTATGAACCATGTTATGTGTTGTTTTCTATTTCATCCTTAAGTTTTTCCCATTAGTGTATTCAAGTAAAATCACTAATTAAACTTTTGCGATGCATCCCATTTTACTGAAGTAAAAGTATAAATTTTTATAATTTCCTTTCTTATGCTCGGAGATAAGTTATGTCGTAAAACGGAATATAAGTGCACTAAAACTTGTTATTGTTTTATTTGTTAAAGGATTTAAATCGAGAATACTTCCAGTTTAAACTCGCTTCATATTCCCATGACCCCTTCTAACTCGCTTGACTATATCATTATTCTGTAACTATCTAACGAACTAGGACCATGACCAGGAGCGTAGCTGCAACACTAATGTAAAGAAATCCAAAACACCGTTAACCAAATGGCACAAAAGCAGGAAAGTAATGGACCAAAGGTGTTCTATGCAATTATAGACATTAAACAGAGTTAAATCATAATTTATTTACCATTTATGAAGTTGTCCCGAGATCGACTCGTCCGCCGAGATAGTTACCATCCCGGAACAGAATTGGTACTACCTCCACTCTCTTCGAGTGGACCCTTCTAACATGTATTAAGGTTATTTTTTTTCCTATGTTGTGCATGCATAAAGGAATGTCGCGCAGGCGCAAACGCTAATTTTCTTACGTAATCTTTCCAAACTGTCACCTCTATTTTTAATAGAGCATGTCACACTGCTACAATACATTTTGTCCATATTGTTATCCATCCATATGTCACAATATGATTCAGTATATGTTGAAAAGATACTTCGGCATGTATATGGAAATCGGGTCAAGTTGTAATGTTTTGACAGTTTGTTCAACTGCAAATTTTGTGGAATATGAATAACCTCTCTATCTGAAACATTAAATGCACATAAGAGTTATTCACTTTGTGAATGTCAAAGATAGCAGGTTAATACTAATTTTTTTCCAGTACCAAGATTTTCGTAAATATTTAAAACGTTTTGAGGTTCTAAGGAGCTACATTGTTGCACTTCAGAATTTTTTCTTTGATATTGGATATGGCATTCACATAGTGTATTAAGTGAGCATTTCATGTGATCGCATTGCATGTTTTGAAGCCTTTACTTTGGGCAGAATTACTGGAATAAGGTAGCAAATTAATAGAAAGTTATTCCTTTCAAGGTCATAGGTAGAAGTAGTCAAGCTGCTTTGTAGTTGTGATGGTTAATGTTCAGTGGTTGATTAAAGGAGTTAATTCCGTGTCATTTGCATTTTCCAGCTTACTAGTATGGCCGACCGCGATATACTAGCCAAAAAATTAGAATTATTTCAGAGGCATCACGACGCTAAGAATAATTTTCACCCTTTTGTGAGAGTTTGCCGCATGCCACAATTATTAGTAAAGCTGTAATACAATCTACATAAACGGATGTTAGCGAAATTACAATAATCAATCAGAAAATAATGCCTGCGTTTTTTCTCTTTCTATCTTCATAAAAACCGTAAAATTTTCTCAGCTTATAGCTCAGTTATATTTCTCGCTTTTCAACTGTTCGCTGTTGACAAGGGCTTGCTTTCCCCCGCAGTAAAAACAATCGATCTCAACATGGGATACAGTTCGCCAGTTGTTACTGGTGTGGTCAGCATGGCACTCTGCATGTTGCATGAAGTCACTGAAGTGGCCGGGAGGCCGCTCCGCTTCTCATCAGCAATAAGGTTTGCCCTTCAGCTCCCGTAAAGTGTAACAGTTGCATCCACATAAATATTCTTCAGCCTTCGATCGGAGTTTCACCTTCTGCATTCAGGAATTCTATCATACTCGTATATCGCTTTCTTATACGTGTCAAAGTCAATTGTTTTTGCCCAAGACTGTCGATGAAGTTTTGCGGAATAGCTCTACATTCAAAATGTCATATTATTAGCTTATTTGAAAAGACAAAAAAATAGGAAGCTTTGCTTTCTGACTGACCTCGTACATTCAGGCATGAACTACACCAGTGTTCTTTTCTAAAATGTAGGATGTGTTTTCAATACAATGTGCAAGTTCGGCGTAATAATTTCACCAGATTCGCATACTGGATTTTCTATTTTATGTTATGAACTTTTGTGCCTATACTATTCATTGATCTACAGAGAGGGGGGGAGGGAGATCTTTTTCTTGCTTTTTTATTTTTTCACACACATGTGTAACATGACTGCCCTGAATTCAAATATGTTTTCAGTTTCACTCTATTGGGCTAGGCTTGTAAACAAAATCACATCTAATGTAATGATGTACCTATATATTTGTTGAAATGCTATTAAGTTTTAAGGCATATAGCTAACACAAAACTGTTTTTGTAGGTTTCATTTTAACTAAATATAATTGAACATATTGAAAAGAGGGAGCTATGTGTCAATAATTATGAACTTGCAAACTTTTTCACTATTAGGGAGGAGAAAACGTCAGTTTTATCGAAGATCCGACATGGCCTTCACTTGTGCCCCATTTCAAACACCAACAATAATCAATCGGTCATCATTTACACATCCCAATGGCCATGATAGCAGGTTTTCATTGTTTCAATGTCTTTATGAAACCACCACCTTGCTTTTCACTCATTGCATCAAGATTCGCAGGGAAGTAATGAACATGGCTGTTGAGAAAATGTACACTCCTTCCAAATGTTGTAAAATTTCCTGCATAATTTCTTTATAGTTCTCAAATTTCTTGTTGCCAAGAAAGTTTGCTGTCACTTTTTTGTGTGCCAACCATGTTGACTTCTTCAACTCGGACATCTACTGAGGAAAGGTCTCACCCTGCATAAACTCATGAATCTGGGGCTCATCGAAAGTACCTGCTGCTACCTTAGCTTCAATTTTCTGTGGAAACTTTATAACAAGAAAGTTGAAACAATCACTATCCTTATTCAGAGCATTAATAAATTCCTTCACCAGGTCTAATTTAATATAGAGTCGGGAAAGAAGGACATTAGAAGGAGAAACTAATGGTTCATACTTCACATTTTTCTCCAGGAACAAAATTACACCTTTGTGACCAATTTATTTAGTTTCAGTAATCAGATTTAGCCCTACTGTCCCATTCATAAAGTGAACAAGTTATTATCGTGTTTAAATCTCTCAGAAAATTCATTTTATGTTTATGTTCAATGAATATAATATTGACTTCTGAAAAAAAATGTAGCCCGCTGAAAGAAAACTAAGACTGGTTTGAAAGATTCCATGTATTAAGAAATCAGATAAGATGAACAGTTTTCATTCAGCACAAAAAAAAAAATGTGTATATCAGAGTAAAGGAAAGTTTAAACTGTTATGCTTATTTTAATGTTTCAGAAAACCCAAAATACCTCAAGTTATTTTGGAGTGTTTTCATTACTTTACAGTCACCAAGGTCAAACCGGGTACAGGACATCATTATGCGGTTGGCGATTGCAAGAAGGTTGGGCGAAAATAGTTTTTTTTTCTTTCTTTCTTTCTGTGCTACCGTCACAACACCGCGCTACACCGCACTTCCCCGCGAGGCTGCCATGGTGTTGCGTTATTACGCGGCTTCGGTAATAAATTCAAGTCGCGCGAACTCCGCGTAGCATGAGACGAAAAGATTTGAATAGTGATAACAACCCTGTGGAGGAATATGCTATCAGTTTGGTTAATCACGAGCCAAGTCCTGGCATTTTATTCCAACTCTTGTTTAGGGCTTCTCAGAGGGTGTCGGGAGAGTTTTTACACTACTGGAATTTTCCTTTGAAATGCTAATAATGTCCTTAAGAGATCGTGCCTTTGTCTTTGCTCTTAATTGGCTCCTAATTGACGTGAGGCTGCATGTTAGGGATGGACCGAGTCTTAAGGCCTCTGTGGCGATGAGCTACGGAAGGCGTTTCCTGCAGTTACTGCTTTCTTCCCAGGCCGACCGGCTTCTTGTGTAGTGGTAGCTCACCGATCTGCCTTCAGATTGCAGTATGGCAAATCTGCCCTTGTCACGCATTTATTTGCATTTGTAACTTCGATTTGTTGCTTCGCGATATTTATGTCTGGCCAGTCTTAAGACTAGAGCGGTTGTGACGAATGACAAGTCCAGGGTCCAGGCAGAATGTCTTATTTGAAGTCCGCAGTACTTGGGTTTCAGACGCCCGTTGACCATAATATTCTTAGATAAAGTTGTAGACGTCGACAGCCAGCTGATTAATTGATATACATTTCATGGATTGCTACTTACCTTGAAAAACACACAGTGCTTTAACAATTAGCTTCTATCTTTTTTGTCTGTCATCAGAAGTGAAATATGCACATTAAGTTTTTTGGGTTCGCTTCTTAGAATTTATTTTATTTACGCCTTTCACTATTCTCCATATTAATGTTTGCAGATAATTTGATTATTTACTCCGAATGTATAAAACATGTACAAAGAACAATATTTAGATTACATTGTTCAACACACAAAATGTTATGGGATTTATAGTAGCTGACCTGGACTACTGAATTCGAAAATTACTTTGAAGTTTCTAACTTAGTTCTGTTGTTTGCATTACAGACTTGGCGCACGTTAGGCAGCATTAATATCTCAGCACGCTATCATAAAGTAATCGGTTATGCGGTTATGAGCTACTCTCGTGTTCATCATACAATCAGTGATATTGTCTCAATACGTTTTCGTTCTTTTAAAGGGATGAACGAAAGTGGTCGTATCCTTGATGTGTACAAAGGTATTTTCATGAAAATTGTCGGTTCAGTTGGTCTAGTGGTAACCATAATTGTCTGGTAAACTTAATATGCCAGGTTCAAACCCGGCCAGGATTGATAGAATTTTTCAGTTGTAAAAATCCAAGTATGACTCCCCTCGGAAGGGAAGTCGTAAATTTACGGCACGTAAAAGAACTTCAAGTCTGAAAGAAAAGGCCTCTGAGCGCTTAATTGAATGGGATGATGATTTGAGATGTTAAAAAACGTCCGTAAATAACCCACATCAGCCAAAACTCACGAAAATTGTGTTGTTATAATTTCATTTGACATTCTACTCTTATAGACCTTTCGAAAAATGACCCGCAAGTGTGTAAATAGCCGTGATTAATTCTGATTTATATAAACATACGTGCAGAAGTTGCGCTGTGTGTGCGTGCGTGTGTGTGTGTGAGAGAGAGAGAGAGAGAGAGAGAGAGAGAGACTTGTTTCGAGGTGTTCTGCTGCATCATCTATAAAAATACATGTCATATTTTGACTGTAAGATATGGAACCAGGACAAAAAATGAGACACACATGCTGCATTACTGCTCGTCCAAGTTCAATGCGTGGGTGAAAGGAAAAGGACGCTATAAGCAGTTTGCAGTGCCCATGATTTGGAAGAGAGCCTAGCAAACACAATACTGATTTTCTGTGTGACTGACCCTATTAAGAAAGATATGTCCATGAACAAACATTCACACTTGTGAACACGAATAACTTAATGCAATTCAGCCTCTGCCTTATTGCGAAAGACTTCCTGTTCTTGAAACTCCAGAATCATTTTTCCGTGAATTCTGACGAAAATAACAGCGTTTCTTCAAACAGCGAAGAAGGGAGCCATAAATTTCACAAATGCAGCAATCACAGAATTCTGCATTTACAAAGTGAGTTCAATCAGAATGGTTGATTTGCTTTATTTACGGACGCTCTTTAACATCACAGGTCATCAGCGTCCCATTCTATTCAGGGCGTGAAACGGCCGACAAATTTTGCTCAAGGCCTCTTCTTTCAGGCTTGAGGTTCTTTATCGTGCCGTAAATGTACGACACGGGACCCACGGCTTTACTTCCCTTGCGAAGGAAGCCATACTTAGGATTATTACGCCCGAAAAAATCCATCAATACTAGCCTGGTTTGAACCTGAGACCTTGGGTTTAGAAGGCAAGTATGGTTACCACTACACCACCAGGATCGACTAGAGCTCAATCAGGAATCTACAGTGCGATTAGTGATATGTTCCCCCCGCGGCACTAGTTTTCAATACACTTGTTCCATCATTTCACAGGCTTGAAAAAGAGAAACTCTTTTGGTTTCCGCTGTAACCACGTTTGTTCCACTTATGATCTATAGAAAAGCAAGTATCTCTTACGTTTGCTTCAAATTGACTGAACATTTCTGTTAGGGGAGCGAGATCTGACAATATGCAGCTGCTGTAAATGTCAAACCCAATTTCCGAAGTGTTTGCAAGTGTGCTTTGTAATCCAACAGTAAAACATTTTTCAATACTAGGCCTGACTTTTAGTTCAAATTAAGACTTCAGCGTTTTGCACATCTCACTAAAAAGTGTATTGTTTACTGTTGCGTCCTTTTTCAAATTATATCACTATTATATTCTCTAAGAGTTCTAAAACAATCTACTCTTTATAATTAGACATAAATGGGTGGCCTTCTCCTTCATGATTTACATACTCAATCCGTTTTTATACTCTTCTCTGTGATATACAACTGTCTCTATGTTGTCTAGGAAGCCTCTGATGAACTTCGACAATAGAAATTCTCTCTATTAGAGAATGACAAGACCATGTTTATCGGCAAACATAGGAAAAACCGACGGAGATGAAGATGAAACGTTTGACCAAAAGATAATGGTGAGCCATGTCTGGATATGCGTAAGGGAGATTATAGCAAGCGTAGGGATAAGGGGAAATGTCGAATATTTTAACAATACTCAGGTTTCATTGGATATAATTGCCTTGAAGACATCGATCTCAAAGTTAGGGTAACCGTTCTATGCCCTCCAAGAAGTCCAAAGGTTTTGAGAGCAACGAAACTGCCAAAATGTTGTTGATATTTAGTGTCCGATGTAAATCGTTGACACTTCACACGCTATTTGAACGAGAAAAACCGTCGTTAACCAAAAAATGAATCGTTCCAAATTATTCGTAAATTTTCCTTTGTCACCTAGCGGAATTTGTACAGATCAAATATGGGTGGGCATTATCATGCAACAACATATTAGTATCGGGTGATTGTTCTTGATTGCTTTGTCTAATCGCTTCAGTTAAATGAAGAGTGCCATTTCTGACTGCGGGTCCCCGTTCGAAGAACTCAAATTAGCAGTCAGCTCCTCTGGACGAAAAGGTCGTTGACAGGTTTTTGTGAAGGCTAGGACATCTATGTATAACAAGTTGCTTAAAATGAAGCCGGGGTGTTTTCTGTAACTCTGGTTTTATTTTCATTTTAACACACCTTTTACTCGTATTTATTTTGCTTTAGTGACGCAGGGTTCTTAAAAATCTCACATGAGAACGTATATGGTACGCAATGCTCAAGCTTATTATATAGGAACTTTTCCAGACAATAATTTCTTTTTATAGTTTTTTGTCTATTGTTATAAGAAAGCTACTGCAGCGGAGAATGAGGAGCAGTAAGGAACATGTTGGCACCGTTAATTACAGGTACCGCCACTCTTGAAGGATACTGTCAAGCACACGCTCTTTAGTTCATCCCCATTTTTTGAAATCACTAATCGCTTGTTTCGGCACTCTCATAATGTGTATCAAGTATTTGATTTTTTATGACAAAATGAGAGTCATATCTTAAGCCTTAATAAGTATGCCAGATGAGTGCCTTTATAGTACGCTGATCAAGCTGCTAATCAAGACGTCCGTTTTCCATGTCCGATGCCCGGATGGACCAAGTTGGACGAGGAAGTAGGAAGCTTAGTAGGGAATGCGAACTGGTTCAAGTTCGAGATACCATTGTGCGGATCATATGACCCTTCTATTCTGCCACGTGAGAGCGCACGTGGCAGGCCTTGAATTTTCGGAATATCCCGCATTATTATCGGGTGCGTACTCCATTTCAACTTTGAATCTCTTTACTAAGAAAAAAGTTTTCAGATTTTACACAGTATACTTTTTGGATGAAATTAGTTATTAAAATAATGATATCTGAAGAGTTTTGTAGGAACAATCCTAAATTACTTATACAATATGCCTTTCCAATAATTAAATAGTTTTATTTGTTATTTTCTATATTTTATCGATATGACTAAAATAGTATCACTTGAAAATTTTTAGTTTGAGAAGCTGACTTCCTTGATGTCCTAAAAACTTGAATTTCATGTAAAACTATTCTTAGCAGCGGTTCATGCATTCGGAATAAATATTTTTGAAATGATCATCTATCGAATGTCGATCGCGCGCCCGCTTGCACGACCCTAGCGTCGGAAAACGGTGCTGTAAAGTACAGCCCAGTTTGAGCACCAGAGCATTTCTGTCATAAATTATAACAAATAAACACTTGAAAAAGATTACGTTGGAAGTGTTTGCCTTTAATTTATGGCATGTGCTCATTACTCTATGAAGCTCCCAAGAATTTTCTTCACGAAATTCTTTTTGAGGTTATTCAAAATATGTGGATTTGTGTTGTACATCTTGTTATTTAACGGCATACGCAGAGGGTTAAATTGAGGGATGGGAGAGATCTTAACTGATGCTTCGATTCATGAGGCACTTTGGAATTGCGTGAAAGGAAAACATTGAATATGAGTATATGCTGTGACAGAGTTCTGCTAGAAAGTTGCGACATAACGTTCCCTCCCAGTTAAATCTGCGTTAAAGAGTTGTAAAATTATTTGCACATACCCAACATGTTTAGTCTCTTGCTGTTAACAGCATACGCTCATTTCATCAGGAAGGAATTCTTCAAATTAAGGTGGAACCAAACTTCCTCCCAAACCGGAATGAGATTGGTACCATTGTGTTTGTCATACACTTGAGTTAATATCCATTCACGATATCAACTCACCGTACGGATGGCCGAGGTCGTTAGGGTACGAACTCGTGAGCGGGAGGTCTGGGATTCGAATCCCGCCAAAACCGTCCTCCCTGGCTGAAGTTTTTTCTAGGTTTTCCTCAGTCCTCATAAATGGCAAATGCCGGGGAGGTACCCTATACTTAGAGCGTTTCCTTTCTTAAAAAAACCCTTTCCCAATATATCATTTCATTTCATGTATCGTCGGTGTCCACCGCCTGTGGTACCTCAGTAGTAAAAGCGGGCGTTAAACACTATTAAAAAAAACCGATATCAACTCCTGGCTACAGGGCTGTAGAACTGCATTAGTGTTATAGGGAATTCATTTTAGTGACTTTGTTCTATAGGAAATTCTCCTCTTCTGAGAAAGGTGTATAAGTTATTTTCTAGAGGAGCATATCGAATTTTATCTAGATTTTATACTGTGTTGCTTTCTTAGCTTCTTATCAACAATCGAATTCCGATTTGGAACTATAAAACCAAAAATTCCTCTTGAATTAATCTCTTTAGCACTGGCCGATCATGTACGTAAACTCTTTGTGAATAAAATGCCTGAATTGAGTCATATTAACTTAGATAAAACACTTCAAGAAGACATACTTATCCTGTAAAAGTATAGCGCAAGCTGACCAGAGAAGGATTAATCACCCAGTATTATATCATCTATACTCACCATTTGATTACTCGCATCGTAAAGCATACTTTTGAGCTATAACATATGTCCATGATCTGAGTCCAAGTCTCTGCTTATAGTAAAACTTCAATATTACGGACATAAGGAAAGTAAACATGCTTAGCTAGAATTGCTTCACAAGAAGTTACTATTTTGCCAAAATAAACTGCTTTTTATACATGCCTATAATAGGACTAAAACTCGCCTTTTTTTCTCTCGCACTTCGTTTACCTAGCAATTTTAATTTTCATTCAAATCAGGCAATTATAAGATCCACATTAGAAGGGCGTTACTGCATCTTAAAAATATCTGGCCCCTTCGCACTAAAATTTAATTAAGGCTTCGGCAAAGGTTATTGAACGATCCTACGTCGTAATGCATGAGCAAAAACCACTTTTTTTTCGTTTGTTTTCCTAAAATTTGAGCATTTTTTCTATCACTTTTCTAGCACGTGTTCTTATTTTCTTCTTATTTCGATGTTTTTGATGACAGGATCATACCATAAAAAGAAACATGTGGCAGCAGTTAGTCAATGTATTTGCTTTATTTTCAAATGTCCTATTTCGTCATGCAAACTCCTCCAATGAAGTGAATAATCCAGTGTCATAATTTATCTTCTGAAAGCTTTTAACATTTTCAATTGGGCAAAACGTGTTTATTATAGGTATATTATTAGATGGTTATTTTATCTCTTTGGTGTGTTTTATAAAGTTGTGTTATACAATTTTATTTGTACGGGTAACCTCCAGGCATTTTTAAACCACTTTCTTTCTTTTAAATTTCTGCCAGCTCTCTTCTTATATGGATCGTAGCAGAACGTTCGAAGAAAGCTGACAAATGCTTCGGATAAGAAAATAATAGCATCTTGATAAAATGAATGCAAATGTGAATGAGTAATTAGTATTTATTCAACAATTTTGTTACTTCATTACTCAATTTTGTTATTCAGTACAGTATATAATATCAACTGTTTTATATTTTACTTTCAAATTTGGTTTATTAGTATAAAGTAAGAGTCTATTTAGGCTTCAGAGCAACTTTTGCCCTTTGATTAGTCATGTAACATAGCGCGAGAAAGTTGCGCTCTTTGGAGCGCCGTGAATGTGCTTATCACAAAATGTTGGAGCTTTTCATTTTGCTATAAATGAACATAGACAATTTTTTTGTCTAATTAAAAATCCAGAGGTGCGTTGAAAAATGAGCGTGCAGGTATCTTGTCATACACGACAGTTCTAAAACTGATTCTTCAGCATCATTTTTAAACAAGTCAAATACAAATAAAAGCGACCAACAAGCTAGCTGAACAAGCACTGAGACTCTCGCTGCATCCACCGAGATTCAATATGAAAGAAATCAGGCAGGAAATCCTAGATTTTCCAAAACCTTTCATATCAAGAAACAGAAACATTCAGATTTACCTTAAGAGTTTTGAGAATGTCACCTGTGTCAAGAAAATATTAAGAAAATATGAACAATGTGAGATTTTTATTGCACTCTGCTTACAAGAAATTTTGTTGGTTATTTGACGATCTGGCCTTGTTACCAAAGGCTTTTATGATTTTTTAATATTAGGAAGAGTACTGAAAGTTAAGAAAAACTGCAGGATTGGACGGAGGAAAGACTTGTTTTAAATGTTTGAAGTGCAATCAATGAATTTATTGCAACGTCTTAAGAATTCAGCATGTAAATACATATAAAGACATTCCCTCAAAATTATTAATCAGGTTGGAAATATAAAAGTGTTTCAAAACAAAAAGTGCAATAATGGTAATAAGTTGAACGCCTTAAAATGATCAAATTCTCCAGCAAAATACAAAAGTTAACAGTGACTAATAAAAAAAAATGTATTTAAAATATACCTCTATGTCCCAATTTTAATACAAGGCATTACTCAATAATTGTAGGTTTTGGTCCTTTATAGAGTAGGAGGAGAGGGTGATAAAAAGCGGGAAGCACAAGTGCTTTTCAGAAACTGGATATAAAAAGAATGGGTTATTCATGTTAGCTACTTGATTTATGTTATCCGCTCTTTTGAACTGATTGCACTTTGTAAGTACATACAGGTAGGTAATATAATTCCCTCAGAACAAAATAAAAAATTAAAAGTACCTGGGTCACTGGATCTTAAATGCGGAGTTGGCCCTTACTTATTAAATTTATTGGTAACTTCGGCGGAGAGGCATCACTGAGCTGGGAAAATTTCCAGAATACGAATCAATAAACAATTCTCCAGCGAAATAAACCAATTCCAAAATGGTGTTAACCAGCTCAATTCCGCACTCGCGGAACAGTCGGTATAGAAGAATAAATTTCGACACTATCCCACAACAATTAGTGGATGCATGCATGAGTATTGACCCCTGAAAAACAAACAAACTTGCAAAACATAACAATGACGGGGGTGAACGTACTAGGGTTAGTATTGGCACACATTTATATTATATAGAATATTGGTTCATCGAAACTACTCAAGAGTGTGGAAAAAAATCCTTTAATGTAGTTTTGATTTGCAATATCATGTACAACCATTATACGCTGACACTGATGGGTTTAGCTTTGTAAGCAAAGAGTAACGTAATAAACATAATATGAATCCTCAAACCGTCGATAGAAATCGCACACTTCATCTATTGAATCAGAGATCGACCAATATCATTTTTAAATTTTATATAATCATTTTAATATAATGAGCAATAATTTTAGCTGAACACCAAAAATATAAAAATTGTAATTTAAGTATTTGGATTCTTTTGTTTCATTTTAAATCTAATTAAAGCAATTACGACAAAATATGCATTCTTCAGTGAAACAATGGCATTCTGGCCCAAAATTGATATTTTTGTTGAAACGATACCATACCTATTTATATAATTTCATATATCTTCATTTGGCGTACTCATATTATCCAAACGTGTAGGACATTTTTAACAGCTAATAGAACATACTTCTTAAGAGTTATTTTACCTTCTCCTTTGTTTATATCCAAACCATACATTAAAATTGTAAGGTTTAAAGTCTTACAAAGTTAATATGAGTTCATGATTTTGGTTCTCCTTCGTTCCTTCTTTATTTTTTTCACAAATTTTTATGCTTGTGTTTTTTTTTTGTTTTTGTTTTTTTACATTCATCCAGGTGGTTAACAAGTGGAACTTTTTCTAATATGCTCATATAATTAGCTATTACTGTTTTAGTTGGATAGGATGCTTGTTGAATACAATTTGGTTTTTACTAAATTGCAATCTTAGGTAACTTTTAGGTTTAAAATTCACTTTAAGTGAATTCCCGATTGAATATAAACTTTCCACTTTCTGATAACATCATCGATGTATGTATTAAATCAACTTTCTGCAGATAATCCTCGCACTCCCAAATTGATTTCAATCTCATCATCGATTAAAATTTTTGTGTAAATTATTTTGATAAACGTTTTTTAATGACTAGAGTTGAGGGACGAAACAGGATCACAGCCTGTTTTTGTTGAACAGAAGAAGAGGAAGAAACGAAATTACATTTTTCCACATCACTTCGTGGTGGCTTTCTTTGCTGAAATGCCGTTCTAGAAATTGATTGATAGTCCGTTCCGCACAGCGAACGAACTAAAATACTCCCTCCTCTGTAGCCAAATATTTGTTCCACTGTTTTTTTTTTTCAATCCATTATAGCGACAGGGCCCTTTGTATGCTATTAAGTGAGGCATCAGTGCATATAGTAATTTTATTTTAATAGCTCAATGGAGTTAGTTTTGGGGCATGCCAAAGTGCCGTTAAAGTGTGGTAAAAATAAAGAAATGTGTAAGGAAACGATCACTGAGCTGTCTGTTTTGGGGAGCAAACTTGTAAATAGTGTAAATAACTATATATACCTAATGCCCTACAAAGTTATTCCCTTGCTCCAATCCTAATCCATTTCAAGTCGATGTTCTTTTTTATTTCACTTTTCAACAAGACTGGAGAACTTCTCCCAGGAACGTTCTGACACATCTGTGCTCTCCGTTCTCTGAAAACCAATTATTTTCCGCCTCAATAGCTCCTCAATCTGACTAAAATTTCCTTCAGTTTTACCTGAATTCATGAGGTAGACAAGAAGTAAGCAGAATAAGACCTGTAACCTGAATCATTGTTCTGAAGAAAGAATCTATTTGCCTCAACTTTTCAAGACATTTCTTCTTGACTAAGTATTTCGTAATTTTGAAATTAGACTTTTGTTTCGCTGGTCCTCTATGCCAGAATAAACCCGGGATGCTCTTGACTGGTGATGGCTTCTTGTCGTATCGATGAACTTATGATTCATCCACGTAAACGTTTATGTTTGTCAGAAAATGGCATTTATAAATTTTTACTCTCAACCGTTTCGAATAGTTGTTTATTCGAAGAATTAATTGTTCTATTTTATCTCTATAATTAAAATATAGGATACCTACATTATACCATGAGACGTGTTTCGTCTGCTACATCTCTGAATAGTCACTTGTCGATCTTGCAGCAGTACCTTGTCGTGCCATAAGTTCTGTCACAACTTTAAGGATTAAACGAAAACATAATATTTAGAATACCATTTAATAGAGCACATTATTCCGAACAGTTTACACTATAATTTCTCTCAAAATGTCCAACTTTAGCCTTCAATATGCCTTTAAGTGCGTGTCCAGTTGTTCACAACGCACGCATGATCTCATGTCCAAAATCGCCATTGCTCAATTTAGAAATGATTTAAAAGATTGCTGTGTCTTAAAAAACTGGTCTTGGTCTCCAATATATACGTAGTTTATATTCCAGACGATTAAACGATGGCCAATACACATGGCTGATGAAATCTGTTCTTGAGCAGCGGAGCTATCCTGTTGGAAGATCTAGTAATCATCACTCAACATTGGGCTCACAACTCTTTTCAAGATTTTCTCTACGTCGGTGGATTAGTTGTAAAAGACATCCAACCAAATAATAACTAATGCTGGATAATGGCAGGGAGCAACCTGGCGAATGGTTCCGAGCTATCTACTAAATTTCTGCTCTATAATGAACAAAGAAAGGGTTGAGGGAAGAAGGTTAGATTAACCCCTAAGAATATAATTAAAAATTGACTTTTAAGATTTCTCCAATATTGAGTTTTGGCATGCCTTCGAAGAATTATGCGACCTCTTCAGTCTAATTTTATTAGACGAGCTTTGAGCAAATGTCCTGTACATGGACGGTAAACCAGAAGTCCTAGATCCTGATTTAAACTTTTGCTCCATTATTTTTAGTTTGCTGGCAGAGTTTCTTCTGATACGTTCCCACACTGTCTGGGAAACATACGAAGTTCTCTCGTATTTTCATCAACACTGGACATTTGGTTAAATTTTTTATCTGAATGAGGTTCGCTAGTATTTTTAACAAAGGAATATCATTTTAGGATGCTTTTCGCATTTAAGCAACTCTATTGTAGCTATGTGTACAGACCATTCCATCTTGAAACAGAGATGATCACTGGCTGTCTATGTTTAATACTGCTAAGGACGAAGATAAAAACCTCGGCAGCCTGTACCACATTTGTCAACGACATTTTATTATAAATTGCTGACATATTTGGATGAATTTCAGAAGGATATATATTCCTTCATTTGCAAGTACTTAATCACAACTCTTTGCTCCATTTACCTGGTCATCACTTGGTATCATTTCAACGCATGAAACTGCACAAGAGACATTGTGTCATGTAACTCAGCAATGGCTCAGGGGTAGAGTATATGAATCAACCCTAGAGCGCCACTCTTTCAGTAATATCAAAATTCAGTACGCTAAAGGCGAGAAAGAGTTTTTCTATGCCTTTTGCTGCTTCATGGGATTTGTCAATGCAACTTGCCGCAAACATTATTCATTATTTGTTTTAGGCTACCATTTTTAAATACGCAGTCGTATTAAGAAATAAATATTGTCACAACCTCCGGTAGAACACTCGCTTTTTACCTTATTCTAGTTAACTTCTCACGAGGTTGTACACCAGGGGCATGTACTTTAAATCCCTAAACATTCCCAAGTTAAAATGTACATTACGAATAATACAATGAAATGACAGTGAAGTTAAGCTGATGTTACTGCAGCTTTGTATATTCTGCAATCATTTCTATTACAATTCAAACGTTACTTGTGGGACGCTATTACGATGGACAAGGGCAGGAGTTGAGCATCTAGAACTGCTTACGTCACTGTATAGACTTACGCTTCTTCCTTATGAATACCTCCCAACATTGTAGCTAAATGAAGCGCGGAATTTGACTATTCTCATGTTCACACACGCCAGCCAAGCCTTTAATTAGCTCGCGATTTTTGAATTCGAGAATATTATACTGTTACAATAGTGATGAGCCACGGTATTAGTATTTTAATTATTAAACGTATTATTTCATTTATTAAGCTCCCCATATACCACAATATTATAGGGAAAGAAATTAAATTTGGTGGAGGTAGCAGCAGCGTTTTGGTTAAACTGCAACCATTGCACGCCACGAATAATCACACCCACCTGAAATTTCAACACACAATCCAAAAACCTCAATTAAAAAAAAAAGATATTTTTGTCTTATTGTGCTACTGATTTACACGTTCTTAGTGCAAAAATATAGTAAATATTTTCGACAGTTGGGAAGCAAATAATGCCTAAAACGTTTGTATAAATTAAAATTTTCTTAAAAAAGAATTTCTTTGCATATAGCCCTCAAGTAGGGGGGGGGGGGTATATGGCATGTTACAGGTACAAGTTTGCAGACGAGAATCTTGTGTTTAAACGACTTAGAACTGTTGTCGAATAATTGACAAACGATTCTGAACCAAGGTCTAAAAAAATAGTGTGACACACACTTTAATAGTGATTTTACAAATATTAGCTCTTGTTTTGTAAATGTTAAGATTGGTGAAATTTTATTTTTATTTTCACAGCAAAATCTGTAGATTTCATATAGTTATATTTCGACACTCTCTATCCTAATACCTACACATTCTTCATATTTTAAGTACAAATATTATTTACCAGTTTGGAAGTAGATATCGCTGCATATATTAATTTTCTTCACAGACAAACTTTTAGTTATGTGAGCCTTTCCATATGTATGTGACTGATTTTCATTATGCAACATAAATTTTGAAATTAAAAAAAAAGCTTTCCCCCCTCCATTGATTTTCGTCCTTGAAGTTGTAAATGATTTGATAGTCTAGCAGTCCATTTCCTCATTAAAGGATTCCTTCATCAGATTCTACTCGTATTATCCAAAATTGTAGGGTGAATTTCGGAAGCACTAAATATCCTCGATTTTCGGCCTTAAAGGTTGAAGAAACACGGTAGTTAAAAAAAAAAACTTGGCTTAAAGTGCATTCAGCATTTTTTAGTTAAGACAAGTATTAAATATCATGACATTTCCCCGAGCCCTATAAACTTTATAGAAAGCAAGCAAACTTCTTCAGATTGTTTACTTAGAAATGTTGGGAGACTTTCAAAACGAGGACAGGCTTCTGCACGTTATAATACATCATTACTGGCTTTAATTAAATCACGACCTTGCGTTATGTCCCGTTATTTGCAATTGCAAAGGCCGAAAGAGCGGTATTGTATTGCAGCTGCTGCTAACTTTCTACATTAAACTCCCCTCAGCTTCATTCGCGGCATGCAGGGGTTAATATCGTGATGGATGATGGTGAAAGTGGTTCGCGACAAAACGTCTTCGTGCTCAGAACAGCCTCGTCGGTTGCGAAATTCCGCAGGTAACAAGGATTCGTGTGCACTTTGTGCCACGCCTTTGAGCACGATGCCATCCATTGCGGCTCTAATCAGCGATTCACTGAGAAAGTATTTATGTGTAAATTCCCCAAATACATTGAAGAATGAACCACGGACTCAATCAGTGACTTTATTAATATACAAAAACTCAAGCCCTAATACGGAATCTTCTCACGTCGACAATCATTGACTTACTAACGGAATACAATGCAAGGCCATGCGAAAACAACTTGTGAGCAAGCACTTACGAACCAACCAGTCTGCGTGGTTCGTATTTTAGTGGATTGTTCTGTATTTCACTAATATATGCTAGTATACAAGAAATCCAAGTACTAAATTTTCGCATCAAATATAAAGTACGTAGGAAAAAGAAAAAAAAACAAAACAAAACAAAGCCATCAATCTTCATCTGATAGCTCAATGTTTTCTTAATGTTCTTCTATATATTTTATGCTATAAGCAAATTAATGCTGCTGCTTACTGGAAAAGTGTAGGCGACCCAAACGCAAAAAGGAAGATGGAATCGCCGCGTGCAAAGATAGTCTTTATTTTTAGTGTTTATATTTACTGAAAACTTAAAATAATACTGTATTTAAAACTAATAATAATAAGCACTAATTTTTGTTATAAGAGTTGCTGAATATGATGCTCCTTGGCGGCATTACATTGCCGGCATCTATATAGGAAGTTCATTATTTCATGTGACTTTTCTTCTATAAGAACACAAGAGTTTGAAATATGTTTCATGTCATTAAGGGTTCCTTCTCTCATAACTTTTTAAAGTTCGCGAACTTTTTTCTACCTGGAACACTATTGTCAGAATATTTTCTTTTATACATAAAAATTCATATAAATTTTTTTGTGTGTGTCGTAATAACGAAGAATAATTAACACTATTTATGCACAGAATGAAAGCATCGAATAATACGAAGCACAACTACTGGCCAACAAAGCCTCGCTCAAACTACAAACCGTTACCTACACATGCATTATATGGACGTGACGACCTGCGCTCTGCTGGCCCGTAACTCGTATAACCTCAGTATATATGACATTATTATTTCCAAAAAGAGGAATGTATATGTATATGTATATATATATATATATAAAACAGTCAAATAATAAAAGAATACATCATTATAATATTATCATATCCGTTTCTTTTAAATATACAACAATATAAAACAGTGCAGAAAAAAAAATAGTCGTAATTTCGTCATTAGAGCATATTTGTATCATTAGTGACATTAATATTAGTTCTAAATTGCTGAATCAATTACATTATTGCAAATTCAATGACGTGTTAATACATTTGACCTACTTCACAGCAAAACTTAAAGTACGAGTATTGAGTTAAATTGTATAATGAGTGCTAATACGTAGTTCCTTTTAAGCTTAATTTTCAGGCATCTAAACTTCTAAGTGTTAAAACCAGAATAGAGCGGAATGAAGTAATGTTGGAGTGTACAATAGGTCATGAGCTACACACCATTTTCCTTATGTCTGTCATTCATCAGTTTTTGTGTACCTGCCGAGCGATGGCTCATGTTTGATGTTAAGTGCTTAAGAATTCCGATACCGAAGAATTACTGTGGACAATGGACAATGTGCGTAGAAACAACTATCAAAGTATACAAAAGATGTCTTGTTTATAATAGTAACAGATGCAAATTGCGTTTAACCTTTTAAATCAATTATGACTTAATATATTTTTTTTAATTTAGGAATTTTCTTCAATGTAATACTTTTCCTTCAATCCAATCAAACTTTTCTTCTCCCCATAAATGTCATGTTTTCAGCGTCTCCATCTCAGACTTGTTCCATCTCGCACTATCTATTCAGTGTTCCTTTGATTTTTCCCTTTTTTTATTTTCTCTATCCACAATTTTTCTAATTCTCGAATTCCAAAGCTTGCTCCCTTCAAACAAAAATCAACATCTGTAGCCAACACTTAGATTTGTTGTCTGTTGTATGTTTCATGTACGAGGGTAGGTCCATAAGTTTGCGGCCTAACCATTATCTAGATATGCTTTTTTTTTTTTTATTGATTGATTTATGGACGCTCTTTAACATCGCAGGTCATCAGCGTCCCATTCAACTCAGGATGTGAAACGACCGACAAACTTTGCTCAGAGGCCTCTCTTTCAGGCTTGATGTTCTTTTTCGTGCCGTAAATGTAAATGTACGACACGGGACCCACAGCTTTACTTCCCTTCCGAAGGAAGCCATACTTACGATTTTTACACCCGAAAAAATTCATCGGTCCTGGCCGGGTTCGAACCCGCGTTCTTGGGTGTAGGAGGCAAGTATGGTAACCACTACACCACCAGGACCGACATCTAGATATGGTAAACACAAAAACTATATTTTACTATTCAATATAGTTATCCCATTATTGCAATACACTTCTCATCTTTGAATTAGCATTTCAATCCCCCCCCCCCCGTCAGAAGTCTTGTGTGCAAAATGAGCATAAACAGCATTCATCACTTCTTCGTCACACTTAAATTTCCTTCCTCGAAGGTCCTTCTTGAGTTGTGAGAAGGGGAAATAGTCGCTGGGAGCTAGATCTGGACTCTAGGGTGAATGGTCGATCTCCTTGAAGCCACATTTCTTCACAAGAGCTGTGTGCACAGGCGCGTTGTCGTGAAGAAGTCGCACACCGGAGTGTTCTGTCTGGAAACATCGTCAGGTACTGTGTCTCAGCGCCCATGGATCCTTACCTTTTCCACCGAAGGTGCTGACATTGATGATATAGGCACAAAGAGCAGGGGTAAATTGCTGAAATACCATCCTCCACAATTCAGTGTGGTGGCCTTGAGCATAAGCTATCTCTGTACATCGCAGTTGTCACTGCTGCAAGCTGGTGTGAATTACAGTGATGGTCATTTTATTCTGCATGGAAGACTTACTAAAGATGGGCCTCAGTTTTTGGTCCTATACTTCCAATCAACCGAAATATAAAGACGTTCATTGGCGATACATGAAATGTATCACACATGGGTGATAATTTTTATTTATTTTTAATTGTTTGCTAGTGTCCCAGGTAAGGAATGTTAATTTAGGAATTAAAGAATTCAATCTTTAATCGGATTATCCATAAAATTCTTTTTAAACACTCTTAAATCCAGATATCATTTATTACATTTTTAAATATGGAACCTTTCTTACTTTGGGTAGATCCGTGGAATTGCTATGCTAAATTTTGTTTTAACTAGAGCTATTTATTATAGTTATGAGTCCACCGGGGGCTTTGAGGAATTTTTATGTCGCTGTTAAATTCGTGAAATTTAAAATTTATTGTAATTTTGATGTTTACTCCCTATGTGTTCTAGTTTATCTGATAATTAATTTGAGCGACTTGGTAAAAAGTTAATGTCTTAATGCGTGTTTTAATAAATTGGATAATGTCGTTGTAGAAATTTCGTTTTCTTCTGACGTGATATATGGTACAATTTTTTTCCATTGCCAACATCATAAGTGTCCTTAAAGAAAAGAGCTACACGCATGTAACCTTAACAGAATAATATATTACTGACGATTTAAAATAGTTGGACATCTCTGGAGATGGCAAACAAAATTTACTTCTTCCGAAGTGTCGATAGCGTCAACAGCAATTCATCAATTTAAAGAGGCATTAACCAAAATTAGAATAGTAGCAAACGATGGACCGTTAAAAGGTGTTATTATTCTGTGTTGAATAAAAATTCTCATTTTATTTGTTAGGATGCGTCATTGCCATATTATTCTTTTTATTTGTGTAACTTTGCGTGAGCATTTAGATGCGGATTTAATGAAAAGTCGATCGCATTGCTGTTTATGGTGTAAATGCCTTGAAGCCAATGTGGGAACTTGTTTGATATTTCGAAACTTCGAATGATGATGAATGCTCCTGAAAGTTAAACAGTTATTATTATTATTATTATTATTATTATTATTATTATTATTATTATTTTATATATTTTTGAGATCTTTGGCTCTTTAAACTAATAGAAACTAAGTACAGCTTAGAATCCTTCCACACGAACTGTACAAAAGCATATTCCTGCTCTTGAAGCTATGGTTCATTGGTCTGCTTCTCCTTACGCTGCTATAAGTCTGCGGTTCTTCCACTGATCTTTGACCCTCCTAATTCGTTCTGGGACACTAGAGGCCACATATCATCCATCGCATTGCATAGATCCTCCAGGCTCTTGCATGGTTCCGGTTTTCAAGACTAAGCTTTCCAGTTCAGAGTAGGCTTGCGGATTTATATCTTCAGAGTTTACGGACTACTCATCCATTCCTACAAATTCTTGCGTTTTTTTTTCTCTGTCTCTCTCTAAACAGGTTTTATTTACTGCAAGGGACCACGCAAAAGAGATCGATGAATAAATAATTCCAGAAACAAAATTTTTTAAAAACAAAATTTGAATTGCACACGTATCCCATATATCGTTTATATTTAGGAAGGGTAAGTAAACGGTGGAATTGCGGGACGATTCTTTAGTATTCAGGGTGTTAATGAAACACACGGAAATATTTTCACTCTGTATAAAAATGTTTTGGACAAGTAATTGGAGATAAGGACTAGAACCACCGGAGTTATTGGCACTAAAGTAATTGCAAGCTGATACTCAGAAAATTATAGTACGAGGGTAGCTATTTAATATTGGGGACTCGGCTAAGTAGGAGACCACAATTCACCAAGTCTGCATTTTTTTTTCTTTCTAAATTAGTTACTCCATTTTCCATACAAAGTTGCATCAGCCAAAATAGCAACACCATGCTTATTTAAGATGACACCAACTGCTTTTCGTAGGGCGCAACAGTTTCTTCCAGACCTTCAAACTCTTGACAGTTGGAAAATGATAAGTTTACATGAGCCATATCTGCGTTGTTCGGTGGGCAATTTACCGATGTCACTGCCGATTCTGGCAGAACTTCTATTGGTTTCAAAGCACAAAGAGACTTCGGTCTTCTATCTATCGGTTTTCTGAAGATCCTAGAGAGTCATATTGTGACGTAGAGCTACTTTTTGTTCCTTGAGAGGAATGGTTGCAGTTGCCGAGAAGAAACTGGCAAAAATACTCCGCCCTCTTCGCTTAACCTTCGTTAGGTGATCGTCTTTTGGGAAGACCCAAATCGTTTATTACCTATTTTGATTCCGGGTCGTATCGGTAAATCCATCTCTTGTCACTTAAGAAGATATCGTGGACATGTTAGGAGATGCGATTGTCGAAATGACGAACCATTTCCTGGCACCATGCACTCTTGGCGCCTTTTGTTCTTCTGTGAGATTATGGGGTACTCATGGGTGGCTAAGCTTCCTCACACGAACACTTCTGTATAGGATTTCTGACACCTGCAGCGAATTTTGTTTAGAAAATCCTCTATCTTTTAGCAAGTCATTAATGGATGGCTCTTCACTGTGCCTTCTACAAAGTGATGTTTCCTTCCTTCGTAAGGGAAGTAAAGCCGTGGGTCCCATGTCGTATATTTACGGCACGAAAAAGAACCTCAAGTCTGAAAGAAGAGACCTCTGAGCAAACTTTGTCGGCCGTTTTACGCCCTGAATAGAATGGGTCGTTGATGACCTGAGATGTTAAACAGCATCCGTAAATAAATCAATTTAAAAAAAATTGAGATAAATGAATTTTAATTTTTGAAGCTTAAAATTCTTATAATTTTGTTTACAGCAGTCTGAAAATTAAAGATCCTTGTGCAGGTTAGCTAATTATGTAACAATCTAGCAATGTAAAGCTCAAGGATATTTACTGTAGTAAATTATATCTAAGTGCACGATATACTGTGAAAAAAATGTATGTTCAGATTTGATTGTTTTTCAATTAAATTGTTACGAGCAATTGATTGTCTTGCGACTAAAGCTTAATGTAGTTTTAAATACAATATGAAATATTATGGAACGCTTTGGCGTGTATACTCTTTGAAGATATTACAGACCTGATACTATATTTTAAATTCCTTTTCATACACATCTCGGAGTAAAAGTAATTGGGGTTTTTCACGAGCATCCTTACAATAAGCTAGTCAGTACAGGAGCATTTGCTTTTCTGAGGCCAACTCACGTATTTCTAAAATGTTTGGCAACATAGCTATTGAAATATTAAATACATTTTAATGTATTGTTTGAGGGGCTTACTGTGGCCTATGATTGTAACCTTCCAGGAGAGAAAACTTAAAAATTCCTGAAAATAATTATAAAAGATGCATGTTTTTCTGTCTAAACTGAATATCAAGTACTTTTCCATAGTTTAGAATTAAAGCATTTTTGTAATGAATGTGCTTCAAATTGAAATACTTATTTGAAAGGAACATATTATATATGCCATACATATATAATTACATAACTTATTCCTTAAGAAAACTGCCTCTTGAATTTTTTTTTTTTTTTTTTTTTTCGTTTGTGTAAGTTGATTTGAAGTAAAAATGATAATGGAAACTTTGGATTTAGTCAGAGTGGGTAGGTCTGTTTTTTTTTTTTTTCCCTCAGAAAATTTCGTTTTCATTAATAATATTCACAGGAAAACTGATAATGATGATGATGATGATGATGATGATGATGAAAAATCAGATTAAATTTCAATTAACCAGGATTATTTGTGCGCTAAGAATTTGTTATCTCTGTCAGAAAATGTTTTTTTCCCTGAGATTCCAAAGACAGTTTCCCCTATGACTTCTTTTTTCATCTTATCTGCGATAACAAAATATTACTACTCCTGAAAAACATAATGCTTTGGTAAATCACACTGTGAGCAATTTATCTTTGCTGCATTGACTAAAACAGCTATTGAATTAAGTAAATTGCTTTTATTTTATTTATTCGTGGTTGCGAATAATACTTTTTACACTTTCCTTCTTTTAGTAGCAGTTAGTTTACGTTTTTACTGATGCTATTTTTGGTTAAACATTGCACAATAGAAAACAATAATAGCATACGGGGAAGAGAGAGAACAATAGGGAAGCAAGCAATTTATAGCCAATCTTAACGAACTGAAAACCAATGATATATACAATAAATAGTTGTGACAGCATTACACCGGGTGGTAAAAGAAATCAGTAATATGTTGTAATACATGTAAAAAAGAGAAAATATTTTTACTACTCATTTTATTTTGTTTTTTGAACAAAATGCTTCAACTATAGCTTATATAAAAATGCTATCAGTGTTGTGTCCTTAACAGCCACAAATGTAGATTTTGGACACAGGTAATTGAAAAAGAAAAAAGAAAATTCGTTGGAACATGCACAAGATTGCTAAGCAACGGAGATAAACTCAGCCAAGTATTGAACCGTGACTGTGTAAAAGGTGAGAAACCGCTTACCAAGATATAGATTGCCTCCAAGCTATAAGTGTATTGTCTTGTCATTTTACAAAACTTAATTGTCTTTTAAAGGAGAACCTTTTTGTTTCGCGTGTAATATAGACACAAGTTAATTAAGATTTTGTTCTTCTCGAGTAAAGCAATCTGTGATCAGTTTTAATTTTTGTGGTCGAACAGCTGCAGTGTATGTGTGTGATACATGGGAACCTCTTAAGCCAATGCTTTCAACAAGCAGTAAATAAAGAAGAAAGCGAGGCGCGAATGAAGTAAGTTAGCAAAGCAAGGATCCAGTTAATGAGAATGAACTGGATACGAACTGAAAGTCGACGTGGTAGGTCGCTCGGCTGAGCATTGGTTCGTTAAACCTGGTTCCGTGGTCATGCCTCGGGTTTTTTTACATGCATTCTCCGACAATAAATTGCAAAAAGCATCCTGTAGTGAATGTCCGTTAATACATCCTCCCTCAACTCGTAAAAGGAAAGGAAAAAAAATAAATAAAGGAAGGGAAAACGAGCAAAGAAATCGATGAACGGTACCCCATATAGAATTTCACATGGAGGAAACCGAAACGGCAGTTGAGTTACAAATATTTCTGTGAATAAATTAATTATGCAATGGTCCGTTGGCAAGAAGTAACATATTTTAATAAGTATGGTTTATTAAGAAATGGTTTCTGCTGTATACTTGATAAAAAAAAGCACTTACAAAGCAAATAATATAAGTAACACGTTAATGCCACTGATAATAAAAACTGGTAATAAAATAGATAGTTTGGAAACTGTTGGCGGCTTTCAATCAATTCAAATTTAATATTATTCTCAAAATAATACATTCCGCATGTATACATTTTTGCCAGTTAGTAGGAAGTTCAATTATATCATTTCGATAAAAAGCATAGGTTCTAGACATTCCTAAATGTCTTATCAGCTTCTTGAATTTCTTCTCCAGGCAACTATCCAGGTGTTTCAATAAATGAATTCGGCTGTGAAAGGCGGGGTGAATATGCTGGATGGGGGTAACGTTTCGTAAACCAGTTCATTTAGCTCGTGAGTGTTCTTTGCGAGATGTGTGGTCAGGCGTTATCATGAAGAGGAATATATCCTATGCCTAGTTCTTGTTCATCTTGCAGCTTCTGAAGCATTTTTTTTTTTTCAATATTTTAACAGTATGTCTAGGCAATTGTTTCGCCAGAACCTTCCTCTGGTGTAGTAGTTTTTGTTTTGCTAAGTGTTTTGGTGCTTTATTGAAATTCAGTCGTTGGTTATCGCCTGAAAGCCCACTTTTCATTACAGGTCCAAAAAGGAATCATCTTTGATGTGCAAAAGTAGTAAAGAACAGATTAACCTTGGATCTTTGTTAAGTTCTATTAATTAATGTGCAATCTATTTATGAAGTGTTTTTATTTTCCTATTTTCTTTAAGTAATTACAACCAGTTGAAGCTTCTGTTCTTTAATAGCTCTTGAGTAGAATGACGTGTATTTGCTTTAATACTTTCCCTGAGTTGATCATCTTATATCCACCTGTCTCTATAAATCGCCCCGAAACTCTCTGGATGACGGAAGGGATGATGGAGAGATTCCTGGAGACAAAGGGATTGGAATCTTCAATTCACGCAACTATTTGTGCGACTGATGGTTCATTCAGATATCTAATTAATAGCATTAGAGAACCCAAAATAACAATTTCTTACTACAGATTGCTGTTAAAGCCTGTTAAAAAAAATAAGTCAAAAAGCACTCACTTTAGTTTCAACAGTTCTTGAACTTCACAATTTATTCAGAGAAGAACTAATACATCCTAGATAATATATATTCTAGTCTTAAACAATACTTAAGAACATAACATCTGAATGTCATTGTATTTTGGGGCTTTGGTGTACTCCTCTTTATTTTTTGTACAATATATAATATATATTATGCTCTAAAAAGTGTATGATAATCGGCTTTATTCATTTTTATAAATTTATTCGCCTTATTTTATTTATACAAGTAGGAAAAAATAGTAAATGAAAGAACATTGTGAATGACAGCTAACGAAAAACATTTACGTTCGTGTCATCTCTACGTATATTTCATAAAGGATCTCTTGCTTAGCAAATGTCTGATGAGAGTTGTTGTATTGTTTTAGTTGTCTTTTGCAACTGTCGTTTATATATGGTACTTGAAAGTTGATGGGCGCTGTTTTTAAAAAACGCTAGCTCACAAGCTTTGAATTTAAAAGCATGATCTATTAAGCGGTTAACAGTGAAGCTATATCTTTTCTCCATTGTGCTGCTAGAGATTAGTGATCCCTGCACATCCTCTGATGTAAACCTTTTACTTCGGTTGATATGCTTCACTATTCTTCTACTCATTGTCAGTGGCTGGGTTCAGGCCACTGATAAGCTCACATTTGAATGCTCAAATCTTCATATGTTTATAAATATGCAGCCGAACAGCGCTTATAAATAATAGGACATTTATCAAATATATTAACATACAAAACACAACATTTTTAGTATGGGTAGTATCGGTGGTCCAAAGGTGCCGACAAATGGCCGCCGCTTTAAACACGTTTTGTATTGCTAACTGCTACACGACCTGAATTCGCGATGCTATTTTAGCAGTGGCGTACTATATTCTATTGTGAGGAAACCAGACTTTCAGCAGTATTAACTTGGAATTCAATTTTCAATGGCATGTTAAGCTATAGGAGAAAGGGGAGGGGGGAAAAGGCGATACAGTAAACCTTTCTGCGATTCATTAAAAATATGTGAACCAAACGAAGTGTCGAACATACAGGAAAACAATAAGAAAATATCTAATCAACTATTGCTGGTTGAAAACGAATGCTTAGCAATTTTTAGAAGAGGCCCACTGGTTGCAATATTTTTACTGGGACAAATCGGAAAAAAAATAAATTAAAAATGCATCGTTTAGTTCATCATTAACTGTTACATAAACCATTATACATATGGATATTTTTTCAGGGTACACCGAATTGAAATTTGGAAATGTTGAATGGTTAAACCTAGAACTCTTAGCTTTTGCGCACATATTGTTCAGGTTTTTAATATTATCTGTACAACCTTTCGGCCTAATTTGTCAAACTTTCACTATTTTTATTTTTTATTTATTTATTATTATTTTTTTTTTTTCGCTTCAAAGCTATTGGTAATAACCTTTCTCTTCCCATAAGAGTTTAAATGTTTCAGAAAAAATTTGTAAATGTGTTTTTAATATTGTCTTGCTTGGATTTTTAAATATTACTGTTACTAATTTAAAAAAAAAAATATTCATTCAAATTCAAAATCGTGGAAAAATTAGTACTCACGTACAATTTTTTTGTTAATCCATTTTTGTCTTTACAGGAAAATGTATGTTAATTTTTATGAATCAAGATCTACATAATATCTTTAAAAAGTTTCAGGCATGTACATAAAAATTGTAGTAGAAAATAGGTTTTTAATATAGGCAAACTGACAAAATGGGGCTTTAGATGCCTAAAAATTGGGTTTAAAGTCACTTTTAAAAGAAGAATATGACCAAAAATGCCGTATTTTCACTTCGGTGACTGCTTAAGATAACCGCAAAGCCATTTCATTTTTCAACTTTTAACATAATGATTAACGATACATGTCATTCAAAGAAAAATAAACTACTTGCATTAGCTGCGGAAATATTCAAAGAAAGTGTTTCTCTTTAATTTTGTAGTGAAAATGCAGGTGCTTGAATTGTGCGATAGTGTGAACAATGTGAGTAAATACGCTATATTTTTAATTAAATTAAAAGTTATTTGGATATGTCAATAAAGTCTATTAGCAATTTGTGGTCTGTTTAATAAGGTTTTAAATGTATTATTCACTCATAAAGTTTATCCCCGTGCTCAGTCATTACTATGGAAAAAAAAAAAATCTGCTTTTAATGTTATTGGGAAAGCACACCTTACTAGAGTGTGAAGCTTTGGAAAATCAGAACATCTCTATTAGTCCTTCAGAAGATGTAATTCCTAAGTTTATAGGAAATATTATAGAGCTCGCTGAAGCTCTAGATCTGAAACTACAAAATGAAGATTGAAAGGATGCACAAAGAGTCCCTATGATTCAAGTACCAATGTGCATCTACATACCCTACCATTAATCTAAATGTCCATCTTCTGTCCGGCAGATCGCGGTAACTTACTAGAAAAATCCAGTCATAAGGTCATGTGTAGGTTGCAGCTTATAGTTAATTTAAAGGAGACTTTCAACGAATGAGTGCGTTCGCGTTACTTATCTTTTCATTGTGAGTTAATTGTGTGCTAGCTTTCTTCATTAGTTATGCCATTACATAAATGTAGTCTTAAATATCGGGTTTTATATGTGATACATATGTAAAAACGGGTTATTGCAGAGGAGCGGCCAGGCTGTTCGCAAGAAAATGTCCTGTTAATTTGTTCCAGGTAGAGAAACTGTTCGCAAACGAAACAGGGTCTCCCTATGATAAATTAATCAGAAACATTTTTCCAACCGCCGTGTATTTATGGAAGAAATATTAGATCAAATGCAAGAATTTCCGGATATATTGCTGCTGAGGAACATCATGCTAAAATAAAAATAATTTTCGAACAGCTACTGTATCTTTCCTTTTTCCAGTTGCAGCGGCTGCACTTCCTTACGCCCAGGCGGCCCGTAACTCAAATAGCTCACTGTAGCATGGGGGAAAAGGATAATCATATTTTTATATTCGTATGGGTGATAAAGTAAAACGTAATTGGAAACTGTGAAAACAATTCAGAAATTATAAGCAGGGAAGTAGGTTTGAAGTTAAATTAAAAATCTATCCAAATTCTCATGATGGTGGAGTGTTTTTGCTGAGTCACGGGGCCAAAATTTGGCATTTTGCGCTGATCTGAAACTTAATAAAGTTTACAATTTATAATAGTCCAGATCTTTACGGCTCACGAGGTCAACACTTAAGCTGTAAATTTTCCTGTTTCATAACTATCTGCATTATAGCATCTGAAGGTACAAACCCGGCCATGAGCAGGTGAAGCAAACTGTCAGTCATAACGGCCTTATTAATACTGAAATGCATTATATTGTCGAGAGTTGATGCAACATAAGATATAAAGGATGACTATCTGTCATTGTCACAAAACTGTGTTCCTTATATTGGATCTTGTTTGTAGTTCTTCAATTAGCAAGGTAAGTCTCAAAATGGATGTTTGCCTGGAGGTGCTAAGTTTGCAACATAAAATGGATTTGCGTGGCATATTTATATCCCTGTGACCACGTAGGTTCTGTATTTCAGTGCAATTGTGTGCTCTTCAGTTTGAATGCTTTATGGCCGACCAAGAGTATTGTACAGCACATGCGCATAAGAATCCTTCGACGGGTAACTTACACAAGAGCTTGTTTTCTCCATCTAATGGACTATATGGCTTGCGGGAAAAACATGCTGTTAAAGGCGGTATCTATGCAAGAGAAACAGAGAGTGTGATTAAACAACGAAAACGGCACTGGCGAAAATTCCTGGAATATCCTCTTAAGAGATAGTACAAGGAATTGCAGTGGCATGCATTGAATGCAACGAGAAATAGATATAAGTCTAGTAAGGAACGTGTAGCACCATCTGTTTGGAACAAATAGTTCTCAGAAGAAAGCTAAAGAGAATAATCTTAGATCTAAAACTTCACTTCGCATACTAAACTAAAAGTTGATGCGTTATAAACTGGCGAAAGTAAATAAATCATTTGTTTACTTACAGTTTCAAAAGTCGTCTGTAATGTTGCGACGACTTTATTCTACACCTGCTGAATCACCTAAAACTTGCAAGCAAATATTTCTGAAATGGAAGTTTCTATTGGTGTGCTGCTTTGACAGAATTGAAATTTAGGAAACGGCTCATAATTGCAGCCCATGCACAGATGTTAACATTAATTAGAATGTATATTTATTGAAAAAAGTTACACTTTTCAAATGGAACAATATCTATGGACATAAAAAAATAAATAAATAAAACTAGAAGAAATTAGAATACCAATGATGTTTTTGCACGATTCTAGTGCAAGTAGTTTAGCTATAATAATATGGATATTTTAAATACCTACAGTTGTTTGCTCCATTTAGTTACTAAACTACGATGTTCGTATGTTTGCTTTCATTTCATTTGGGACTTCCTTCCAGTACGTTAGTAGAACGTGCTTGAAGATGGTATGTGTTAATGCTGAAAAATTTGACAGGCTCATAGTGCATGGGAAATGTAGAAATAATGTTGTTCTTTCTTGTAACGTGAACGCTGAAAGATATCCCATTAGACGTGCTTACGCTTATCTCCGCTTATTTTGTTTATATTTTTCTATGTTGAAATTACGCGTTTCCTGGTCCCTGTGCAAGCCATCGCAGAATTTTTCTTGAACGTAGTTGGAATCGTTTTAAAATGTTATCAAGTTTCCCTTTGTTGTGTAAGAGCGATTTATTTACAGCTTATGGAGAGCAGATTCCGCTTTCCTTAATGCATTAACGCACAGAATCTCTTTATGACGCAGGAAAAACGTTATTCTGCTCTTCTGCTTGTGGTTATTTTCACATAGGAGTACAAAAGATCTATGTTTCAAAGTGTACTTATGTTGATGCATTATAACAACAAAAAATGACATTTGTCTGTTTACCACTACAAACTGCAGCGTTACAAATAAAAAAAAAAATACTATTCAGCACAAACATATCCGACCGTATCAAAGCAAAGTTTGGCGGAATAATCTAGGAAACAGGTAGGCAGACAGCTGTCATGTTTTGATAGCACGAAACCTTGCAGATAAACTGCACAAATGCTTAAATTGTATTCCATGTTCTTCGTTCACTTATTGTTGTTGATTCGGTTTATTTACGAAGGCTCTTTAACATCTGAAGTCATCAGTGTCTCATTAAGTTCAGGGGGTGAAACAGCTGATAAATTTTGCTCAAATGCCCCTTCTTTCAGGCTTGAGGTTATTTAACGTGCCGTAAACCTACGACTGGGACCCACAGCATTACTTCCCTTCCCAAGGAACCCATACTTAGGATCCATTCACTTATGGCTCTTTCTGAAGCAATATAAAATTAACAATTAAGAAAGTGCGGTTGTACATACTTTTTGTACTTTAACAAAAAACAAACAAACAAAAATTACCTATTTATGGCATGTGTATAATTTCCTCAACCTGTGTAACAGATGAACGACCTCCCTTACATCTCTGCTGCTCTTATATTGCATCAGCTAATACATAGGTACTTACACTTGAGTTCAGTTTTATCGACTTCGGTTTATGGACTACTCCGGTAAAAGTCAAGAGCACCTTGTACAGCTTTCCTTGGGAAAAGGTACACCTCAATCCCTTTCCTATTTAGAAATATTGTGGTGATACCAATCGGCGACATTGGCCATGAGCGGTTTATAACTCAATGGTTAATGTCTGAGCACATTTAGTTATTTTACTACCAACAGTATGCAGTACTTGTGCACATTGCCTTTCACATTACCTTGACATATAGGATGCAACGGACAGCTTGTTTGATTCGATCGATTACAGATTACTTGTCACGACGTAAGTAATGAGGCTGTTAATTTGTCCATTTATGGCAATGCACCCAACTGCTCTGATCTTTGCTAAGTAGATTACATCGATATTATATGGGATAGTCAAATTGTATAGTCTATAAATTGTACAGACAAATGCGTGATAATCAAGTCAAGAAACACAACGTTCAAGTATACCGTTGAAATCGCTGACAAAACTTAAGCCGTACTATTTTATACCCATTTTGCCTCCTTAAGGAACACTAATGAACTTTAATTTGAGTTTAATAAAAACCCTGAAACCTCTTCGAAAATTATCGAATGTTAAAAAAAGTAATTTCGCTAATATTATTATTAGTGACGGATTTAAAAGTATTCTAAAATTCTTTAACATACGAGGAGAGCGATTTTCTATCCCTGAAGAGGCTATGGCTGCATATGAAAATGAACTTTTTACAAGGAAAATGAGTTGCAGGGATGCTTTGAAAAAAACTTACTAAAAATTGCACCACAAATATTTGTGAAATGGAAGGTACTATTGATATGCTGCTTTTCTGGAATTGAAGTTTAGACAAGAGCTCATAATTGTAGCCTATACACAGTTATTAATAATAATTATGAGTGTTTCTTGAAAAAAGTTGGTTATTTTAGATGGAATAGTGCCTATTGACCCCAAGAAAATTAAACTAGATGAAATTAAAATGTTAATTGTGTTTTGTGCACGATTCTAGTGAAAGTAGTTTATGAGCTATCTTAATATCTGCATTTAAATATCTACAGTTGTCTGCTTATTACTAGGCTACGATGTTCATATGCTTATTTTTCTTATTTAGTGTGTTTGTTCTTTCTGAATTTTCAAGAAAACAAATGTTACATTTTGACTTAAGTATTTTTATTGTACCATGTGTCAGCACTCTCTTAACAAATACAAAAGTGAAAAACAAATTCTGTGAATTCTGAAGTAGAAAGAGAAAATTGGCCTTCACAAGTTATGGTCAAGTTATGACTACCAGCTACAATGCAAGCTTTCCACTCTGTCGGTAAAGATTGCTGGACATGTATCATTTCAACAGAAAATTCAAACAGACAGCTGTAATATGTTGTTTCATATCTTCTTATGTAATCGATTGTCCTTGTAGACAGTGTCTTTCTGCTTTCCCCAAAGAGAAATGTCTAAAGGGGTCAAATCTGGTGAACGGGCAGGCCAACGCACAGCTCCCCTTCGTCCAATCCAACGATTTTCTAGTTCGTTCCATAAGACAGGGTATGCTTCCCATTTCATTCCGTTGGTTTTGTTACAGGGTCGCAAGTGGCAGGACGAGGTGGGCTGGTGCGGTGTTATGGTGACTTGCGTTTTGTGAAGGTTTCTGCCCCGGCATATCGTATGGAAGCGGGCCTTCTGAAGGGCTCGAACTCCTTGGAAGGGTACTGCTTAGTCGTCGAGGTCTTCTATCTGTAAGCATGTTTGAAATCCCGTCTACGCTCTCGAATCACCCATCATGGATCATGATTGTCCGGGGTCCCGCTCACCGCATCCTTTCTTCCCTCAGGTGACCCAGCTATGGGCGTAGGCACAAACGACAAGTCGTGAACAAGCCCCAAACAGTCCAATCCAAAATGTTGATGTTTTATCTAGGGTGTTCTAAAAGTTCTGGTCTTGAACAAGAAAATACAACATTTTGTAATTTTTTTTAAACACGGTTCCCTTGTAAATCAATATATTTAATCTTACGAGTTTCAACTTTATAATACCTTCAGTAAAATAAGATTTGTCCAACTGTGAAAAATAAGCGTCTGCCTCGGCTTCAATCTCATCATTTGATGTAAATCTTCGTACACCCAGCCATTCTTCAGGTTTGGAAACAAAAATATACTAGAAGCCAAAATCCGTCGAATATGGCAGATGTAGAAGCACTTGGAAGCGAAAGTCATGCAGTTTTGCAGCAACAATCCCAGGTGTGTGTGTGTAGATGCATTTTCATGTTGAAAGAGAACTTTTCTTTTGCAAGGTATGGACGATTAGCCTGAATAGCATCCATTGGTGCAATTATTGAAGGTAATTATTCCCCGGCGAAGGTTCAATTTCTCATGAGGATCACAAAAAAACCGAATGCATAACTTATCCCGCAGATAGATCCGTTTTTGCTTTCTTTTGTGCATTTTCACTTGTTGCCACCAACTGTTTGGACTGCTCCTTTGTCTCTGGGGTTTAGTGATGAATTCATGTTTCATCTACTGCTATGAAACTCACTGGGATTGGGTTTAAACACGTCTAAACACTGTTACGAAATGTTCATTCAAGCATTTTTTGGTCCATTGTTAACAAACGCGGCAGCCATGTAGCGGAAAGCTTTCTTATGCCAAAATTTTGTGTAAAATGTAGTGAATATGACCTGTTGAGGTTTGCACTGTCAGCCAACTCGCAAACATTCAATTGGTGATCAATGAGTGCTACATTGTAAATTTTTATCACAGTCTTGTGGGTTGCAGCAGTTTTGGGACGGCCTAGGTGCTCATCATCTTAAATAGATGTACGGCCATGCTTAAATTCAGCAGCCTACTTTTTAACCATCGAAAACGAAGGAGAAGAACTCTTTAATGTGGAATCTAACTTCCATCGTATTTCCGTTGTATTTAAAGCCTTCAAAACAAAGTACTTTATCATATCTCTTATTTAGTTTTATCCCTATTGTAGAAAATGTTAACACTAGTTTGTTTACACGATCGCCACTAACAAGTGACTACACTTATGCATCTGAAACTTTACAGCGCGCCATTTAAAGAATGACACTTAACAACTATCATAGTGATTTGGCCATCTTCACGATATCTCTGAGTCAGGCCGAGAATTTTTACAATGACCCTCGTAACATTAAGAATAACATAATAGAATGAAAAATTCTACGGCAGGATAAAACAAACGAATACCCGTATTGCAACATAAGGAATATCAAGCTATATTTATAATAACGTTAAACTATTTCTTATGAAATACTCCTAAAGTTTGCCAGTTTCTGATGTCTTAAGACAATGCATTCCAGAAACGGGTGGTGGTTACGGTGAATGATGATGAGTAAAGCGATGTTCGGTGCAATGGTTTCAGATCGTCTGTTAATATTATGAGAGAAAGATAGATTTTGAAAACGAGAAGATATATAAAAATGAAGATGATGTATGAATAATTTTGAAAAGTAGAATGAGACAATTAATATTTCTTCGGAGTCAATACAGCATATGGAGTAAGGGTGGTATATAATTGAACAAACGCACATCGCAAATGTAATGTGCACATACATTATGAGCACGCTGCAGTTTTTGTGTTAGGTTAGAGTTTAAGTCTATTAGGAAGAAATTGTTCTAGTCAAAATGAAGAAGCTTCACCAGGAATTGCACCAAGTATTTTTTTTTAATGATTCTGTGTAGGGGCACGTTTAATCTTTTAAAGGTATGGTTTTGAGAACTTGATTTCCTGCAGGTTTCAGCAACGTGTTTTTCTCAAATGAGATTACTGTGTATATTGACTCCAAGGTCATTAATATAGTTACAGTTTTAATGCAAGGAGTATCAAGCACCAGCTGTGGTAGCTAGTTTATATATGTAAGAAATGGTAAATGTGGATTTTATCAAACTAATTCCTTGAGGGCAGTACAAATACAGCTTTCCAGAATTTTCTCGTGTGCACCAAAAACGAATCAGTATTAAGAAAATCCTGGTTTTTATAAAACTTTGGGCTTTTTCACTAGCTCTATGCTATACACGAGGGAGAGTCCATAAGTTTCCGGCCTTGCCTTCACAATACCATTATCTGGTGACATACCTTATCTGCTAAGTAAATAACTGCAGCTGTAATTTCCGCTCCGCTGAATTTAGTTGTTCAGATATAGTTGCATAAAGAAGGCTATGTGTAGAAGATTGTGACATGAGCAAAATGGAGTTTCAATCTGTTATTAACTTCTTCACAAAAGAAGGACTTACTCCAAATGAAATTAAACAGCGATTGGACGGTGTATATGGAGAAGCATCCTGCTCATATTCTATTGTAAAAGAATGGACCAAACATTTTCCAATGGGTCGAGAAAGCATTGAAGACGAAGAGCGTGCAGGACGACCCTTGGAGGTGCTCACTCCTAAAAATTCGCTCTTGTCGAAGTAGAAGTTATGGAAGACCGGCGGCTCAAAGTTGCAGAAATAGCAGCTCAAAGTTGCAGAAATAGCAGCAAGGTTGGGCCTTTCTAAAACAACAGTCCTTCGAATTATTTATGAATATTTAACATGAATAAGGTTAGTGCAAGATGGGTGCCTAGACTTCTTTTCTTAGTTTAAAAGCACAACCAATCATCTGTTGTCAGGCATTTTTGAGCTCTGCCGTGGCGAGAGAGAATTTCTGCAAACAATTGTTACAGGAGATGAAACTATGGTCCTCTACTATGATCCCTTGTCCAAAAGAGAATCAATGGATTGGGTAAACCTGGCGAAGCACCGCCTCTAAAGGCTAAGGTCACTCATCATCCAAGAAGATCATGGCCACAATCTTTTGGGACTGTGAAAGAATAATTTTCATTGACTTAAAGGAGAGGAACACCACAGTAAATGGGGAGTACTATGCTGATCTACTGCACAGACTACGTGCTTCTATCAAAGAGATAAGGTGAGGAAAACTGAGTGATGGTGTGCGCCTTCTTCACGACAACGAGCCTATGCACACATATCTTATTGCAAAGGAAGCTGTGAAGAAATGTAACCTCAAGAAAATCCACCAGACATCCTACAGCCCACATCTAGCTCTCAGTGACTATTTCCTCTTCTCAAAACTCAAGAAGGATTTTCGAAGTGGATGGTTGCTGTTTATAGCCATTTAGCAGACAAGGCTTCTGACTATTTTTTAGGGAGTATTGAAATATTAATTCAAAGATGTGAGAAGTGTATTGCAATTAAGGGTAACTGTATTGAAAAGTGAAATATAGTTTTTGTCTTTATCATATCTAGAAAGTGGTTATACCAAAAACTTTTAGACCTACGCTCTATATAGATTTTTGTTAATATATTGGCAGTCCCAGGCAACCCAAGTAATTGAAGGTATCGAAAAGCTTGGGTCAATCACGCCAGTTTGCGTTTTGTGAAAATCTTAAGCAGCCTCAAGGAGAGTTTAAATAAATAATGACAGAAAACTCGATTTTAAATAATGAGAATTGTAATAAATCTTCTGAGGCTAAAGAAGTTACATGTTGAAATACACAGAAGATAGACTGTTTATCAAAATGTTTAACACGACTTTGTGCAGAAATATTATAATTAGTATTAAGAATACTGAGATGTGTTTCGTTGTATTAGTCCACATGTAAGGACAACTCAGTGGCTTACAAAGCAAATGAAGCTTTTTCATTGTACTGAAACAAAAAATATGGTGAGTTATGAACTGTACTGAAATATACCCTACGGGTGCACCTGTCCTTAGGCTGGTATGTCGTTAACTTTTTAAGGAACGCAGTTGTCTTGCATTCTTTCCAGTCTTCACGATGGTTTTTCTTTGTTTTCTTTTTAAATTAACTATAGCTGACACTTTTAATTTGTTCCTTCATATCTTTTGGTGAAATCTCTGGGTGTTGCTGTTACTTTCGATCTCTGTCCCTTGTTATAACTAAATGTACGGAGCACGTTTTCGAACCCTGTTTATAAAAGACCACATAAATAAATATTATATGTGGGCTTTTATTTAAACCAAAGCATCAACGTCTGACACCGTTACATACTTGTTATCAAATAGTACAAACAGCTCTGAAATAATGATGGTCATCCACCTGTATTGACCATTTCAAGCTTGAAGCTCTCTACATATAGACGTTACTGATAATGGGATGTTTAATTTTTGTACGAAGGTAGCTATTTACTTTTTGAAATTCTGCTAAATAGAAGACAATAAATCTGAGTGTGCTCAGAGGCGTTGTCAACAGCTTCGTTCTTCTTTCTGTTAAGAGTTCTGAAGACCCTGAGGAGGCATACATGGCATACTAGTTGGTAGTGATTGTTTATTTGTTCCTGGAGTGAAACTGATGCAATATAGTCTTTTGTTAATTAGAAACTGGGAACCATCTGCCGGTTTCACTGTGTTATTCACTCAGGTGTCATTTGGGAAGGCCCAGATCGCCATCTGCCTCTTTGATTTCAGGTCGAATCGGTAATCCAGTTTCCGTCATTTGTAAAGATACATTTGTGAATACATCGGGACCTGCCGTTGTCGAAACAATGAATCATTTCTTGCACCATGCGACTTGTTTTGCTTTTAGTTCTTCTGTGAGGTTGTAGAGTACCCAATGATAACAAAGTTTCCTCACACCTGCGGTGAAGAAATGTTTAGAGACTCCTATCACCTGCGATATTCGCGTATCGTCTTCACTATGGCTTCTACACGAACAGTGTTTCCATCTGTGACTATGATACCCTGTATACTTAGCTGTTCTTACTCGTCTGAACTCTACAAACCAGTTATAGACTTTTGTGCGTGAAGGAGTAGAGTGTAAAAAGGCTTTGTATTTTTTCTAGCATTCTTGTTGGCTCGAGCCGCACTTATAATTAAAAAGGAACACAAAAAAACATTCTCTTGTGTCACCTCCATCTTAAATCAGTGGGCACAATCAACATTTTGGTGGAGCTACAAGAATGGGTTGCCGCACTATAACTTCTGCAGTAGTTGCTATAATCAACCCACGCCCTTTTCAGCGCTGCTCTTATAGTTTCTTCAAATCTTGAAAATAGCTATCCTAGTATTACATTTGAAGAACCGTTTGTTTCAGCATTATCACTGTGCTCAAATGATGGGACTTTTAAATTTCACATTAATAATATTTTGGATTTCGTTGGTTCCTTTTCTTTGAAATTCTGATTTCATCAATTATTTTTAAACATATTAATTACATTGCCTTCTATAATTTTTTCTTATCTGTTGCTTTATTTTAGTCTAGCAGCTGCAACAAGTTGAGAGATCCAATTTTTTAGTGGAACGGTACTCATTTCTTACTTCTCCAACGTTTTTTCCACAGTCACTTAACACAATGAATGGATGCTTGTATTGGTTTATACAATTTCAAGTTTCCTTTCGTTTCATAAACAAGTTTCTTCTTACGATTAATCACATTCGTAGCGTTATCAGGTGTGACTTCTAGTCACTCTTACACCTTTGTGGCAAGTCATGTGCTCTTGCGTTAATTTTGTCGTTATTAATGAGCATGCAGTCATGTGTGGGAGCAAAGAGAATCGAGATTCTCTGTTTGGCGTAACACGCTCCACCATCAGTGCTAGCCTACGCCCTCAAACAGCATGCCAATAAGGGGATAATGGATGGAGGCGCACAGCCTCAACTGTGGCAGTTGTATCTGTCATTGCTTCTGCAAACTTCCCACCTCGAAGTCACTATGGGTTTTCTGAGACAGTGTATATTGATAATAATTTTCTTTTGGTGTGAAATGTTGGTGACTTATTGCAAGCTTAAATCGTATTTTTTGTAAAGAAAGAATCTCTAAAATGCAACAGTGTATATAAAAATGTACAGTTGAAGGATGTGGCTGGTATTTTGAAAATGCAAAGAAAGTAAATATTTCTTGATTTTAAATGCCTCTCAGAGTAAATATCGCATTTGGATAAAAAATAAAACCGTCAAATCCACAAAGAAAATTCGGGGAATCGCTGGATTTTCTTGGGCCGTTGGCATTTTTTCATTGTTCAGCCAGCGATTTGGCAACCTGGTACTAGGGCGATACAGGTGTCTAACTTATCTTTGATATTAAGCATCGGATTTGTTCCCTGCAAGCTACACTACTGTTTGCGCTTTCTCTTTTATTGGCACGTTTTTGCAACTAACAGTGCTCAACAATGAAAAGTTTCAGGAACATCAACATTAAACCTTTTACCTCAGTTTGCGTTACCGTAAATACATCTGTAGAATTTAAACGGATTTTTAAAATTACGAGCACTTAAAGAAACGCAAATATGAATTAACATGAAATTACAGAATTTTTTCAGAATAACTATTTCTAATTTTCTAATGTGATAGGGGCACTTAATCGAAATGTTTTTTTTTTTTATAATAAAGTTATGTTCGGAAATGCTTTCGTTTTAAATATAACCATAAGAAAGAATAATAATTTTAAAAATCTCAACGTGAAAGGTGTTTTTTAAAATTAATTTCAATGATTGTACAGTAAATTGTTCAAATATGCAGATCGTGTTTAAAAATTTATAAGCATTGTTCAAAATTAGACCACAAAGTATAATGTCGTATGATTGAAAGACGAATTCTTGGAAATATCTGCATATGGCTCCGAAGATCTTCAAAAGCAAGAAGAATTCTAGCAACTAACTGTTATTCTGTGTTGAAGGTGTTTCACAATCAGTTGATTTAATATAACCCCAGTTACAAAATCAACTGGAAACAAACCCAGGGAACATGCAGTCCAGGCAGTAGGATTTGCTCTCCCAATCCAAAATGTTCATATTAATAATTTCGACAATTCCAAAATGTGTATGAATTGGGACATATTCAAGTAGCTCCGGAAGCATATTTTTCAGAAAAATTTCATAAATCCATTTACTTAACCGCGCAGATAGCAAATATGGTCTCACTACATGATTATCAACAATTCCAAGCTAGATATTTACAGGAAACAAGTTCGGATTCGTGTCATTCGAAACATTGCTGTTGTGTTTTCTTTTAAAAGCTATCTCTTTAAAACATATATTTCGTTTGTCCATGATATACAACTAGGAAATCCAATCATTAATTTTATGTAAATGCCATCCAGCAAATGTTAGGACAATCAACTCGGATTAAGGTTTGCACTTTTTGGATTAGAAATTGTTTTCCATACTCACTTTAGACTCTCCATACAGATATCTAGCCAACCAGTATTCACGTAAAGAGCACTAGCTCAGGTGCTAGTTAGTGGATTATTTGCACACAGCTGAAAAACCTCACCATCAAGTCTAATGCACTCACAATTCAATTTGCTCTTCTTCTTTTTTTTTTCTGAAATTGAAATGACTACTATAACGAAGACATTCATATAATCTTGACAATGTTGTATGACGTGGAATATGAAGAAGTGTTTAAAACCACCATGTTCTTATTAGCATTACCACAAGTCATAAGCCTTATGTATATCTGCTAATTCGACATTTGTAAACCGGTGCGTTTTTATGATATAAAATTGAATAAACAGATAAGACAGAAGTAATTTGTTGACTTACAACGAAAATAAATTAACTTCAAACATTTTATTGATAACGGCAATAGCTAGAACACAATCAAAGGCAGTCATGGACAATAATGTCAATAAAGAGTTTTGACTTTTGCCTAATTTTGAAACTGAAGCATTCCGGATAATGCTTTGATATGAAAAAATGTTTCAAGGGCATAATCTTTATCTTATTAGAAAATTAGAAATAGTTATTCTGAAACATTCTCCATAAGTGATATATAGCTGCACTATTGTGGTTGCTTGGTCGATATGTTCGATAATTGAGGAAATTGCTAATTTGATTAGGTAAGAGATTACAGTAATGCATCATGGTTATGGTTCTAATCAATTCTCTGTTTAACTGTGTAATAATGTTCTTCATGGGCAATCTTAACCTCGTGGATGATTTATTTGGATGTATTCTTATTTATATTCATCCGCTAATCACTCTTGATTTTGGTTTCTTTCTTCACATTACTATCAGAAATTTCTTCATCAGTTCTCTTCCACAAGTATATGTCTCCTTCTGGTTAGTATTAGCGAATTCCGAAGGAAGGTAAGCTATTGCCTTTGTACCCATGAAATTATTTTGGAAAAAGTTCTTCAAATCTCCATCTATCCTGCTTACTAGGCACCAAAAATTACAACGAAAAAATGTATATGAATATAAATGAAAAATAAAGTAACACATATGAACTAGAGACGCAAAAAAAAGATAAAATATCCAGTTTTCACAGATAACTGATAATCGCCATATTTCTTACTCTCTCTCTCTCTCTCTCTCTCTCTCTCTCTCTCTATATATATATATATATATTCATATATAATTATATATAATTATCTCTCTCTATATATACATATATAATTATAGAGAGAGATGAAAAATAAAATAACACTGTGAACATGCAACTAAAATAACAATGGCTAAAGAAGCAGAAAAAGGATAAAACAGAAAGTCACAGATTTAGTATCGCAATTTCGACCTGGTCGTGTTCTTCTAAGGCAAGTGCACTTGTCCTCTTGCCCTAGAAGAACACAAGCTGTTCGAAATATTGCAATACTAAATCTGTGACTTTCTAAGTGTTTTATACTTTTTGTGCTTATCTATTTATTGTTATTTATGTTACATTGTTCATTGTGTTTATTTTATTTTTCAGTTATATATCCCTGCTTGTTAATGCTCTAGTGACCGCAATTTTTGTTTTTTCTCAACGAAACTCGGAACATAACGATCAATTAACAAATTATTCATAGAGTTCGTTAAGCAGAAAAATTTCACCAATGGGGCTGGGGTTTAACTTATAGCGAAAATTTAAAAAGCATACCAGCGTCAGCAATTTTTGTTTTTTATCAACGAAACTGGGTAAAAAGCATACCAGTGGCACATATATATTTCGCAACGAAACTCAGTATATACAATTTAAATAAAATCGGAACATTAGGAGCGGGAGTATACCTGAAAACAAAATTTTAAAAATGGGGGTTAAAGCTGAATGTAAAAATAGCTGTAGTGGCCGCAATTTTTTTCCCCTCAATGAAACTTGAAAAAGGCCATTGATATAAAATATAAAAATAATTTCTGAAAACCAGCGAAGTCGGATTGTTAGGAGTGGGGATCTGAATTCCCAAATTTAAGAACTTTCTAGCGTCATCAATATTAGCTTTTTCGCAACGAAAATCGACATTGCTGGGAGCTGGAGAGATGGCTAGCGACGTGTGCGGCGAGAAATTTAAGAATGGGGGGTTAAAGCTAAATTTAAAAATAGATATGACGGCCGCAATTTTTTTTTCTCTGAATGAAACTCGGAAAAAAGCATTGATATAAAATAATAAAATACTTTATGAAATTCAAGTAAATCGGGCCATTAGGAGTGGGGTTTACATGAAACCCAAAAAATTGCCCTAGCGGCTCTAATATTTCTTTTTTCTCAACAAAACTCGGTTTCTGAAAATTAGGGTAATCGGACCATTAGGAGTAAAGTTATGCCAGAATACCGAAATTTAGAAACCGCTCCATTGTTTAATTTTTTCTCAATTGTTTCAAAATAAAAGGACAAATTAACTCAGATTATTAACTGTAGGTATTTTTAACGATGTACATGTTTTATATTTGGCAAAAGCATTGTGGTGTAGATAGCAACTGTGAAACATTAATCTAATATGTGTGTGAGAATTACATTTGTATGTAAGACCACTCTGTAATAACATTCAGAAAACGTTTGCGTTACTTGTTTTTACTACAATAACATTTAAATTAAATTTCAAAGACACTGGAAATAGACAGAACTTTCGATTGTATACTGTTAATTGTATATATTTACTTAGTATATTGTAATTGTTTTTGAAAAACACATGTTTTTATTTTATTGACACACATAAACTTCTTAAATGTACAAGTTTAAGTCCAAACTTTCTCTTATTTCTTTTTATTTTTTTAAATGTAAAAATGATATCAAGGGATCAGTTCATAAACATGGTTACATTTAAAAATGTTTAAATATACCTACAGAGTATAGCTTTATCTGTCAGTGGTCATATATTTCATGTAATTAATCGTATATCATCAATAATGATGATGGTAATAATAATAATAATAATAATAATAATAATATCCAAGAATTCTAATTTTATTCCCCTAATACCTCACAGTAATGCCATAACTTATTTTATTTCATCAATAAATAAGGCCATAATTTGGATTTTATATTAATTTTCAAAATTATCCCACTTACCGAGGAATTGGCTTAATTTACGCAGCTCCTATATGACGAACTGTTTTTATTATTAACAGTTTAGTAATTGTTAATTTTTTCCCTACTCTAGACATTCCGAAAGAAATTCCATATCTGCGGTCGAAGTGCCCTTTTTAAATTTTAATTCAGCCAGGAGTCAATGCATTTTTAACAATTAGAGCTACAGCTATTTTAGAAGAGTATTTATCTAAAGAGGAACTGCTCTTTCATTTATTATGCATGAATATATTTTAATTTAAAAGCTCGTTTTAACTTGAAAGTTTCTTTTGGGAAAAATAAAAGCTCATGTAAAGGCAAATAAATGAAAATATTTCGGAAAGTAAGTTATCTTAAGGCCATAATAGCTATGTTTGCTAATTCAGATTTTTAAACTTGTAGAGGCATAATAAAAGTATGCAAGTTTTGCTGTGACCCTCTCAAAAGGGGGGGGGGGAGAAAAAACTAAATAGTGCTTGCTCCCCCTTAAGCCTTAAGCACATGTATCATTGCATCCTCTAGTATAACACCTGCTTTATAATTAAATAAATTATACGTTTTTTGTTCAGTATAGGTGTAAATTATGAAGCTTTCCCGTGGATGTAATACATTGCAAATGGGAGTATTTTCCCCGTGAGATTTTGTATATTCCGAGCTCAATAGCTTCTGCTGCCACTGCAAGTTTCTTTCACACTCTTTCCAACTCAATCAAGTGAGCAGTCAGATCCAGCCGCTTCTATTCTCCCAACAAATTGCATTAACCCCTTCCTTACCCTGTCCTCTTTTCAATTTCCTTTCTGCGATCTCAGATAAACCTATTTTAGCCAGAACTCCATTATGGATAGTTCTCTATCAGGTACTTAACTAACTTTCACCGCCACTGCGTTTTCAGCCTTTATTTGCGGGCATAACTGAATCTATTTAACTTGTGCGTACGATCAGCTGTTGCCTGAGTTATCTGAAATTCTTAGCAAAGAAGTGCAGAGAAAATGAAAATTCCGTTCTTGTAGTTATCTATCTTTTGCGTTTTTCTTTTAATTTATGAAAGAAAAGCAATAGAAAGGGGCATTTAGTTGTTTATAATAATTATATATTATTTATATATCTCTTTATTAATAATCATTTTACATAAATTGTTATTTGTTCTGATATTTTACTCTTCCTAGTCTTTATCGATACCATCGTCATCAGACTTTGCTGCCTTTGTGAATCAAGCCACCTTTAAAATAAGCATGTCTTAGATTTCTTCGAATTGTTAATAGCCATATTGAACTATAGTCTGCGCACACTGCATCATTGCTCGACATTCTACACCTATTAGCTACCTTGTTCCATACGCTAGAGATGTACTGCAGTGTCCTTAAGCTTGAACTACTCACTCAGTGCACAGCAGTTTACGTAATATCAACAGCGCTACAATGAATGAAAGAGCATCGCCGGAAATATTGAGCTCGATATATGTATATAGGAGTTTTTGTGTTGTTTTAAGGTTTATGTTCCTACATTATCATCGTTCAACTTTCTGTGAACTCATCGTTTTCTATATTCTGTTGACCTTTCTTAAATCAAACACTTGTAAATACTTACTAATTTCCTAGGTTTACAATTTGACACTTTTTTTAGAACCGTTTTGTTTTTGAAATGTAATTTTAAATATTTTAATACCACTGATTTCTAAACTGGTTTCCTTTTTTCTGCATCGCATCAGAATTTTTCATAAAATAAAGAATAAAATGTTGAAATATTTTCTTCGAGAAATGCGCAAAGTTAAGGAATTATACAAATGAAATTAATCATTTTTATTTCCAAATTTTACGTATTATTACGTATTTAAATAAATTCGTAATGTCTAAATGTTGTTTTATTGGATTTTTTATTGTGCATTTCAGCTCCTGGTATCTGTTTTCCATTTCTTGATAGAAATTCTCACCTTGCTCTTCACTGACTGCATGCCGCAAAGTTTTCAGGCAGTAGACCCAAATCTGAGAAGATAGTGCGATTTGAGATTCTGTTGCATCTAAAACAGAACCTCTATAGCAAGTTCACAATTTTAACATAATCAGGATGTTTGTTTGCTTCCTAGACTCTTTTCATATGTTTCTTTAATTGCATTCCAAGTTCATGTTTATATAGCAATACTAGTATTCTCAAAATGTCTGTGTTTAACTATTGCTCTTATGTGAGGATTTACAAAAAAATTATTGTAATTTAGCATCCGAAAAAAAAAAAAGATAGTAGTGAAATATTTTGTACCCATTTTTGTCCAGTGCGTTCACAACCGTTTTATCATACCAAGTTTTATCTGAATAAGTGGTAAAATATTTATCTTGGGGCCAATGACTGTCTCTTATTAGGTAGAAATAATTCTTTCATAGTAGTCGCGTGTAGAACATTAGTTGGAAAGGGAGAACATGACTTGAAAAAAATGGGTCACTGCGTAATTCGAAACACGAATGTTCAGCCTTCCGTGCTAACGCTCTAACCAACTGAACTACCGTGTCCTTCTCCAAGTACGGAAATCACGAACCTCTAGGGTTAAAATATTCATGGTAATACTCATAGCATATATTACAGTACAGAAACCTTAGGAACGTCTCTGGGTGTATAAAATCATATGAGAGAGCCTCGTGGTTTCCGTGCTTAGAGGAGGACACAGTAGTTCAGTTGGGGTGACAGTATGAAGTGTTTCGACATGTGACCTAAGTTTTTCAAGTATAATTCTTCCTTTTCTACCCCTTACGGGTTAAAACTGGATATTCCTTTTTAGAGCTTCTGGAATACTTCTACATTTACCCCATATTGTATTATACTTTTACTATCTGATGTCAAACTAGTTTTATCAAAACCGCCACAATATAACAAAAAGAATTAGGATTATTTAAGCCTATTCTATTCCATTATTCACAATCGTATGACATGTGTTGAAGGTAGCAAAATGAATGTATTTATAAGCAAAGCTCTTCATTTCGACAACACCCTAACAACTTACAAAACAATATGGTGCGAGTATGGCCTTTTGTGACAACTGTCTGAACATTTAGTCAGCTAGTTCTTTCAATTACACATATTGCACTAGATGGTAATGGTATAAGGGAAAATTTTGTTCATATTCATTTTTAAGATAGATATTTTATATTAAGTTACAGAGAAGAGTATGAGTTGCAACTAAATGGGCTTTATTTTTGGAATCACAATGTGCAACTTATTATAAAAAGCGTTCCAATATAAAACAATAAAATGGCTGTAGAACGTATTATTTTATTACATTTATAACTCAAAATCAATCAAGATTGTCTCCTACTCTTAACTATATGGTTTTGAATTTATTCAATAATAGAACTGCCATTGCATCATCTTATTTTAATGATATTTTTCATCCAATTTTTGGAGGAATTTGTACAATATTTCTGTGTTTTTTGAGGGTAATAATGAACTTTTGTTAAGCGCGATTTTCTAGTGCATGGCTAATATGAAAGATTCTATTTGTGAACACAAGAAAGTTAGTTGCCAACATGTCATAGAAAGTTAACTACGGTGCTTAGCGGTTCTTACACGGCAGCTTAATAGCGACAGTTGAATTTCATGCTTGCCAAAATAAGTGTTCCTCGATATCTTAAGTAGGCTGTCAGATGTGAGTTGACTGACGGCCTTGCGGTTCCTTGCTTCAACTGGCTTATTTGGTCACTGGAATGTTTTTTTGTTGTGTGCGATTGCCTATATCATCAATTTTTAAATCCCTTTGTTGTGCTCCAATTGTAATCCAATATCTTTTCAGTTTTGTTTAGTAATCCTCAGCTCTGACACAGAGGTGTTAAAATGTGGTTTTAATTATCCTACTAACCTTGAAACGAAATAGCCGTAAGAAGTCATGCAATCTAATATAGGTAATATAAAACTGCTGAAGCAGTTGTACGTGAAGAATCGCAAGCTTCAAACCTGGTTATGAATTCAAAATGAACTTGGTGAAAAATGGAAAATTTGTCCAAATTTACCTTTATCCATGTTATAAGTAAACTCTTATTTTACTGAAAGTATTAAAAAGCTGTAAAGTCGTTGCAAATATTGATTTACAAGTTGACTATGCTCAAAAATTAAAAAAATATAAAAAATTCTCTTAAAGCTTGTATTTTCTTGGTCAGGTCTAGAATTTTTAGAACGCCCCATGTATAACGAAAAATAAAGTAAAGCTTGAAACAATGTAACTAAAATAAAAAGAAGTATAAAAACCGAAATAGACGCAACACTTAATTAGTAAAAGAAAATCGCAATATTTCGAACCGCTTGTGTTCTTTAATGGCGGAAGGCATTTCTTCATTCGCTTTAATTTGTTTCAGGTGCAATAAGTAAGACTGGGGCAGAAAATAGTGTATTCTCGCAACGTCCGCCGTCTAACCTTGTGAAAATACTAATTGCGAGTAGAAAACCTCGACACTGAAAGCATATACTTGTATTTTAAAGTTGCATGACTTTACCGCTTTAACAAGTTTAAGGACTTTAAGGACTTAGCCCACTCTGTTTAGACTTTTATTTTGAAGCGGTTTGGTGTACGGCAGCCCCGCGTTATTCGCCAATTATGAAGTGCTTTAGTTGTAATCGTCATATTTTGTAGCGGCATATCGTTAATTGACTATTGATCTTTTGGTGTTGTTGCCCACGCTTCATGACAATATCTCAGGATTTTATTCCGCTGTCATATGACTCGTGCTTATCAGAACTGGAAGAAGATATCAACTATGTTATTTTTTTTATTGATTTATTTATGGACGATGTTTAACATCTCAGGTCATCAGCGTCCCATTCAACTCAGGGCGTGAAACTGCCAACAAATTTTGCTCAGAGACCTCTCTTTTAGGCTTGAGGCTCTTTTTTCGTGCCGTAAATGTACGACACGCAACCCACGGCTTTACTTCCCTTCCGAAGGAAGCCATACTTTAGGATTTTTACGCCCAAAAAAATCCATCGGTCCTGGCCGGGTTCGAACCCGCGATCTTGGGTGTAGTAGTCAATTATGTTAATAATTACTCAACGAGTAGATTGGATATGTATGGTGCGCAAGATCTTTCGCGTCCTCTGGTGTTCCACATACGGTAGAACTTGAATCCGTCGAATATAAATTTAGCTGCCGCAATTTCCAAGGAGATGAACTAAATCTGATTATCTGATTATCGATAATACGTGCACCTAGATATTTTGCATGTTCATCAAATTATGAGTTGAAAAAGTATTCAAGCTTCAAAAAGGTTTAATAATTATTCAAATGTTGTAGGGTGGTTATAAATTTTTCATATATACTTTTTAAAATAATGCTGTAATTATTATTTTAGTTACTGAGATATAAACAGAACATTCTTACTTTTTTAATGATCAATCTTTTGTTAAAAGTCATTTATACATGTGCCCAGACATTTTGGCACCATGTTCATTGTAATATGAGCTGGAAAATATTCACGCTTCCGAAAGTTCTAATAAATCATTCTAATAAAGCAGAGTGGTTTCAGATCTTAATGTCATATAAAAGACATAAAATATTTCACGGAATTAGAAAACCTTTAAGAGATAAATCAAACATTTGTTCGTAATACCCGTATCTGGGTAATTATGTGGACATGAACTATAAACTGCCAAACAAAGTGACAGAAACGCTTTTTATTGATAAATAAAATGAGTTTAAAAGCAGTTTTGTATAAAGATCGTATATAGTGGATAATAGTGGGAACAACATATCGAATGATACATCAGACAATTAAAGAGAAATGGGAGGGAAAAAACTGAAAATGGTAGATGTGAATCGACAGAACGATCAAATAAAAGATGGAACGAGATCTAATCCGCGAATAAGAGAGTAAAAGCAGCCCTTGAACATCTGTTACTTACAGTATGCCATCTTGATAATTTCTAATTGTTATATCAAAAGGCGATGTAGTCGTCGTTAACGAGAATCGGCCAGCCATTAGCTGCCTGCAGGACGAACGAGACGTAAGTCAAGATTGAGCATACTGGGGGGTGGAAGCAGCCTCCGCGTCGCAAGGTCTGGGGTGTTTGTTCACGTCGAAATCTAGCGACCATGTATATATTTCTCGGCTTGGCTGTCCGGGACTGCTGCACGACTGCACACACTCTTACTATATAAATTGAAAATGGTTGGTGGAAGATTTTATCGTTGCTTACAATCGGCTAACAAGCAACACATAGAGTCCCAGCAGTATTGCTGGGCATATTTCTGTAGGCAGCTTGACTTTGTCTGTGAACGGCATAAGGTAACAGTGATGGTGATGTATATTTCCTTTACACTCTTCCCAAGATAGTGGTAGCGGCTGCGTGCAGTGTACAGACAAGTTCTGGCATGAAAAACACTGGGAAGTGAGGCTAAGGACAGACGGCCAGACCGCTTCGAGATGAAGAAATGAGTTATGGCTTCTTCATAAAACAACAACACACAAATAAAACATTTAGGTGCGATGGAACTTTACTTGGAGAATGTACCTTCGACTTCAACAATAAGTTTTGGGTAGGCCACGTTGCTTACCGTCGTTTATCATGTACCTACCAGGGAACATCTGTAGCCGCGCGCGCTCACAGAATTCGACTGTCTCTGTTGTATCTCTGTCTTCTTGCTTGCCAGTAAATATAGGTTGAGAACACTGTGGGTCAACGTGCGGGCATTTATGATCAAATAATGATATGTCTTTCCTCTTAAACTTGGATATACATAATGAAATGCTAAGAGGCTGAAATTATTATTATTATTATTATTATTATTATTATTATTATTATTGTTGTTGTTGTTGTTATTCCTACGGTTTATTTCCAGCCAATTTCATAAATTTCTTTGTTTTAAGACACTGCCCGTGCCACGACCATTATCAAATCAATATCTGCGCTATCGCTAATACGTTTTTCTTCATGAGTAGTCGATATTCATTGTCTTCAGAATGCCTTCCTTTTTCGTCACATGAATTGTTTTGGCAAATGCCGAGGAGGTACCCTAAACTTAAGCCTAGGATGCTATTCCTTCCTTTAAAAAATAATCCTTTTCCAATTTATCATTTCATCTCATGTATCATCAGCGTCCACCGCCTGCGGAGCCTCAGTAGTTAAAACGGGCGTTAAATACTATTAAAAACAATAGAATCTATTTGGGGGAATTTTTTGAGAATACGTATATATATATTTTTTTTTAAACATCTGCTGATTCTTTTTCGTTTTGGAAGTCTTAACATATAGAACTACATTAGTAGAAATATTTAACTCATAAATAAATTTAGGCATTTACACAGAAAAATTAGAAATTGCTTAAAAAAAAAACTCATAAAATGCAGTAAAAGTGTGCTACAGGTCCAATAGCATTATTGTCATTTTCTCTATAAATATTTGAAAAACTAATGGCAAATAGGTTAATGAATTTCATCACAAAACACAACAAAGTTCCAATGAAGTATAAGATTGATTCAGTAAATACAAATCTACTGCAACAGCAATTAACTATTTACTTAATTATATCCGCGAGGGAATTGATGATAAAGAAAATATCCTGGGAATCCTCTTCAATCTGACAAATGTATGTGGTGTTTTAAATGATAAATATTACTAACAAAAATAAATTCTTGTGGCATCCGAGGGAATCCAAGCAAATTGTTTCAATCATATTTAGAAAATAGCAAATAATTTGTACAGTCACATTACAAGCAATTATATTTATCAGAGCTGATGACATTTGTCTCTACCCATAAGAATAATAATTTAGAATTTCTTCGACGATCAGTACTGGGTTCCATTCTTTTTATTATATATATATAGAATCCCATTTAATTTTCGAAGTGTAGAGCTTATTTTATTTGTAGATGATACAAATATTATGGTGACAATGTGGCATTTAAATTCCGTTAAAGCAAACCTAATCATAGCTATAAATTGTCTAAATAACTGGTTCTTCGAAAATAAAACTTATAATAAGCAAAGAAATAAATGACAATAAAAAGGTTCATTTACAGTGCAGCAAAGACGAAGTAAAGGGAAGTCGAAAATAATTGGAATTAAATTATGTGCAATTAAAAAAAATGTTTTATGATTCACTTTTAAATATGTTTGTATATGAGCCTTAATGTTCCGGTTCTTTTTCATTATACATATATAAATTACCCTTGAAATGAATTCTTGATGTTTCATTGAGTTTTTTAACGTCCCCTTCCCCGTTCTTTTGCGTGCAAGTTCTAAGGTCTCAATTTTTTTTTCTTATAAATTGCATAAAAAATATGAAACTTTTTTACTTCTCAGTTTAATCTCCCTGCAAACTACACATTTTTCACAATATTGGCGCCATAATTGCATGGCCACTGCGAACGGTTCTTTAGAAATCTATTTTGACCAGCTGCAATAGAGGCCCGACTAGAGAATGTGAGACCACGGAGTGTGTTTCATTGTTGGACAAAGCTACCCTTTTCTAGGAGCCAGGTCAGGTGAGTAGGGGGCATGAGAAACCACTTAATAGTTGTTTTCACAAACAAACTCCTGCTTCATGTTTGTATCAACCTGTAGAACATTTTCTGCATCTTCAGGCCTTCATGCAGGATTGTGTACATAGATCCCACAAAAATGCAACTTTGGAGACGATATCTTCCACACTTAACCAGTGATCATCTTAAAACAACTTTCTCCACTCGCACAACCATGAAGACGGAGTGCGCGAGTCTATAGCTGAGTAGATAACAATATGATACGGCTGTTCGTCACAGGACACAAACGTTTAACCAGTTTAACCAGTCACATTACAATAGAATGTTCATATAAAATAACACTTGTTTCGAATACAATTAAACATTTAGAAACATCATCTCTTCAGGTGACGAGGTCCTAAAACCAGTGAATGAAATGGCGCAAGAAGTTAATAGGACACTCATTACAATAGTTAATGAATGTGTTAAAAATTACACACGATTTTGAAAAAAAAATAGTAGTTATTTAAGAATATGTTAAATAAGAGATGTGATACTAAGTAGTAAACAGAACTAACAGCAGCTGGCGTTTGTCAACCACAGTATAACGTTATATCTTATATTGGTTTTGTTTCTGTCATTTCTTGTGTTGTGGAATGCAGTTTTTCCCTATGTTCGCGTTTGAGATGTAGGTTAATTGTGGTTATAGTGAACGTGAAGAAAAGGAGATATCTTACTGATGAATAAGTTTGTGATAATAATTACGCAGCACGCAACGAAAAGAAAATCTTTTTGTAATGAACAGAGTAAGAAAAACAATTAAAATAATCTTTATAATGATATATAGATATTTGTATTTCCTTTTAGGGAAATTTCCTTCTTCTTATTCATGCAGTTGATCGCAAATACTGTCACTAGGTCAAGTCGGTCTATGTTACTATGCAGCGGTCAACTTGTGTAATCAGTCCTCGAGATTACAAACCTATTTATTATTAAAAATTATAATTTGAAATATGTATTAATATTTTTGACATGTCCTATATGAAGTAAACGATCAAATAAATAAGTGGTTTTTATTGATTATAATTATACAAAGTGAGTTTACATAATACAGGGTGACTACACCGAAATGCCCTAATTGAATTTGCTTCCTATATCAAAACAATAAATATAAGTTGTGGTTTATTCATAAATATATGTTGTATCAATAATAACGGTTTAATAACCGGAAAAAAAACAATCACAGTACTTCCACAAACAATCACAGTACTTCCACATGAGTTCCCTTGATAGCCCGAAGAATATCTATCTTGTCTGTACTCAATTTCCATCCAGGTTCTCTCCAACATGTCCGGAGTGAGGGTCTCAATCGCTTTTACAATCCGGGTACGGTGCTCTCGAAGGTCTCGCACTTGAGTGGCGTCACCCGTCCTCGTAGCCCCAGAAAAAAACCTAACAGTGTGAAATCAGGGGAACGTGGAGGTCTGAAGATTGACTTGCTTGAACTTCGTTGGAACGCTTGGCGGACTCTTTCTCTGGCTGTTCTTCGAAGACACGTCGGCCTCCTCCATGCCATTTCAATGTACTCCCAGTGTCCAAGAACTGTCTATGCCATGCTTTTATGCTCTTGGCGTCTGGCGATGATTTGTTGCAAACACTTCGAAACTTCCTTCATAACAAAGGATTAACTCCTGATTACCATAACACAACTTGTGCCTTCTCCTGAACTGAAGTCAATTTCGCGTGAACGGACAACACAACACAGGATATATAGGTGAAAAATTAGGCAGCAGTTTCAATTCTTGTTGTACCCAATTGACAAGTCAGATGTGGTAAAAAGAATAATTTATTATGATTAAAACGGCCTCAATATTAGGGAATTTCGTTGTAGACACCCTGTATAATCACTACAACCAAGATTTGTCAGTGTTAGCGACAGGACAGCTGATCACGTCTGATGCTGAAGAGCAGAATTCTTTGTGCAAAAACCGTATCTAAATATAAAAAAAATGAATTCTTGATGCTTTTAACCAGAAGCCTGATTCAAAAGTATTCTGGTTCAAATCTCTGTAATTAATAATCTTCGAAATCTCCAGGGCTTAAAGAGTTAGTGGAAGATGTTTGTGATTGATTATAGCCCAACAGAACACTGTAGCTCCCTCTGTCTTCTATTTTTTGCAGATAATTTTGTATATGTTCAATTATAATATTATACTTAAACAAATGATAAAATAAAATATGTGATATATTTCCGGGAGACTTAAATTTTTGAGAATGGCTTACTCAAAATAACGACATTTTTACATGGTATGCACGTCTAATATTTGCTGTATCGGCACACTCTGTAATGAAAAGCATAATTGCATTAATTAATGAATCAGAAAGAACCAACGAAGAGATAAGGAATGAAACAGATTTTAAATAAGGGTGGGCATAATCATTATTTGCAAGGATTAAGAATCGCGATGATTATCTGTGAGGAATCTGTGCAGTAGAAGTATCAAATATTCCAGCTGTCACTTTTTTCAACGCAAAGCCGTGTGTAACACGCCGTAAAGATATGCATTTATTTGCTTTATTATGTCAAGATGGGCGAGTTGTTTTGTTTCCGTGACATTTCAGGCAGGACGGCATGAAACACGGTAGGAATGGAATTGATTGCAGCGATCGTGACCTGCTGCAGGTACTTGCTAAGCAATTACACCCGTGTTAGATAGAAGATAGTTACAATAAACACCAATTACCGCGATCATCACCATCTGTAAGGAAACTAGAGACAGCCTTATATGGTTTTAATACCATCTTCTATGCCAAAAGTGGTAGGAATTGAAGTAGGGAACAGAAATAGAAGTGACTATTAGAAATGTCAATCAATTTCACCGGTCTAATTATCTTATATAGGTGTGATTCAAATGTAATCTCGTGTTAACTAATGTTAGAATTCATTTATAAGGTGCTGTATTTTGCAGTTTCACAATTTTCATTTCATTCATCTTTACTAATCGGATTATTTTATTTTTAAAATTTCTTAACTTGTACTACTTCTCATATATTTTATTTCAAACGATAGCTGTTCGTTTTTTTTTTAATTCATTAAATTCAGATGTAATATTTACATACGTTTAAAACATATAGGCACTTTATTCTAAGCAATTTTTCATGTTAAAGGTAATTTTTCCTAACAAATTTGTCGTTGTTTGATTTTTGCGCTCATTTATTATAAATAATTAAAATTGTACATTTCTAACCTATTTATCGTCTTTCTATTTTTCAACCTGCCATCTATCGAATTAATTACTTTGATGGCTATGTCCAAAGAAAAGAATGGATTTTTTTTACTACCTACTAAGGCATCAAGTCGGAAGACAACTGAAATAAAATGATAATGTGGAAAATTATTTTTTTTTTGTAAATGAAGCTTTCTAAATCTAAATATCGGACCACTTCTCCGTTGTTTCCCATTGATTAGGGGTGAGGAAAACCTGGAAATAATCCTGGAGGGATTCCAACTGCAAACCTTCCATTTACAATTCCGGTCACCCGTGATTTTCTATGCATATAATAATTTATGTTGGTTTGCATATGTTGAAGATAGACTACAAACAACAATATACCATCTAAATAATATAAATATAATATGATAATTTCAAAAACCAAAACAAAAGTATTGGCCTTCGGAGGTAAAACCCAATAAATCAAAAATAGTAATAGAGGAAAAAATAATAGAACAAGTATTATATTTTCACTGTTTACATTGTTATGTCACATACAAAGGAAATGAAGATGTTAACATAAAAATACGAAAGTTCCAACTTATGTGTGGAACAATTAGATATACTTTGAAAAAAAAAATTGAGCAAACAGACACAATTAATATTTTGCACAGTCAGTTATTTTTTATGAAAGCGAGACTAAGACTTCAAAAAAAATTAAGGAAGGGAATAAATTTAAGCTGCAGCAATGCTCTTTTTACGATCTGTCAAAGGCTGCATAAAAGAAGAGCATATCAGAAAAGAAATAGAAGTGCAACCAATATTACCATTAGGGAATTATAGACAAGAATGGATAAAACACAAAGAATGACAGAAGATGGAATACCAAAAAATAGTTTGGATCATAACGCAAAAGGAAAAAGATCAATTGAAAAAAAAAGTGGATTGAAAAAAGGTGTGAGATCGGAGGAGATCGGAGGCAGGACCTAACCCGTCATGGCAGAAAAATTTAGGTAAATAAGTAATAGCTAATTTATTTTTATAGTTCTTTAGATAGGTAATTATATGGGATTTGATTGGATTGTTAGGGTCAGGGGAGGCTCAAGGCCGATACCTCCGTTGAGGAAGACAATGGGTGGTCAGGTGCGACATCCCTAACATTGATTCCATATAGAATATCCCTACGCCTGCTCAGCCACTTTCCAAGGAATTCATTCCTCTCAGGAAAACCATTTTCTATACTAGACGCCGGGACAGAACCTTTTCTAAGTCCAAGCCACCGTCACACCACACAGCACCAACCCACCTCACCCTGGCACTTGCCTTGTAACAAAACTAATGATATGAAATGAAAGAGTTGCAAATTCGTGGAAAAGAGAGAAAAATCGATTTATCTAATTCCTGTATACGTTGATACTATGTTTTGAATATGAAAAATTCATAAATTATATGAAAAAATGTAATATAGAACGAATACAGTTCACATGATAGGCACATAAAGATTATGTAAAAATAAAGTTTGTTGCAACATACTATAGTTTAATTTTTTTCCCAGCTGTAGCTTGATCTGCATATACTACAGTTTCACTAGCTACTGCTAATTCCTGCATGCTATTCACGTGAAATAAATCTTGCTTCAGTATAGAATGTGCCTGTAGTTCGCTCATAGCGTTTTCTGACTGATGCATTTCTAGACGACTAAAGTAAATTCACGTGGCTTGATAAAAGTGTATCGCTTCTTTAAAATACCTGCCATAAAAATAGACAAATATAACATTACAGTGAGCACAGGTTTTGCGGCGATTTTTCAAATTTTGAACAGCATTGACTTGGACGGGTTAAACTTCCGGATGGTAGGATGTTTAAAGAGGATGCACCTGATTACTCTCTTTCAGAAGAATCAACGAAGCAAACCGGAGAGAAGTGGAAAAGTTTGTGGCGGCTAAGAAAGACATTGCCAGGAACCTGACGGTTGTGATGGTGAGGCCTTTCTCGCTTCTGGGCCGAATGGAACCGGGTCCTCACAATGCCAAGCCAAGAGAGTGTTGCTATCTGGACAAGCCGATCTCACTTTTCTGACAGCTTGTCTTGTGATGCAAAGGCCGTATTTTCTTGTTCTCCGTTTCTTATTTTCTTACTTTGATATTAACTTTTTAGCTGCATCGAGATGTTTAGTTTGGGAGTCATCTTACCGTGCATTTATCCTGTACCTTCATAAGATCTCGACTTCTTTGGCACCTGTAGCCCATTCTTCGTATAGTATTCCGTATTAGGAATGAGTAGTCGGGAAGGATAATAATATTATACATAACAATCCCGGGAACCAGCTCGCCATTTGAAATTGAGTATTTGTTACGTTCGGTCTGTTTTATATTCATACAAATTCAGCGCAGTATGGTAAAATTCATGTACATATTCAAATTGCACGCAAAGAGAAAAATAAATAAAATTAGAAGAACGAAATAGATATTTTTTAGGAATAATAGGAAAATTACTACATCTGACGTCTTTCATATTTTGTCAAATGTGTTATTAACGGTGAAATCTTCAGTACTTGCAGCCAGGGTATCTCCTTAACTTATAGTATCCTTTCTCTCGGAGTTAAGCCCGTTAATATTGCAACAATGCTGAATAATTGTTATCTTAATGGGTATTCTACAAGAGTGGCTGTCCTAGGAGGTTACTTGTTTGCATTACCCACACAAATGCCAAAGTTTAGTTTTTTATAACTACTACTTTGTGCTTAAAAATTGGTGAAGTTGTTGCTTTATTTCGATTTGTGTTAACTGAATCAAAGGAATATGACCATTATACATTTTAAGCCATTTTCTTCCAGCATTATTGCAATGGTAAATCTAAATTTAAAATCTGGGTAAACTAACACCAATGAAAATGAGTTTTCAACGCACAGAAAGTGTACAACGTTTTCTATAGAGACAAACTTCGTCCTGTAGATTCCAGGCTTTAATCATAGGGTAGTCTATTTGTTTGTTGCATGAACACCAAGACAATTAATAATTTTTCAATAGATGGGGTCATTACGATATTTTTTTATATTCAGGAGTGGCAAAGTAAAATTGTGCAAAACGATGCCACGAGCCGTCCCTGTCGTTATTCACAATCTAATATTTTAAACAAACAACGTGTGTTTGATATGTTTTATCATACCTATTAATTATTTGGCGAATTTGAATGGTTAACCTGTATTGTGTTTCACTAAAGAGCTGTTGGTTGCACTATCCTTATTTTTCAAGGATATACAGATTTACCATATTCAATTTTTTTATTGATTTATTTATGGACGCTCTTTAACATCTCAGGTCATCAGCATCCCATTCAACTCAGGCGTGAAACGGCCGACAAATTTTGCTCAGAGGCCGCTCTTTCAGGCTTGAGGTTCTTTTTCATGCCGTAAATGTACGGCACGGGACCCACTTTACTTCCCATCCAAAGGAAGCCATACACTTAGGATTTTTACGCCCGAAAAAATCCATCGGTCCTGGCCGGGTTCGAACCCGCGTTCTTGGGTATAGGAGGCAATTATGGTAATCACTACACAACCAGGACCGACACCATATTCAATGAAAATAAAAAAATATAATTACTCATGTCATATACAATAAGTTTGCTTTGCACCAACTAGAGTGTACAGGGTGTTTCATTTATCTTGCTCACCTATTTTTTTTTTCTGATGCGTCAAATGAAAAATTGTTTCAAACAAAAGTTTTAACATAATGCAGGAGTTCTTGCTTTATACTTTTTGGTATCTCCATTAATGTAAGAGTTATGGGATAGAACTTCGTTTTTTTTTTTTTTTTTTTTTAATGATACTATGTGTATTTTATGCAATCCAAGAGGGAGGTAGGTGTAAGGAACCCATTTCCCTCACCCCTTACATTGTTGATTACATACCAGTGTCTGTAGTCATTCATCAAAGTTAGTATTGCATTGAGCTATTGTGAATACAGTTTTTCTTACAAGATGTGTACGAATAAAGAGAAAATTGAAAGGCAGATGATCTACAGAGAATATAAGTTGGCAGATAATGGTTTATTCGATTGCATTCCAGAAGAAGTTTAATTATTTAGTTAAACAAATGCACTGTAGCGCTATTAAATAAAAGAAGGCATGCATTTATAATCTGCTGTTTTCTCAACTAAAATGTGTGATACATTTCTGAATAGCTCTAGGAGAGAGTAAGGCTATTCTTGAATAAAATGTACACGATGCTATCTAAAAAAAAAAAAAAAAAAAAAAAAAAAAAGGAAACTATATCCCGTATCTCCTACATCAACGGAGATACAAAAAATAAAAAATATATCCTCAGCAAGAACTCCCCCATTATGTTATAAAACTTTTGTTTCATTTAGGACACTTTATGTATCAATTCGATAATTCTACATAGACAAAATCACTGAATAGTATATATGGCTAATATGAATAAAAGTTTCAAGAAGTTTTTGTTTCCTGTTTGTTTCTAGGGGCGTGTTGTTTGCCGCACTATTTAGACCACCTAATTAAATAATTCTGCGTCGTGCAATGTTTTAAAACATGTAGAGTGGGGAACAACGAATATATTTCTTTAGTAAGCTGTCAGTGTTTACTTTTGATGAGCATCTGAAATGGAATATTAACAATGCACTTGATAAAACGTATAAAACAGTAGAAGTTGCGTGTTATTTAAAGTGCGAACGTACAAAACAAGTTTGGTGCAATACATTCTGATATTTTTCTGTAGTATTTTAACTTTTTTTTCCCCTTGGACTCGGGCTCTTGGAGCATTTAAGGTCAACTTTAGAGCCAGTCCTATAGCTAGTTATTCGGGTCCTTTAATTTTGGTAGCTATTTTTGTCTTCTCAACCTTTCGTTGAAGAGTGAACAAGAAAAACTGAAAAAGAAAAATGGTAATTGAAAAGCGTGTGGCGGGTGTTGGCTTCACCGTAGGGCAGCCAGTCTGTTATGGTGAGAATGCTAACGAGGAAGCTGGGCTTGGTGCAACAACAGGTTCTTGTCCCCATGTGGGCTAATTCGGGGGGGGGGGGGGGGGATCTGGGAGGCCTCAACCTATACCGGAGTAGAAGTTTCCTTTCGTTGCCGTCCTTTCTCTCTTATTGTATCAACTTGTAACTTTTATTCCTGTTACCTTTCTTCTTTGTTCTAAAACATCCGGTATGCAGCACAGCTATTTTATGTTGTTTTAACGATTCGTGCCGACATCGAAATGCCAGATGCCCTGTTTTGGAATCATCAGATGCCGCGTATGTTTTGCAGCTGTTGCTTCTTTTTCTTCTTCTTCTTGCTTATAAGGATAGTTTCAATACATGCGACGTCCCGGCTCTTTCCAGTTGTTCACGGGACTACGAATTAATATCCAAAATTCCTAACGTACCGGCTCAGCATGCCCTAGCAGCTGTTTCAAGAGCACGATACCAGCTGACTACAAAACAGTCAGCATGGTCTCTTCCTTCTGCACTTTACGCTACTGTCCACATATTCAAAGGCTCCATTGTATACATCTTAGCAAACAAGGCATGCTAACTTCTTTTCTGGGTTGGGCAACAGGGGTAAGGCTACCCAAGTTTTGGGAACACATTAAAAGTTAAACAATTTCACTTTTATGTGAATTGTATGAACGATTTAAATGATTCACATAAAAAGTTTCAGGTTAATGCATAGCAAAACGCTTCGAGTTATAACACAATAGCAACTTGCATTATTGTTTGTATTTTTTCGTATATCCATGAGAGATAACACAGAAATGCTCTCTTTTCACCAAAAACCAAAAATGGTATTAGAATATTTTGTTTCCTATTTAGAGTTGAACCTATCATTTAAAAATGACACTCGCGTTACTTCCATTCTATATGTAGTAATCTTTGTTTTAAAAAAATCCATACCAGTTCTTTATGACGTACTAAATGTGAAAAAGAAACCTCTATAAAATTAGATCTGGCCGCGAATTACATTCGCTTTGCTACGACTTATGGAATTTGCAGTAATTTTTTGTTCTATTGCATGGTGATATATATATATATATATATATCTTAAACTTCATAAAAATACAAAATTAGCACATTGCAAATGCTGTATATAGTTACCACAATTCCTTTATAGCCTTACATTAAATGTAGTAGGAACTTCGATTATTGCAGTTAATATTTATAGAAGACCCTTGTGTTAAGTTAGATATTAATTGTCATTCATTTATCTGTAAAAAGTTTACAAATAAACCTCACCCTTCCTGCTGTGCTTAGAGTTCCGCTTTCGATTTCCGGCTTGACACGAGACAATTCTCTTTGATTAACAAGGTTTCTAACAACTAAATTTCTTCTAGAAGAGCCGCAAAGCTATATATATATCTGTGTGTGTGTGTGTGCGCGCGTGCGTGCATGCATGTGAAATAAAGAAGGAACGGGATATAAAACTGTACATAGTTTTTTGTGCGCTTGTATTTCCTTTTCGATATACCGTTTAGCAACAAATTTATAATGCTAGAAACTTATATTACTGTTAAATTTGACAAATCGCAGGGTATCTTATTTTATTATTTAAGTTATCAGGCTAAAATGGGCAAGGTTATGGCAAAAAGAAGTAAAATAAAATAAAATATAACTAATAAATAAGAAAGGGTGATACATAAAATGAAATCCGACATTCTTAAATACTGTGTTAGTTCCAGCATACTGCATAGAAATTAAAAATGAGAAATATATATATATATATCTTATATATAAATTACTATTGACATCAATGCTTTCAGCTTAAGAATTTTTATCTTTCCAGGTGAGCCCAAAATGCGAGTAGCAAGTTTCTGCAGGTGTCGAGGGTGAGTCATTTAGTTGATTTTGTTTACATTTGCTCTTCTGATACAATTTTTCAATATAAAGAGATGAATTCATTCCGATAGTTTTAATGTCCTACTTAAATCTATATGTAAACTGCCAGCTTTTTCTTATGCAAGTATATTGGCATGTTATTTTTAGGCATTTGTTTCTGCAAAAATATTTTGTACATGTTGACTGTTTTCAGTGTAGTAAACGATCTTGGTGTCTAATATTATTGGACTATGCATTGAAAGTGCATTTGTATTTAAGATTCAGTCATTTTCATCTCAATTACTTGATGAATATTTGTGAAATTTCTCTCACCCCTTTCATACATTGATAAACAATGCGAAGCGCTTTGGTTGTGCTTGAAGAGTGATTAAGGTTAAATGCGAATTTGTTTTAATTGTTTATTTGAATATCGAAAGTGTGCCTGCTACCTGGCTGAAAACTTATAATCGATGCATATCCAGCGGCAATGACGCGTCTGTACATTCGTATGCTTTCATTAGAGAAATGTTATTTTCTGTGTAATAAAATTTACTAACTCTTGTGTCATTTTCCATATGTAAATTCGATAAAATTACTTGATCAATATACTGGTTTTAAACATTGAAGTATAATAAGGTTAAAATATTGGAAAATGGGCAATTTTTATTAGTGCAGTGTATACATAGCAAAAATGCGTCTTAAATAATAGAACAGATAATCATTAACCACAATAAAAGGCTAATTTCCATAAAATTTGAAATGTAGCGCAATTATACTCTTTACATCTATGCGTAATTGCAGAACTTTTCATTCAAACACTATCTTGAAAGTTCATTACTAACTTATTTTAAGATATTGACAAACTTTATCACTGTGTGCAAAAAGCTGTAAAAATCAGAAAACATTAAGCTGCAGAGGAGAAAATAAACCACAACCGAAAAATTCATAAGATCGTTTAAAAAAATAGAACAGAAGAGACAAATATATAGTGAGGTTATTTGAGTTAGGGTCGACAGAACATGATTTCTTACTTGGAGAAGCCGATCGTCAAGACTAGCAATGCATGCGCAAATTGCAACTTGTAGTTTGTTTGAGGGAGGTTTGTCAACGTACTTTATCACTGCGCAAATTGCATGCAGAGAAGTGGTAAGCTGAATCGCTATAAAATATCTTGGAAATCGCGTTCCAGTTAGAGAAACTATTTACCAACTTGTTAAAAAAGTTATGAAAGACCGTATTTCTCCACGATAAGAAACATGTTCAGAACCGCCGTGTTCTTACGGAAGGAAAGTTAGATGAAATACAGGAATTTTCTATGCAGATGTCGGCAAATATTCGCGCTGTGGACAATTATTTTCAGCATTTCTTAATAACGCAGTATAGTGCTTATTATTAATATAATTTTAACCATTTTATGCTTTCAGCAAAAATAAAAATACTAACATTGCACGGGTAGCTTATATCTGTTTTTCCGGCTGCGGCGGTTGTACTTCTTCAGTAAGAAACCGCGCTCAGGCAGCCCGTAACTCAAGTAACCTCGCTGTATCTGTAAATACTTGCGACATTGGATACGAATGATACAGAGAAATGGCACCCAAAGAACTGAAGAACAGGAACTAATTAAAAATAAAAAACACAGTAGGACTTCGAAAATAAATCCATAAGTAGACGTATTTAATCTGTGTAATAAAAATGATGATTCTGTGTGGACATTGCTAAGCACCTGATAGAAGTTCGGTTTGCTCTTGATCTTACCTGTGCATTCTCCGAGCTCTGTTACTTTTTGTCGCTGTACAGACTTCACTTTGTCTCAAGAAGAGTGATTGAAGAACCTAGTCACGCTTTTTTGGAAAGGCTGGTAGCAAGGGGAGCAAGAGGACATTCCCATGCACTGTTATGCTCTGCCTACCTCCCATTTTGAAGATCGACGTCAAAGCATTCCACAGAGGCCGGTCGGCCCGGTTACCTGACAGATAAGCTGATAAACATCAGATGGTAAGATGGATCCGGCGTGCAGGAATGAGGGCTCTTGTGTAGGAATCAAAGTGTCACTCACTGCTCTACAGGTGGTGAGTTGGATTTAGTATTGTCACTTTTGGCTCCGGCTTTTCCACATGATGGATCGGTGATTTAGGCTCTTAAACAGCCATCAGCCAAGGAGAAAAGAAAGACCGAAACAAATGATGTGTTGAGATATAAATTATATAGGGAGCAGAAGTTGGTTTACTAAACGTATTAAAAAATACGTCTTAATGTTGCATAGTAACGCATTGCACCTGTGTGCCGTAATGTTCTTTAAGGATTTTTAATTATTATGTAGGTAATATCGTTGTGCTTGTGTGTGTTTTTCTGGGCTCAAAATTAAACAACAGGAATGTTTTAACTATCATCCTATAGTCTTTTCCCAGTAGTTTCGAGCAAATAGGATATATAAGCAATATATCCTATGTAATGTATATAATTTATGAAAGTTAGCAAAATTCTTTATCAGCTCTCAAAGAAAAAATGTGTGGGATTAACAGGCATTATGGATATGTACGTTTTAGGATGCTTCCAGATTAAATTTAAATGTAAAACGTGCGGTTTGAGACTGTACTTTCGGTAGCGAAATTAGGCTGTATCGAACGGGAAGCAAACATTTTTTATACAGAAATTTAAAAAGTGGGGACCTAAAACTATTTTTATAGTGTCAGTGTTATGTATATCAACTTTCGTTTTCAACTGTCAATTTTAAACCGAGGCACGTAGGTCTTTTAGTTTTCTGATTTTCTTAAATGTATATTTCAGTTACTTCGTAAATCTTCACTTGCTACAGACTGTAATATTTAACTTTCATATATTGACTTGAGCACAGAGACTTAAAATGAGGTAAATAATCACATAAATGGATGTAAATATTTAAATATTAAACGGGCTGTAACAACGATGTGGAGGTGGCTGCTGTCGAGTTCCACTCACACTCTAATTCCGTCATATTTGGATTTTTATCTGTGTGAAGCTTAGAACAAATGTAAGCATCTCTACCTTCACTAACCACTCTTACTAATCTTTCAATAGCTTGTGAACTAGGAATGTACATTTTGTGTTTTTCCATCATTTAGCCTTTTCTGAAGGTCCTCAGTTTTTATATGGATTGCTACTGGTGGTATATTTATTCTAGTCAATAAGGTCCACATTGTCCTTAAACATGAAGCTTATGTAGGCTGCGGAAAAACAATGTATGGAAAATTTTAAAGTAGAGAGGCATTTGAGATTAAAAACGTGGGGTCGCAGATGCAGTAGAATATCAGGAACGATGCGTGATTATAATTGAAATATGACGTTATGAAACATCTTTATTTGGCAGTCAAAATAGAATGTAACTCATGATAAGTGTGTACGTACTCTCTCAACTAAGAGCACTGAAACACAATGAGAAACCAAATATTACATGCGCGTACTTAAATGATGTAACATGAAGACCATAGCACCCGATCAATCTGTCACCAAATGTTTTGTTTAGGTGATTTTGAGCTGCACATGAAAAATGTGCAGAGGGCCGTCATATTGGAAGCATAAGTTTCGCCTAATTTCAAGACGAGCGTTCGGTATTGCCGTTCCATCAGTAGGCTCCAAAACAATGCTGCAAACACAGCGCTACAGTGTACAAAAGTGAGCTTTGTTTACATCTGACACGCCACAAACAAGTTTCACATTCTGAGACTCTAACACAATAATTCCCAACCTTTGTGCGTTTGTGGCACTCTAGGGAATGAGATTAAACATTCGGAGTACCCCTGTTAACATTTTTAAAGTAGGAACATGTTATATTATTTTAAATTTTTAACTTCACTGATATACACAATGTGGTAAATTGTGTTCAAATAAACACTCCAGAACAAATATAAGAATATAGTTGGTTTTTAATAATAACTCAACATACAATTTATGGGTTGCTATTGGACAGAGTAACTATACAAATGTTTCATATACACTGATTATGAATTATTAAATTAAACAGATACATTTTCAAAAGTAGTATAATTTAAGTAAAATTGTAAACCATTAAAACAAATCTTGTCTTATTAATGTGATGGGTATGATGACAAATGTTTGATATCAGGCCGAGCAGTTAACAACGAAACATTCTATTTCTTGCTTTGAATTTGATTATCTATGCTGTAAGTTCGCGTGGTATGAGTGATTTCTTTGTTGCCGTGTTTTATTTACATATTGAAGCTTAGTTATTCTTTGTATTATTGTACAATATAGTTTTAAATGGATCAATATGCCAGCTTGTTCTGTTTTTGAATGTTGTAATAACTCTGCTCTTGACCCTCATGTAGGATTTTACTGTTTTCTCAACAAGGAAATTTTCTCAAACTGCATAAAATAAAACTATTGAATTTATGAGACCGTCTCTTCTTATTAATCTATGGGTTGGACATCCGATATGTTATAAATCTTAATCCAATTCGTCTTCCTCTTCATCATCAATGCGAGTAATTGATATACTGTAATTTGATATATTTGTTTTAAGTAGTTGCTACTATATTTTTGTTTATTCCCAAAATATCGCGGTACCCTAAGATGCAGCGGTACACCGGTTGTGAATCCTCCTCTAACACAGCGGATTTAATGTTGGCGCATGTAGTTCAGTAAAAACTTCTGCGATCCCTTGTTTAATTCTCAAAACGTTTAATTTGGTACCACCTTTCTACTGTACAATTTTCTGCACCCATTATATGACACGAAAAATGTGACAACTATTGTTAGTTTACTGCTCTCTGCCAACTACTCTCCTTGGTTCTAAATTCGTGTTATAGCAAGTTTCCTGACTTCATGTCTGTTATTCACTAACGTGCCAAGGAGGATGTTTTCTGTATGGGCATTAATTGCGGTAGCTGGCTCAGGAAGTGAGGCATGACTAATATAATTGCTATTTAGTTTTTCAATTAGAATACAGTGTCCTTCCATTTGGTTTGTCTGTGACTTTTTCTAAAATATTTTTTTAATCAAAATCTTTTACTCGTATCTATTGATAACCTGTACTCATATTTAGATAGAAGTTTAAAATCTGCTAAGACTGCCTACCCAATTGCTGCCATTTTACTAACAGATACACCTGTTTATCAGTAATTTTGAAAACTGTTGGAAGAGGAATTCTCATCTGCATAATGCATTTTCACTTTACAAGTCTTGATGTAGATACCAGCGGATATTTCCATGTGAATTCCGAATCTGAAAAATTAATTGTTCTCTGCTGATCTACTGCTTCTGTGAAAATAAATGGCGGTTCTTGTTTCATTTTACGTTCCCTGAATTTTCCATTTTCTATTTTTTTTTTTTTTTTTTTTTGTAATTTTTGTTGTTACCACCATTTTGTAGCTGTCCTCTGATCATTCAGACTTTTTTTCCAGGTATTTTTCTCCATTTTTCACACTTACAGGCCGCATTTACATGTTGTGGTGTCTAATAATCTTCAACTGTTACGTCTCGTATTACCCTATTTAGATTTATTGAATTTTGTTCTCTCTTGCTTTTAATACATTGCACGCTTTATTTAGTAATTTACTATCGAGCGTGTTGCTGTTGTCATGGAAACTAGGATTCGAAGCATATTGCCATAAACATACTACTTTATTTTCAACTTTTTTCTGCAAGGTTCTGCATTGCAGGTTCTTTACTTCCGTCGTCTATGCGAGTGAAGAGATAATACATAGGCAGGAGGATCTAATTCTTCTGGGGTTCAAACTTTTTCCTCCGCTCACACTGATGTCTTCTTTCTTGTTTTTACTGTATATTTCTCCATGAGACATTCTATGTAGTAATCAAAAAACAACACAATCACAACCCAATTCAAGTTACAGCTCATGTGCAACTAATGATTAGAAAACATGAGACTTAGCGAGAGACAGGAACCAGAACTAAATAGTGGTTCATTTCATCCCCGTCAAACCCTCTATTCATCCCTTCGGACTGTTGCCAGTTTGAAAGTATATAGTCATTTGGATATATAGAACATTTTTAATTGTAAAGCCATACTTATATTTAATAAAGTAAATTTAATCATCTATAAATCCATTGCGTCCAGTGAAAATTTAATTTAGAACCCTTAACATTTTATGCTTAATTTTCAGATGTAATGGCAACTTACCCGCACATGTTCTTTTTTTAAAAAAAAGTTTCGAAAAAAATTCTACATATGTTAATGTACAGACCACCACAACATAAAGATGTTATGCTGGTTCATCATCTGAATATGTCGGTTCTGATGGTGTAGTGCTAATCATACTTGCCTCCTAGACCCAAGATCGCGGGTTCGATCCCGGCCAGGACCGATGGATTTTTTCGGGCGTAAAAATCCTAATAATGGCTTCCTTCGGGAGGGAAGTAAAGCCGTGGGTCCCGTGTAGTACATTTACGGCACGAAAAAGAACCTCAAGCCTGAAAAAAGAGGCCTCTGAGCAAAATTTTTCCGCCGTTCACGCCCTGAATTGAATGGGACGCTGATGACCTGAGATGTTAAAGAACATCCGTAAATAAATCAAATTTAAAACAATCATCTCATGGTTTTAGTATTTTCATCAAAGCTCCCAGCAAAATGCACCGTTCCGAATATAGCTGAGATGCGCCCTCTGAACCACCCTATTAACACAGGCTTATACAGAGTGTTAATGAACAACACCGAAAACATTTCAGAGGTGGTAGAGATGTTGTATATAAGCAATTTGAGATAGGAAATGTATGGTCCACAACTAAACATAACGCAGTTTTATTCGTATTAAACATTTTGGCATCCGATGCTGGTAAATTGGCGTTAAAGCCAAGCCGAGTGAAAATTTTGTTTGAAACTGCCTTGCGAGCATGAAAATATCGATTTTGGGCAGCTCGTTAGTACCGTTTTCAAGATTTAGTACAATAAAAATCCCTCAAATCAACTAGTCGTGTAACAGTGCAACACTGAACATCTATTAACTGCTTTCTTACATTATGTAGCCAAGACCAACTAAATAAATGTAAATGTAGCCTCCTCTAGAGGGAGCTCTTTTAACTGCTTGTGTGGCGTAATGTCTAAAGGAAAAGCTGATGTTCTGCAGGCCATGGGTTCCTTTCTTGTAATAATGTTAATTTTATTTTTTTAAGTATGAAGTGCTGTTACACATGCTAAAGAATTATTAGTTAAAATTTACTTAATGCTTTCATAATTTTATTCTCTTTCGCAGCAATGAATACATTACCAACATACAATGGCTAATAAATGTATTACTAACACAATGACTAAAACTTAATTTACCTAACACATACTCAGGACACGGTTCTGATTGTTAAGTACAATAACAACTACAAGGATTGTAATTATATGAATATTAAGATTTAAGTGAATAAATTGAAAAAACCAACTTAAAACGTATGCTGAAAGCTGTATTATTTTTAGCTGGTCAGAAAAAAAAGTGATAAATGAGACTCGAACTGGAAAACAAATGACTTTTTACTCGATAGGTAATGTTATAACAATGGCGCCAGAGTGATACGTTCTGAAACCTCCCTTCGTTATCGTGTGTTATGCTTTCGAGGGCCATCTTCATTGGTCAGTTGCGTATTGACGCTCTAGAAACTTATAGCCATAGCTTCGAAATTTGAACAGATAGGCTATTTCTATCTCAAATTAATTGTTTAAGACACCTCCACACACTCTGAAATTATTTCGGTTTAGTTCAATAACACGCTCAATAAAAAGGGAAAAAATATCATCTTAAACATTTACGCAAAAAAAAAAGTGTTGTACTGATTTCACGATCAAGGTACTTGTAATGAAAGTCGAACATTGTAATGGCCTCTGCTAACCAATGGAGTAACACGACCTTCAACCTCAGTGGAAATGAAAACACGGAACAAAATAATTCAAGAGCCAAAATCTTCGAAGGTAAGAGTCGTTTTAGCAGACTGGGGTAAAGACAGTTTGTGTGTAAGTATACAGAACTTTTAACATCTGCTTCATATTGGGTGAACTATTTTTAAGAACCATGCAGTTCAACAGCCTCAATACTAGCAATTCACTTATAGTGGAATAGCGGCTATCGCAATTACATAAATAGTGTCCATTAGGGAGTTGTATGTAAAAGAATAATCCTTTTACGCCAATCTTAATATTACACAGAAACGAAACCGTTCATCACAGGCATAATTTGAACATAAAGTAATCATATTTCAACGCCTTTCCTTGACAGCATTGTGCCAATATATAACATTTCTAGTTGTATTTTTGGACATAACTGTTAAAATTTGATAAAAAAAATCAATTGCAAATCGTGCATGCCTCCCACCATCGCCGGTATCTGGCACTTCGAACTTACAGATGCACAATTTGGCTACCATAGGCTGTTTGGTTTAAGTTTAAATATGACCATTTTGTTGCTACCTGAGTTGTCTAGGATTAGGGTGCCCTAATGACGGTCAACGGGGCTAAGAAGGACTGTCACAGCATAGTCTCTTAGTGGTAAATGTATTCGTAATACGTCTTGTGACCAGTTGTGTCTTTTGACTGTGAAATATGCTATCTGTTTATCCATGCTTATTTCGCTGGCTTTGATATAAGCGGGTGGTGGGAAACGAGGAAAACCTGTGCAATCAGATCGAACAGAAAGTGTGTATGTAGGGTCCACAAGTTGTTTAATGCTTTTGAGTATACGCAGTAAGGAGTGTGTACTGTCATACGGAATGTAGTGCTATCTTTTGCTACTTTGCATGTTTCAACTTAAAGCAACTGCACTGTTCAAATAAAATATTAATTCTGTATCCATATTCTTACAGAAGATGCTGAAAGTATTGCATTACATCTTCTTAAGAAGTTATTATCTCGTCAGTTTTTCTGCACAATGCACCTATTTAGGTACATTCTTTTTTTCAGTAAATTCGCAGCGCAAAATACCCACGATAGCTGGAGGAGTCTCGAGGGAATGAGCGGTTTTAAAATAATGCACCTCACTGCTTTTATATAACGAATGTTTCCCCGTAATGAATATTTAAATACATATACTTTCTGGCACTGAAGTGAAGGCTGTCAAGTGCCTTTGCACTGCACAGTCACTTCGCAGCAGATGCCTATTCACAGAGCAATCTTGCCTGATAACTTAACAACTCTATATATCGGACCTGGATGCCCTCACGCGGTGTTTTACGTTTCAGCTGCGAAGGTTCACGCTTATACCTCACCTGCGTTTCTTAATACATGTATCAACCTTACCTCACAGAAGATGCTGGTATAATCGTCTTCCCTCGGTTAAATAGACATTGTTTCCGGTTCTGATCGGCACGATCAAGTCCGGCCATCGTAAGTTTCTGATTTCATTGTTAATGTTTTTTCTTTATTTTCTGAAACTCCTACTCATGCTAATGTCGGAATTGATTTTGTTGTTGAACGTCCAACAGTTTCGTCTTATATTTCCTTTAAGGCTGTACGTTTGAGTTTTTTGTTATGTACCGAACCATTAGATTCAGATTCATGCACAGTTCTGGAAAAAGGCAGTTGATCAGTTGAATAAATTGCATACCCACAGGAACAGCTTCTAAAATAACTAATACACAGTAATCATCTTGGTGAATGAATGTATACTGCCGTGAAACTGGCAGAGAACAGTATCAGAAAGTGGCGTTCAAGAGCATGGGTGAAGTAGAGTTGACATATGAGCGCCAGTGTGATATGCCTAGTAGCCGGGGCTATGGTTGTAGTACTGAGCAAATTAAAAGCCATCACTCGTTCATTTACAGGAAATGCGGTATGTAACAATACATTAGTTATCTGTACTGCTCATCTCGTAGTGTTGTTACCGAACTATCAGTAATCAAAACTAATTAAGTGTGGCTATTAGCTGAATAAGATGTAGAGGAACCGAAACATATGTCTTATTCTTGGGGCTTGTTCTGCGATAATATAGAAATAACTACCAGCTGGGCCCTGTTTCACGAAAAAGCTGATCTAATAGTTTTTAGTTACTAGTCGTAATTACATCAGTTCTAATAAAAACCTCTTTCACGATATATTGCACAATCATAAAATATTGTCATTAGTCACTTGTCAAAATTTCTAGTGTAGCGACTGTATTCGAGCGTCGTCAAATGGTGTTCATATATATTTATAATCCGTGACCGTTTATTGATGCGATTTTGTTTACGCTGTATGTATTTAAATCGTTTATTCAAGGCAAGAAATAACATTATGTCTACCACATCGAAAAGAATATCTAGTATTCAAAACAAATTAATAATGCAGCATTTCATTAATGCACATAAAGAAGTACTTTTCGGGCAATTATCCGACAAAATTGCAAAAAAAAAAAAAAAAAAAAAAAAAAAAAAAAAACGCCGAAATCCGGGAAATAATAGCGCAAATTCTGAAAGAATTGGGGTGAATTACATGAGAAAACGATTACTTAACTTTTTCAAGCCAGCCTGCAACAAAGGAATGTCCATTGCCAATAATGCCAATATAGAAGAACCAAATACGGGTTCTGGACTATTTCATAAATATAATAAGCATAAAATTTATATAACGCTTGCTAATTATCCGTGCTCGAATTTCAAATATATATAATGTTATAGCAACTTATAAATATCTACCTGTTCAAAAACCGCGAGACTAAATAGACAAAAGTCGACTGTTACATTCGCTATCCTTCAATTTACTAATGTTTATTAAGAAAAACAAAACAGAGAAAACTTTTTACCATTCTGAACTTTTTTATTAAGATTTATGGTTGCTTAGGCAAATATCGGTACATAATTTATAAAATGATTTCGGACTGTTTGACTGAATACAAAACAGTTACTTGAATGAATACGTATTAAATTATTTAAAATCTCAATTACAGAAATCACAGAAAAATGGTCAGTGATGAATGCTCAGGCATTACATAGTGGAGATATAATGTTGGCTACACTAATCACAATATAAATGCACGTCGCGCGACAAAACGAATTTCATTTTTTTTTCGATAATTTCACTGCGATTGTTCAAAATTCAAAATTTTGTTTCGTTTCACTGGTCGATTCTAAGATGACATCACATAAGTGAAACAGTCATAGTAAATGGGTGGCATTTGAGTAATACCCGAGAATAAGGGATTCTTTTGCTTTGTTTCTCAACTGTCCAGTTTCCTTGCTTCCTCTCTCAGCATTCTAATCACGTACGAGAGAAACAAATGCCGGAGGATAGTGTGGGACAAATTTAATCGTTTATGGAGAAGCTTGTATAAACTGTCAGCTCAGTGATAATGCATAGTTCCGAAATAGACAGGATATTGACAGAATGCACCATGCAACCATGTGTGTCCAAGGGACGTAAAGCCAGGTGCTCCCGAAGAGGTAGAAAGGGTTTTAATAATTGTGCATACGTTTACTGCTTTTTATTGTCTCTATATGGCCATAGACGTCTATCGCTCGTTGTTTGCACACACACAATATAGTTATTATTTCCTTATAATAAATAGAATATTTTTTGTGACTTCTAGGAATTTGCTGTATTGTTTTTATAACTCTCCCTTGTACTCGGCTTTTAAGTTTCCTTTTGGTGTCTGACAAACCAAAAACTTTATTTTATAAGTAACATCATTTGCGAGAAAAAAGACGAGGAAAATGTACTTTGCAATAATACATGTAATTACTCATAAATTCATTAATAGGAGATCAATATTGTCATTCTTTCTGCACTTAACCTTTCTACAAAAGAATGTGCACATACTATTTATTTAATAGCTGGAAGAAAGACCGTATTCCAAAACACTATCTTTAAATCTTTAGAGATTAATCTAGTAGATCAAAGTAAGCCTTATAACCCTCATTAGGTTAGCAGTGTTTGTGTCTAAAACTAGAAAAATATGATAAAAGGTGCTGCGTTTTGAAATACCTAAGGTTTGACTCAAATCCAGAGAATCACAGTATTTACTGTTACTTTCGTGTATGCAATGTGAAGGGTTTTAATGCAAAGAACAGGAAAGAAATAACAATCCAAACTTGCCATCGGCAATGAAACTATTGGATCATAATCATGATATTTCTGTGCCTAAGCCATCTGTAGACAGTAGACAGTGGTAAAAATAATACCAAGGACGGTTGATCACATATAAGAAAGACTCCAAGAGGAGAGCATTCCAGAACAGAAAAATTAGATTATATTGGCTTTACTTTTTACGTTCGAAAAAATCCATCGGTCCTGGCCGAGTTCAAACCCGCGATCTTGGGTTTAGGAGGCAAGTATGGTAAACACTACACCACTAAGACCGACCGCGCGCGCGTATATGTATATATTAACAATTTAAGTGTTTTATACGAATAATTTCGTGCTAAGACATCACAAATTATTTTCCTGCAAAAAATGTGCTAAATATTTTTAAAATATTATGTAATACTTTTCTTTTAAATATTTTTGGGCTCTAAGTAAAAAGCTATTTTGTCACTTGTATATGTATCAGTTTGTACATTTATTCTTTTTATTTTATGTACAGTCTTTCTGTGTTCTGATAAATATTTATCAGATAATGTTGCTGTAGTCTTCAAAGATTTTTAAAATGAATCACAACTTTCTTGCTACATACTGAGAAACAGTAAATTAAATTGTAGTTATTATTATTGTTATTAAATTATTATTTTAATGTTTTAATTTTTATAAACATAAGAGACACAAATGGTAAAATGCTTTCAGAGTTTATAAACATGGAAATGTTTAGAAAAAGATGAATAAAGCCCCAGATCTCAAGTACTTCAGTAGTAATCATTTTGATTCTTGAATGAAGCAATCTTTGATGCTAGAATGTTTAGGAAATAAACGTAGATTCTCGGTCTATTATTATATCCTAAAGATGGATGATGCCTACAGGTTACAATGTTTGAACTCTCAGTGATATTACTTATTTTAAATAGGTGTAATAACCAATCTAGATTTAGTGCATCTAAGGAAAATGGATGGCGAATTGCATTTCTGGTCCTCTATGGTCCCTTTTTGTAGCTACAGTGAAGTTATTTGAGTTACTGCATATGCAGGTAGCAGTTTGTAGTTAATTCGGGTAGGCTTTGTCATTGGGTGATTGTGCTGTCATGTATTACTCCAGTTTTGTGTGTAAATTGTAAGCTAATTGTTCTCCGTTATTTATGCCTCTACGTAAATATGGTTTTGAAGAACGACTTTTTATGTACAGTACATACGAGAAAAGGGATTCTTGCAGAGAAGTGGTAAGGGGATTAGTAAGAGCATATTCTGGTAATCGTGATCCAGGCAGAGAAATTGTTCGCTAACTTGTTAAAAAAAGTTATAAATTCTCTCAATGACAAGAAACGTATTTCGAACTGCCATGTTCCCACGGAAGAAAAGTGAAATTAAATACCGTACAGGAATTATCTACACAAATGCCGGCAATCTTTTGCCGCTGCTAAAGGGTATCGTTTTTGTTATATCTTATAACATAGATTACCTCTTATTATTGACGGTTTTAAATAAAGTATTAGTTTATGCTTCAGTAAAAATAAAAATATTAAATTTACGCCAGACGACCGTATATTCCTTTTTGCGGTCACGGATATTGATTTAGGTAACTCAAATAACCTCACTGTACCTCCTCAATTATTTACAATAAAATTAATTTGAATGAGTTAAAAAAAAAAACAAAAAAAAAACCAGACAGCACGTTTGCTGAAGAGGCATATAAATCTTGTGTAACATCCAGAACGTGCTTTTCTTCCTTTGCATCCAAAAAAGAAAGTAAGCTATTAAAGTTTACCGAAATAAATTTAAAGTAATTCGACTAGAGCGCTATCCTATCCTTTTAGTTTGAATCGTAGCACATTTTAATAAATACACGCATATTAATGACACCGAACATAATACAGCAATTAAAGTGTTTATTTAAGAAGAAAAATCAGCAGTATTTAAGTTTTTACTGCTATGAATATTCGTGGTAAAGTACCAACATTCTTAGACAAAATACGAAACACTAACCTGTGTGTGCATTTTCCTTGCCACACCTTTGCAATAAAACTTTGTGTTCTTAGGAAAGGAAACCGGTAAGCTCTGCGCAAAAAATGTTGGTGTGAGATAATGGGTTTATGATATTCATAAAATAAATGATATAATACACATTTTCTCCATTGTTTAATGATTTTATTTAGTAAAAACTTCCTTACTTAGTCTCATCTGCAAGAAACCATAGTGCTAAATGTTTAGCTGTGACTGAAGAAGTTCTTGAACAAATGTTCGATGCTTCATTTACATAATAATAATGTGAATAATTACACATAAAAACATCGAGACTAACAGTAAAGGTAATCGCCGATAGAGTGCAGTAGAGTACAATTTACGATAACGTTGTGCCGACGGTTGGAAACTCCGACACGAGTCTATGCGTATGCAAATGGCGTTAGCAACTTGGAACATTCAAATAAGAAATAGTAGAAGTAAAATAATAGCGAAACTTCAATCACTGCACCAAACGATTCTGCCAAGATCGAACCATCTGTCCCATGTTGACAGCAGATGGTTGCTTTCTGATTTTTGCTTAGCATAATTGATTATAGCTCTTCTTCTTCTTCTTCTTCTTCTTCTTCTTCTTCTTCTTCTTCTTCTTCTTCTTCTTCTGGGTGTGACCAGGAAAAGATGAACATACTTGCAGCTTTGGCATTGTTAAACAATTTAACAGTGAGACCAATTCTAAAATTAGAAGAGAACAGCAAAGGTTTAAATAGTTTCCCACCTGTAATGTGATACATAACATTGCATTTAGGAAAGACGTTTTAAACTTAATACATTAATTCGATAACTTTTGAAATGAACTCTGAAATGAGGGCAGAGTCTGTGGACTGTACACCTAATACAGAAGAAATGGTATTCGCAAAACTGCGTTCTCCTTCTAACCTTTATCGGATCTGGTAATTCTATATAAGAAGATCCAATTGCATTCCTCCCGCAGAAAGGATAACTGCAACAATTGGCGTTGTCACATGCCGGTAACGAACGTGTAGATTTTGGAAATCTTCGATGGTCTAGGGGTAGCATGATCTCTTCTGGACCCAAGGTTGACGGGTTCAGACCCCGTCGAGCTCGATGGAATTTTCTGAACGTAAACTATCTAGCACAAGTCCTCCGGGAAGCCCTTTAAGTTGTGGGCCCCATTTCGTAGATTTATGGAACGGGGAAAAGAAGCTCCTGCACAAAATTATAGACCTTTTCACCTTCAAGCAATATCTTTGATTCCTGCTCACACTGTAGGTAGTGGGGTTTACCGTCTGTCGCTCTGCTCTCTGTAGAAAAATCGGCGATCATTGATGAGGCCATTCTGAATTTTTGTCACAATCTCGTCAATTGTTGCAGTTTTGGGATGTCCTGAGCTCTGAGCATCTTGAATGGATGGACGTTCATGCTTAATTTTGCAACGCGCTTTTTAATCGCCGAAAACGAAGAAGAAGAAGAAGAAGAAGAATTTTTTAATGTGAAAGGTAACTTCTTTTGTATTTCTGCTGGGGTTAAACCCTTCAAAAAGAAGTACTTTATCACAGCTCGTACTTCAGTTTTATTTATCTTGTAGAAAATGTTAGCACTAGTTTGTTTACACGATCTTCATAAACAAGTGACTACGCTTAGTGTCTGAAACTTTACAACACACTATTTAAAGGATGGTGCTTAACAACTATAATAGTCATTTGGTCATCTTCATCTCATCTCCAAGTCAGACCGAATTTTTAGAACTTTTAGAACACCCCTCATACCCTTAAATATTACAGAGTCTGGTTTTTATTAACACAATCGGATTACTAGTTCAAGGTTTTAATTGAATATTTATTTTTACGTGTGCACTAAATAGTAATCTTTTTTCTTTCTTTTCTTTTTTTTTTCTTTTTCTTTTTTTTTTTTTTTTAAAGATGTGGTTTAGATGTGGTATAAACTCAACAGCATATATGTCATAGTTTAATATTTGTGTGCATTAATTAGGGCTGTTTGAGTGGAAGAGATCTTATTGCCTTAACTCTGACATTAAAATAAAACATCCCATTCAGTTCCATTCTATAACTAAATAATAAACGAAATATCATTAACCCAGCACTCTAGTAATGTTTATGATCATCTTTTGGAATAAAAAATACCCTACCTAAATAAAAAGTATTTAAAACTGACGGGTAGACATATACTCAAAGATTGAAGGATAATGAGGTGTATTACCGAAAGACTAAGAGGTCGCAAAACTGGTTGGCACTCGTATTCTAGATATAAAAACGCGCTGAGCCGTAAAATCCTTGACTTAGTTGATGAAATTAGAGACTTGTAAAGTGCCGGAAAAAGTAATTGTAATGCAGATTTTAGGTAATGCAAGATTATTCACTTTTAATGTTTTAGTTTTATGTCTTACATATCACTCAAGGATCGCTATCGCAGTTGCGATGCTGTAGCCTCCACCTGATCTTTAATTAAAATGAAATTTAATGCAAATCCATTTGCGAGTCAAAGGATTAGGCGGGTCCAATCCTACAGCGATAACTTTGGAGTATACCGTTCTTCTGTGTCTCATCTCCGCTAAGTGTTTTAATGAGACAGGACTTCGAGGATTTTCCACTTCAGTTGCTGATCTATCATAACCTTTTCATCATCGTCGGTGCCGGTCTCTGAATTAGCGGCGCAAAAGCCTCTCATCAGCCTAGATCACGTGGGATAGCTTGGATTTTATTTAAATTAGTTCTTCGTATTATAAAAATTATTTTTATATCAAGTTAAAAAATAATAAACCAGAATATATGCATATGCTACTAGCTCTTGAGAAACGTAGATGCTTAGGTGAAGGAAAAACATCAGGTTAGCGGTGAGAACTGGTTCTGAGGTATTCGAAGACGGTTCATAGGCCTTGATTGCTATAAAAGTTCGATTTTTTTAACTGAATAGTGGAAACTGATATTATTCGAGAAGAATCTGCCACAGCAGAAAGTATCAAGCTGGGTTGCTCAGGTTCCCGGTTCAGGTCCTTTGGGGCCGGCCATTCAATCTTCAAGATAAGTACCAAGTAATCAAGTTCTGCAGGGGAAGAAGTATTTAATTAACATTTCTTTTTTGTTAACCACATTTTTTCTTTAAAAAGGTTTATTGAATCAACAAACACTATTGGGTTATATGAGAATGTATTTGAAGATAGTTCGTAATAAAGGGTGATTTTTCCTTCGCGGGAAAGCTCTGGTCGGTCGGTCGGTCGGTCGGTTCAAGTTGCTACCATGGTGAACAGGAGTCAGATTGTCGAGTAGACTATTACCAACACTTAACACCTAAATTTTATTTTTCAGTTCATCTATTGTGTGTGGATTTGCCTTGTGCACTTTTTACTTTAATGTCTCCTAGATATAAAAATTGCAGGGCATTAAATCGGGGCACCAGATGGCCATATGTTGTTGTGATGAGAGACGGATTGTGTGTGTCGTTACAGAGTCCTGTTGGAAAGTCGCGAACCTACGTTCCCTGTCAGTAAATTCACGAGAAAGGCTTGTAAAATATCCATACCAATATTGTTCATTTTTTAAATAAGCCCTATTATTCTCTCGCCGCTAATGGCGACCTCATTCCTATCCGTCATGCAAGGTTCCTCGTGAGGCAGGTTAGGTGTTGTTTTGTGAATTAACATCTCATTTAGGTGCAACCAAGATTCGTCTGCAATGAAAATTAGATTAACGTAAATTTCTCCGTCATGCACGCAGTTCAAAACTCTAAGCACGGTCATCAGGTTTCAGTTCTTGTAGTTTTATAGGGGTTTCATTTCAGTAGCTTTGTTGTCTTTCCAAAAGTGGAATAGGAAATTCTCGTTTGCTAAGGAAGACGTCGAAATACTTTTTGAGGAGATTGCTCCAGAGCATGCCCAGTGTTATCTAGCGTTTATTATGTGAGTACTGTACATGGTTGTGTACAATTTTAATTAAGAATGCCGCACATTTCACGAAACTTAGTACCAATCTGTGAATTGAACATCGACTTGAAAGTAGAATATCAGGGAATCTCTCTTGAAACAATATTCGTATTGTTTCAATAGAGCGAATTCTCTACGCACGTACAAATCATAAATAAATGGTCTTCTATTGAGTCGTATTAATTATGCCCCTAATGAATACTTAATACAATGTCGCACAACATATAAGAACAGGTCCGTACGTTCTTAGAGTTAAACTCATATTGACCTCCCCCTCCGGTCCCCGGCCGACTTTCAAAAGTGGGAACAGAAGACAAGTGTAGAGCTCAATCACTGCGACAAACTGTATGTAAAGTAGTTCCACAAAGAAAATATCGCCCAGTGTATTTAGTTATAATTTTAAGTCTCCTCGAAGTAAAGATTAAATAAATTATTGAGAAATGTGAACGCTTACGTAATCGCTGGTACATTTTGTGTTTTATAATGTTTACTTCATTGTTGATAATCACGCTCACATATAAACGTAAAACTGCTCTAACTAGATGATCAGTAAAATGCTGAAATTTGCCCCCGGTTTGAACCTACTTAGAATTATTTTAGATAATTTAGTAAAATTGTTCATCAATACTTATGCAAGTTCTAGTTAGCTTTTTACATGTAGCAAAGCCTCTCTAATTGGTTCAATAAAAAATAGCAAGGTGTCCAAGGAAGAGGAAGCATGCATTGAAAAGGAATCTCATTAATAAAAATGTAATACAACGTAAATAACAAATATAGTAAACTTCTATAACTTACATGTAAAAGATTACGAAGCTTATGTTTCCAATTTACATCAATTGAGTTTCCTTTATCATATGCAACATTATTAATTATACTACTGAGCTTATAAAAATATGTAATGGTCCATTGCTGGTTGAAAATGTAGATAGATTTAATTATCTGGCATTTTTTCTTTGCTTTATCTGTTAGAAATCCGGTGTGCTTTTTCAGCAAGTGCGAATGAATAAATGAAAAGCTATATCAATTAATTTATTATTAACAGTTTTGAAAACTCTTTGCGTGTTTTAGTTTCATTCTTTGCCTTTAAACCAAAGTTGTATTACTGTTTATATTTGATATAGAAATTGCAAATTTTTCTAAGTAGTTTCTACAGCTACATTAGAGATTTCTACAAATTCTTCTGTTAAATGTGTAATTTCCCTTACTTTGTTTAATTTATTTAAGCTTTCTTTTACATTTATTACTTAAATAGTAACCAATAACAACACTGTCACATATAAGAAACAGGCTGTAGACAAAGTACCGTTAGAAGAACAACCCATGTTGAAGCAATCATAAATCACGGTATTTTAAGAATGCAGAACCTCAGATACAGATTTTTAAATATAATAATCTTACAGTTAGGCATACAAAGGAGCTCCTTCGCCCCTTTCTAGGCATACAAAAGATCTCCTTCATCCCTTTCTAGGAATTAACAGCGGTGCTAATGATGTTTGGAAAGCTAAGGGTTTTATGCCACTCAACCTAAAAAGGTAGCAGAAATGTAGAAGGGGAGGGGGAACCCTGTGCAAATTGTGACTACAAGGAATGTCCAGTGCCCAGAATAAAGGGGTGTACAACATCCAAAACAATAACATATGCTAAAATAGTTTCCTGAGTAGGTGAATATGTTATGGGGGTTCAAGATTCAGGGTAAAAAAGGTGTTTAAATAGAGAAGTGTTACTATGTATAGGAATATTAACATAAGTCTATTTGTTTGGGCTATGTCCGGTAGGCTAAGAAGTATTTAGCAATTGTAGAAAGCCGTTTAAGGACACTGGGTATACGTAGGATTTAAACAGTTAAGATTTAATGTAGCAATTTCTGGAGCTTTACAATTTACTTTATAACATACAACTTACTTGACAGAAAATTGCATGTAGGTGTTAATAATTATAAACGGAATCAACAAAGTGTTAACTTCAAGGATAACTCAGACGGTAACACTTAGAACTCGCATTCGGGAGTCAGATCCCTGATCCTTGGTTTTTGTGTGGTTTCCCCTGTTTCCTTAGGTGTATACTGGATTGGATCTTTCTTTTCTATGAATTTTTTCCTCTCCCATTTCATATCATACCATTATCTTTTATAGGATCGAGGTGGGGTGGTGCGGTGTGACGGTGGCTTGCGAGTTGGAAAGGTTTATGCCCCGGCGCCTGATATGGAAGTAGTCCTTATGTAGAGCTCGAGCACTTTGGAGGAGGGGCGCTCTGCGGATGTCGGGTGTTCTATCTGGAAACAATATTAGGGACAACGTCTACGCTCATGCTTAACCCCGTGAATCCTGGACGCTTGGTGCTTTCCCTCATTTCAGTTCTTTTTACCGGAAATGCACCCAATGAGGACACAGGTACCGAGCCATCGAGCAAGGCTGAGGTACCGACATGCCCTCTTTTTTCTATTATTCCAATTCAACAAATTCAATCATGGCTTCAAATTCACAGACGCAGACAGGACGCAAATATGGAATATATTATACCAAAATTAAATCTTAATTTATTCATTTATCACATTAATTCCGAATCAATCTTCAACATATTTTATTATGCGCAATTTTCTTCATTTATGAAATATGATTTAATGTTTCACAAAAGCTCTGTTGAAACTAAATGTGTTTTATATTACGAAAGAAAGCAATACGAATAAAATTAGAGGTACATAATTGAAAAGCATGTAGAGATTTACGTCAAAATTAAATTATTTAACACTTTCTTGTAAATATATATTTTCTCTTATGAACTTTATATTAAATGTGTTAGCTGCAATGAACCGTGCAACATTTATGTAATCAAAAAGAATTTAATTACCAATATATTAGAATATCTAACGCTCTCATCGATAGTAGTAAATTTGATTCCGTTATATGACAACATATTCAATCTATTTTTTTTTTTTTTTGCAAATTATTAAACGGATTGCTTATTATTATTATTATTATTATTATTATTATTATTATACCGCCACGGGTGGCCGAGGTCGTTAAGGCACGGACTCGTGAGCGGGAGGTCTGCGGTTCGAATCCCGCCAGGACCGTCCTCCCTGACTGGGGTTTTTTCCAGGTTTTCCTCAGTCTTCATAACTGGCAAATGCCGGGGAGGTACCTATTAGGCCTGGAACGCTTCCTTCCTTAAAAAAAAAAAAAAAAATATATCCTTTCCCAATTTATCATTTCCTCTCATGTATCATCAGTGTCCATCGCCTGTGGTGCCTCAGTAGTGAAAACGGGCGTTAAACACTACTCAAAAAAAAAAAAATATTATTATTATATTCCCTAAATTTCATGCTCGTAAATTCTTTTGATATATACGTGTAACTGCTGACACACCTATAAATGTTTTGAAATGTCTAAATCGTTACCATGAACCTAATGCAACTTTGTAGTCTTAAATTGCCCCGTTTTCTGAAATACGTGGATAATTTTTGTTTGGACAGTTCAATTTTCCAGAAAAATGTATAAACGAACAAAATAAGTTGTGTCAATGTTTAATCAATGACAGTGTAACACATTTTAATTTGTTTAAACAAACACGTGAAGTCGTACTTCACACTTAAGATGTATTCGTAATCTGAAAGTATATCTCTTTACAATTTGTAGAATTTGTCTTCTCTTCCGATATTCTGTAATATTCTTGCAATTGATTTCAGCAATTCTCCTGTAATTTCTCTTGAAATGGTTTTCTGTTTTGTGTCTACGCTTGTTTACCGTTGATTGTATTTAGGATTGAGTATTTCATCAGATCTTCTTTTTTTAAAGTGCCACACATTTTGGTATTAAATAACAACAAAAGCCGTAATCCCTTGACCAAAAGCCAAGTCAAATATTAATACTAGATATACCCATGTCTTCCGCATTTTTACGCATATGAAATTTCAGTTTATTCATGTACAACACGTAGTTCATAGTACGTTGTCTGCAACCAAATTTGCATCCTTACTTTCTCTATGCTTCAGTTCATCCAGCTCTTTGTTCTTGCAACACACTATTACCCTTCCATCTGACTTTAAAATTGTATTTTCTCAGTTGTAACAGTAAGGGGGAAAATATTTGTTTAGGCATAAAGTAGACACTTATTCCTATTAACCTTATAGTTTTCAGTGGGATGTCTGCCTAAGATACTAAAGTAGAACACTGTCTGCTGAAATTCTTTTCCCAAATGCATTTATTATTTACTTTAGTAGCATTTCATTACTCCATGACACATTTTCTGGGCTTTGCGTTTTTAAAGTTGTAAATAGCGCTTTTGACTGAACTGATGTGTCTATGATGCACTTCTACTGTGTTTAAAATATTTATCTTTCATCTAATGATTTTATTTCTTTTCATTCAAAACCAGAAAAAGTGTTGCTAGCATTGGCCCGGAAACTATCTTACCGATACTTGTATATGGACAGAAATTCGTGTAGAGGAACCTTAACAAACAGAATCTCAAGAGTAAAAAGTGTTTCTGAAGAATATATAATGCGTCTCAAAATTTCGAAATTCGCCGGAGAGACTCTCAGCCAAGACTTATGTGTATAATTACATTGACCTCTACTGCCGCATATGAAACTGTAATGAAAGACCTTCAAGAGATGAAGAAGCAAATTTGAAGTGACTTTACTACACCGCATCGATTATAACAAATGAATGAACATAGGTTACTAGCTCAAACACAGTTTATGGTTACCACCACAAGCTCTACTCGAACAAAGCCTTTCAGCTTAAGAAATGTGTATGTTTGTGAATTGTGATAGATATCACGTAGAAACAGAACAATCTTTCTTAACAAATTCTGTAACGAGCGATTTGATTAAAACTCGTGCACATTTATATTATAAACAATACCTTTGCTTTATATCCCATATTCACTACTAAGTCCATACAAACTCTTGCATAATGGAATACTAATATGATAACTTTTTACAGATGCCTAAAGCAGATTTCGCTTAGCGAGGATGACTTTATTAAGAATACTTTATTTTTATATAAGAAGAAACATAAAGTGACATTAACCTTACACACTTTTTATTTTTTTTAAAAAAAATTATAACAGTTATATTTCATCATTGTAAATATGATGAGACGAACACTTCTCTTAAGTCACTGTACGTTGTACAAAAATCTCATGGATGTTTAATATTTAATTATTGGAAAGAAAAACTATGAATAAAATATACCTATATAACGATTTAAGCGGCATATTCACTCACCTCATGAGACCTAACCAGAAACGGTGATGACGATAAAAATGAAAAGTTAATGTTGTCGCAGGATTTGACTGGCTTTACCCATTGTGGCTTGTAACAACTGTTTTGTATCCATGTAGTTCTTTTTGTCAATGACCCTAACAAAAACTGGACCGATAAAAGCACCAGTAACATGACATATTTTCCCGCTCTAGTACATTAACTTCAAACAACGCTAGAACCTATAGGACTGAAAGCAAATAAAAACAATATTGATTCGGAGAGCAAGAAACAAGTTTTGTTAGTCCCATGTTTCAGGAATTCAAAATGACTATAAATTCCATTAACTGCCTCCTTCAAGTTAGTTATCCTGCCAGAGAAAGTTCTTGCATGAAGGCAAAAAAGTTAGCACTACACACACAAGCACCGTACACAAATTACTCTTTAAACCCGCTTTCTTAGTGAAGCAATAGCACGAGGTAACGTGTTGCATATATTAGTGCTACGGAGGCCATGACCATAATACATTCTATAGGAAACCAAATGGAGCCTTTTCCAGGACACCTTCAAACAACTCAGAGGAAACGAATTGGATTTAAGATTTAGAGTAGGCGGGAAATCATAAAGTGTTCGTTTTTATTTTCCCGTCTAATTGTCAAATAACAAATCACCGAAAGGTAATCAACTACGCCCCAAGAGCGAAGTAACTATGTGTAATGGAAAGAACTTGGAAGTGAGAAGCAAGGGGGAAGAAACACTTTCCTGCGGTTCGAGCAGCAATTTACATTCAGGAAGACCATCCTTCACGCAATCTACCACTTGCGTTAGTAATATTAATTGGAGCTCACCATGCTCGCGATGGCTTTCATTATCAATTTCCTATTGGAGCGGCTGCTTGCAAATCACTGACGGCTACCGTCAACCACACGGTAGTTTGGAAGAAGTTATTAGAAACTAAACTGGCTCACACCCACGATCCCCAACTACTTCGTACCCTTACATGAACCATAACAGCAATTAAACTAAGTAGTTTCCTGGTCCCCGGCAATATTTGCATGCGATATGACACTTTGGCTAGCTTAAGAGTTAACGATAATTGTTCATGCCTTAACCCTTTTAGCATACTACAAGTTCTGCAAATCTAAAGCAAGAAGAGTGGTCGCACAATTGGCTTCTACCACATGGACTTAATCGGTCCTGGTAGTGTAGTGGTTACCATACTTGCCTCCTAAACCCAAGATCGCGGGTTCAAACCCGTTCAGGATTTTTTCGGGCGTGAAAATCCTAAGTATGGCTTCCTTCGGAAGGGAAGTAAAGCCGTGGGTCCCGTGTCGTACATTTACGGCACGAACCTAGAGCCTGAAAGAGAGGCCTCTGAGCAAAATTAGTCGGCCGTTTCACGCCCTGAATTGAATGGAACGCTGATGACCTGCGATGTTAAAGAGCGCCCATAAATAAATCAATAAACACAAAACATGGACTTGAGTTCGATGTGACTGGGCAACTTTCCTCCTAGTCCCTTGTGCCATTTACTCCAGTTGCTACAAGAATGGTTTGATATCAAAGGGAACAATTGCAATCTTTCAACAAAATTTATTTTCCAAATAATCCCCTCGAAATTCAACGAACACTGCTCCAATCTCTCCAAGCTCGTGATTCCCTCGTAATACTTGTTTATCTCTTCATTTGACTTAAATTTGTGACCAGCGAGGAAATTTTTGAATTTCGAGAAGAGATGCTAATCCGAGAGAGCAAGATCAGGTAAATAGGGTTAATCGTAAGTCGGTCAATTTGTCATGAGCGAACGCGATTTGAATACACCGGCGCATTGTCATGATGAAACAAACATATTTTTGGCCATTTCCCGGCCTTTTCCCTGATCGCTGTCTTCAATCCCTCCAAAAGCGATGCGTAGCATTCTCCAGTAGTGGTTCCCCCTTCTTACAGATGAAGAGCAGTCCTTCTGCGTTCCAGAAAACTTAAGCCATCACCTTTCGCTTTTGGAACACATTTTGCTTTTTTCGGAACTGGTTTGCTTCCAGTATTTAGTAATGATTCCATGTTCATAGTCACAAAAGTCGGTCAAAGTTCACATGCAATTTTGTTTTTGCTCCGAAGTGAGCAGACACGGCACCCTCTTGCGCACTTTTTTTCAATTCACTATGTCATATTCGCTCAGTTGAGATGCCCGTGGCCCCTGCTAATTTGCGCACTTTCACTAAAACAGTATCATGGACTTTATCGATGATTTCAAGCCTCACAATTGATTTTGGAGCTCCAGGACGTAGTGCGTCTTCAGTGCTTGTTTTATCTCGCTTGAACTCATTTACTCAAAGTCGAACGACTTTATAGGAAGAGAATGCGTCACCCAATGTACGCAAAAACCTCTCATGAATGTCCTTTGCTGTTTTTCCTTTCAGAAAAAAAGAATCTAATCTCATCACGAATTCCATTCTTATCCATTTTTCATTGTCAGACAGCTGCCAAGCAATGAATGAGCACAGAAGGACTTGTGACTATAGAATGTTGATACATAGAAAGCAAACTTTATAACCGCATATAAACATATTGCTGTTACCTTCTGTTAGTTACTTATCAAACTACTCTGGTATTAACACAAAGAAAACAATGAAGAGATTACTTTTGGACTAGTTTAATGAAGTCAGAATTTATCGAGAAGGTCAAGTGTTGCTGTTTATGGTGATGATGATGACTTTTTATAAAGGATTGAGCAGAGCGGTGGTTTCAGTGCTCATTTAAGACTACCGAATTCCAGTAAGTGGCATGGTCTTATACTGGCGCATTTGAACAAAAAGTCATTTGTCACCTGAAACTGCAGGGCCTCTCCAATCCCTTTGTCAGGAAAATTTGAGCGGTGTCTGTAATATATATATATTCCTTGCGTACTGAAGGGCCTTGTAGATTTTTGAAAATTGTGACTTAAAGTACACAAGGAAGTTTAATACCGTTAATTCCAGGACCGAATTTCTGATTACTTCAGAAGATTTATCCTGGTAACGATATGCATAATGCTAGATTATCCAAGTATGTAAATTCTCCGGCCCATGCCAGTTGCCTCAAAAAGTCCTAAAAACACATAACAATGATATAATTGCACCAGCACTACAACACTAACATATACACTTTTTATAATTTAAACAACGTGCATTCAGATACTAAAGTGGTAACATTTAAGCTAACAATTTGGAAGGTATGTTCGGAAAACAACCTCTGGTTTTTTTTTTTGGGGGGGGGCTAGATCCAGCGAAAAAAGGAACTTGGTTTTAATATTTTGGAAACATAAAAATTAAAGTTATTTTGTTTTAATACTATCATCTTGATAGCAACGTTATCTTGGGTTATAATACGCTCCTTTTTAAACTCTAGTTGACAATGAAAGGAATCTCAAAACACTGCCGGCATTAATATTCCCAAAATTGGTCGTATAAAATGTTCTAGATGGCGTGTTTCTGGTTCAAAGCAATGAACCCAAGTTTCAACCAACATGACAGTTCTTTTAGAAACCCATCGAGACTACAGTTACTAGATCTAGTTGTTGGGTGCGTTTCTGGTTCAATGTTAACATTGTTAGTATTCTTCTTGCAAGCATATTGTTTAAATCTTTTCGACAGATTAATGGGAAAGTTCTAAATTCATTTTGTAATTTTCGTTGCGATTCATCAATAGCTCTTAGCTTTTTCTGGCATGCTCCAAAGCCCATGGTCACAAAATGGAATGTTTGGGATTTACCTAATATTTTCTTCAAAGCCTTAAAAATTAACAAAAATTTATCGTAATGCAAAATGAAGCACAATATTGCTTTTACGAGCTGTCAGGAAGTAAAAGCTCATTCATCAACGTTGACCTCCAATGTTGGAGAAATACTTTGTCAGCTATCCTCAGTTTTCTTATCCGGGAGAAACCAATTTTCAAAATATTTACATTAAACTAGGAAACACATCGTTAGCATTATGTTAGAGAGTAGAAAACATATTGTTAGCAATATGTTATTTACAGCTAAAATGCTGCACGTTTGCCAGCACATATTTCTAATGTTTCTCAACACCCATTTCTGGTTCGGAAAGCAGATAATATCATAATAGTATTGCTCAACAGAAATACTTACTCATAAACACTGGAAGAATTCCAAGAGCTCTTGGTGGGCAACGGATTTCTGAGGTAGGCGGGAATTATGTCTGAGAGAGAATGACTACACAGAATATGACGATGGATTTTTGGGGGAAAGTACATGATGAAGGAGGGGCAGTAGATTGTGGCGTGTCACCCTAAGAAAATTTAGAACACAAGGAACATCTGCAGTAATCCCTTCCCACAAAGCAACATGCCTGTTGCTATGAGTGGAGGTGATAAAACTGCGCTGTAAATAAGATATTTGTGCTCGCTTAGTAATAAAAAAATAAAGAAATTTAAAAATATCAGAAAGAAAACTAGAATGAAGTTATAATTCCAAATTGTGAGTATTTTATTTCTCAGCTTTCAATGTAGTTCACTTTTGCAACTGGACAAGACTGAAGAATCTGAAACTAAAGCCTGAACTCCTATAACATAGTGCAGAGTGGTTTATGATGTACAGGATCAAAGAAGTGCTGCAGCATCTCTCCAGGTTCTCTACCGTCGTAAAAAAAACAACAACAAACAAACAAACAAACAAAACAAACGACCAAACAAACCTTATCTGTATTATCTGTATAAAAACAAGATATTACTGCCATTTTTAACTGAAAATCCTCCCTAATGTCCTCTTTGTTATTTGCTGCTGAAAATATTCCCAAAAATGACTTCCTTCACTATATTAAGACTGACGAAATACCTGAAACAGATATAAATTTCACATGCACACACACATATAAAAGAGAGAGAGAGAGAGAGAGAGAGAGAGAGATATTTTTAGTCCGGCGGCCATTTTCCTCCGAAACGAAGGCTAAAATTAAAAAAATGCTTGAGACAAAATTTGAAGTGCTCTTACGGGGGCATAAGATAGCGACCTTAACTCGTACTTGAAATGACATTCTAAATGTCATTTCAAGGTTAAAGCGATTTTGCCGAATAGAATGGTGTATTTTCATTTCTGAAAATAGAAAGAACATCAATTTTCAGTATAAAAATAGTATATCTCTAAGATAGGGATGATAGATGATGTGATTTCCCTTTACTGGCATCAATTTATATATGTTGGAAAAGTTACCGTTTTGAATTTGAAGATAGCCTTTGGCAAAATTCAACACTTCTGAAAAGCATCCCCATGAAAGGCTTGATGTAGGCTATTGTGAAATTGATGGTATTTGTGACGCTTAATGTCTCTCCTTTGAGAGATTCCCTAATCTCGTTCCAGTTGACGGAAATTTCGGTGAGGATTAGCGGCAACTGCAGCTAATACAGCGACTTCCGAATTTTCCCCAGTAACACTTCTCATTCGATGGTGTTTTCTTGATGCGACATCTTCCGTTTCGGAGAGTAAGTTTGCAAGTAGTTGGAAATTTCTAATAGATGGCTGCCTTCTTTCAGGATATCGATCTCCGTTAAGTTGCAAGCTGCTCTAGCGTTCTTATAAACTTCTCCATAAATGTAAATCATATCGATTCTCATTCATCGTTATCGGACATCCATGATTGAAAAACGAAGTGAAAGTGGCTAAGATTAATGTCTTTTGAGGGTTGAATTGGCAAGAATGAGCATTCGTTTGTGTACCGATGTCAACAAACGGGCTTCTGTGTGTAAACAAATCAGTTTCTTTCATGGCAATAACAAAATAAAAGAAAGAGAAGTGAAAGTGAGTGAAAAACATTTGCTGTCTTATTTGTCCAACATCACATCATCTATCACCCCTAGTTAATAGATGTATTAGAACTGTTATACTGAAAATTGAATGTTCTTTCTATTCCTGAAAAAGAAAATGAACCATTCCATTTGGGGGGGGGGGGGAGATTTGATCTTAAGATGACCTTAAGAATGACACTCCAAGGACGATTTAATGTCGCTATCTTATTTTCCCCTAGGAGCATTTCTAATTTTATTTGAAGAATTTTTTTTATTTTCCCCTTCGTTTCGGAGGAAAATGGCCGCGACACTATAAATGCCTCACCCTGTGTGTGATGTGTCTCAAGACTGGGGGAAGAGAAGGGGAATTTCCACTTTTTTGTCTAAATTTAGATCATTGTATAATCAATGTTATTGTAGTTGATAACAATATAATGAATGCTTGGTTTGTTAGCTCAGTATTTATAGTAATTCTTTTTTAAAACATGTTCTTGCATTCTTGACTGTTTTTTTTTTGTTGGTATTAGTATCAATACACATTCACCCACAATGAGTTTGCTAAGGCACGGGCTCTTTAACGTCTGTGGTTCGAATCCTGCCAGGACCGATTCTCTGGCGAGTTTTTTTCCAAGGTTTTCCTCGGTCTTCATAAATTCCAAATGCTGAAAAGGTACCCTTATAATTCCTTTCCCAGTTTATCATTTCGTCTTATTATCCGTGTCCAGCGCCTGCGGTGTCATAATTAAAAGGGAGATTAAAACATTAAAACCTAATATGTAGGTTTACATATGTATTATGAGATAATTATGTTTTGTTCTTGGATCATTGAATTATGTTTGAAATTAATTTTAGTATCAAGCCAAGTAAGAAAATACGAAAAAACCTATGTTACTAACGAAACTGGGCTCAGAATGTAAATGGAAAAAGTTTTTTTAAATGTGAAAGAAAATGAGAAATTATTATTTTGACAAATTTCATTGCCATGAAATCTAAGAATGAAGAGTGTTCCTATTCAAGCAGTTTGATATCAGCAATAATATCGCATAAAGAAGAAAATGGAAAGTAAAAGAAGGAGAAATAATGTTTCACAACAATCGGTATTTATATGAGATAAGGTTAGTAAAAGAAAGCATTACTGTGGAAAAGTCAATATGTTATATGGCAGGAGAAACCAAAGAACACGGATAAAACCAGCCATTTTTTTTTTTTTTTTTTTTTTGCCACAAATTCCACTTATGGACATTGTGATCGAACTTTCGCTGCCTTGGTAGATGACGCTGCTAACTAATAATTTTGTGTGTTGTTTATGTATACAGCGCAGTATAATCACTTCATTTATCTTGCATTAATAATTTTACTTTCAGATTCTAACATTTCCTCCTTTGAATTCTACATTTGTATGATGTTATACTAGATATTGTTGATTATTACTAGGCATCGGAATTTCTAAGCACTAAAAGCAGATAAAGAGAAATGAAGTTGTGTTGGTACTTGACTGTAGACAACAGGTGGTAGGGGTACAATAGGTCATGAACTACGACTACATATCATCCTCTCCCGTTATGCCTGTCGCATACGAGTTCTTGTTTGCCATCCGGGCTGGGTCATAGCTTGCTTTGAGTGTACGTAACTTGATGTTAAGTGCTTTAGAATTCCGATGTCTAGTTTCATTCATAATTATAGAATATATTGAACAGATTCACTACTATTTTAATTATCTTTCAAATTGAGTTGATAAATGTATCGGTTATAACATTGTTTGTGTTAAATTTGTTTCATACTTCAAATAATATATCTTGAAAACTTTGGTAAGCCTGGGATTTTTCTTCTCTTCCTGTGTATCAACATAACACATATACTGAGAATAGTAAGATCGTATAATCACAAACGATTTCTGTATTCGGAAATGGCTTACTATAAGCTTTACTGTTATGCATGAAAGGGTGAAAATACTTGAGTGTTTGAAATATATCAAAGTTATTTATAAAATGAGCTTGTTAACAAAATGAACACTTACCTCCTAATAAAATGCATTCTTAGATACTGGCCAAGAGTAATATTATACTTTTCAAGAAAACTGTTTACTTCTAATTGCTCACTGTACACAAATATGACGATTTAGATACAGTCTAGCATTTATTCCAAGAATGTACGATACAAGTAATTTTGCGCATCAATAAACCATACTATGAAGTAAATTCATTCATTACTCTGGTATCGGGAAAGTATACTATACCATTATTGAACATTATCTTAAGTTCTGTTGCCACAGAAAGCAGCAAGGCGCGTGCTATTTCTGTTATAAGGGTCGTATATTTCTCTTAAGAGTATTAACCACCGCAAGTGTACGTGTAGTAATTTTCTACCAGTTGGGAGCACCTGGTTCAGATATCAAACAACTTGAAATGCTATGATTTGTGGTTTCCTACTAAATGGAGGAACTGGGCGAGATAGTGGTAGAGAATTTGACAAAACATGTTACGAGTCCGAATTTCAAAGTCGTAGCTTTTTCAAAAAGCTAAGAAGCTGTTGACATCAGTAATTTATTCGCTATTTTATTTGTTTATTTTATGACTAGTTTTTGTGTTTAATAACAGAAATATTTTATTGTTGTTTAAAAATAACCATTCATGTAGGAATATTCTTTCTAGAACAACCGTTTTAGTGAACTTTTAAAGTACAATGAGGTTATTTGAGTTACAGACCACCTGAGCATATCTGCTTATTGCAGCCCCGCAACCGGGTCGGTTCTGGTGGTGTAGTGGTTACCATACTTGCTTTCCTCCTACACCCAAGAAGGCGGGTTCGAACCCGGCCAAGACCGATGGATTTTTTCGGGCGTAAAAATCCTAAGTATGGCTTCCTTCGGAAGGGAAGTAAAGCAGTGGATTCCGTGTCGTACATTTACGGCACGAAAAAGAACCTCAAGCCTGAAAGAGAGGCCTCTGAGCAAAATTTGTCGGCCGTTTCACGCCCTGAGTTGAATGAGACGCTGATGATCTGAGATGTTAAAGAGCGTCCATAAATAAATCAATCAAAAAAAAAAAAGAAGCAGATATGGATTTATGTTCTAACTGAAGGCATAAAATGCTACTATTTAAAATTGATAACAATAATAAACACAGTATGGATTGTTAGAATTGATTCCCCTCAGTGTCAACACATTGCAAGTATTTGCGTAGGAAATTCCTGTATTTTATCTAACACGGTGGTTCGGAACACGCCTCTTGTCACTGAGAGAGCCTATCTCTCGTAACCTTTTGACAAATAGGCGACAAGTTTGTATACCTGGAACACAATTGCCAGTATGTCTTACCACTTTTCTGCAAGAATCCGTTTTCACATATGTATCTTATTTAAAGCTTGTTTTTCAAGATTATATTTATATATTGACATAACTAACGAAGAACAACTAGGCAAAATTTCCTCGTATGAAAACACCGAATATCACTCGAACGCATAACCATTCGCTGACAACGCCTCCCTCAAACAACCACAAGCTGCTACTTGCATATGTAGTACACTACCTTGACGGTTGGCTTAACCTATTCCGCAGGCGTCCTCTTCCTTTCATAGTTGAAATAACCTCAATGTATATTTTAGTGTATCTTTCAAATAATATTTCTTATAAGAGCATCTTCATTTATGAGGGAGATACGAGTTCAAACTAATGTATTGTTCTAATATCTACAGTATGTAAAATTCATTTAGCTTGGTACACTGACGAAATATGTTTATTTGAAGGCCTTTGAATCAGAAGTGTGCTAAGTCAGGGGTACAGAAATCCCAGGCGACTGCACATTTACTACTGACACCAAACTTTAGACGAAGTAACTTCACGAACATAACCTCTAGATTCTAGACCATAGGTAATAGAAGTATTGTCTTTACAAGGTACCATCGCTATTTCTGAATTAGATCTAAGAGGGGCTTATGCAGGAATTAGATCTTCATTATTATCAAGACTGTTTATTTTTAATATTTATTGCACTGTTTTAAATACAACCACAGTTGACGCTAATGTTTACAACATCTTGTGTATTTCCATAACATATATTGCACGGATTAGTGGTTAGGATTAGAAAAAGAAATAGCGAGGCCAGTATCAAATATTTGGTGCGATCCTTTCTGGCTCCTAAATTTTCCCTAGTTTCTCAATGCACAGAAAACCGCCATGGGTGGACGAGGTCGTTAAAACGCGGACTCGTAGATTTTTTTTTTCCGGGTTTTTCCTCAGTCTTCACAAATGGCAAATGCCGGGAAGGTACCCTAAAACTTAGGCCTAGAACAGACTTTCTTTAAAAAATAATCTTTTCCCAATTTATCGTTTCATCTCATGTATCACCAGTGTCCATCGCCTGTGATGCCTCAGTAGTTAGAAACGGGCGTTAAACACTATTAAAAAATCGCAGCTATGCTCCTGTTTTCACAATAATTCATTTAGATAATAATCTACATTTTAAAATGCAATTGATAAAAGAGTAGTAAAATTATTACTAAAAAACCAGTACATATTAATAAACTCATAAACATAATTCTTGACTATTTTCTAAAAATAATTAAAGCAAATTCAGGTATATTTGTCTTTATTTTTATTATTATATTTATTTGTATTAGAATAGGTGTGTATACAGTTATGTGAGCCTACTCAACGTTTAAAATCCTTAAGAATTTTAGAGTAATGAAAGTTCAAATCAAAGTGTATCTAGTAGTTTGAAGGGAAATGGAGGCATTGTGTTTGGATATCAAACCAACATCTACTTTTATATTTCCCGGTGGTGTAGCGATTGAGTCCCCAGTAGCAGGCCAAGGAGGATAAATAAAAGCTGCTCATGAATATTGATCACATAGGAGAAGCAAAGATAGTTATAAGAAAATAAAGTTAGTGGTGCTTAGAAAGGAAGTAAATTGAAAATGAGAATAAGAGAACACCAATATAGAGTTTATAATTATTGCCGTCTTACATCGCGTCTTTACGGGCAATTTGCCTGTAGGATGTATGTGCAATTCACCGTCATGATTGGTCATACTTTGCTAAGGTACTCCATTGTTATTCATGATTTTTATTGAAGACCTGAGAGAACCTGAGGTTACTATTAAAGCGATATTTTCTCAGTTTGTCGTAATATTCCTAATGCACCTTTACATTACCTCCAGGCGTTGTTGCGAAGAAGCAGTAAATGATTGTGGATAATAGGAGTTCAGGGTCTGTTTCGGGGGGGGGGGGGCAAAATGCATGTATACCCTTTGTAATTTCAGTTACTGCCTAAAGAAAGAAGTGAATAAATATCTCTCTAAAGAAATTCGACTATTATTTCGTGATAGAGGTAACATTAATTATTGAAAATGGGCGCTAACGGGGTAATGTGTTGACCGTGGCCCTTCATGTTCTAAGATTCCAATTATGGGATTCCTTTCAATCTTCTTAGAATGAAACATTCAGTTTATATAAGGAAACTTTGCTCTACATGCCATTATGCTGTTATTTTTGTTAAAGAAAAATAACGCATAGAAAGTTCACGGTACACTGGCGCAGAGAACACAAACAGAGAGCAATTTCAACTATGAAAATTGTACTGATTTCACAGCTTCCCTAATTAATTGCAATATGCTTCGACTCGAAAGCATCTCTGCGCCATACAAATAAGAAATCCGCAAGTCCGATAGCAATTGCCATAAGATTTCTCTATAGAACCCTAGGCTTGCAAACCAGATTTCATGCAGATCAGATGAAGATAACACTATCATCGCTCTGTAACTGCACAACTTCTGTTAGTTGAATGGTCCATGAAACGGCTGACCTAACTGTTCCTCTGCAAACAATTCTCAAACACACATCAACACAATAAATGTGTCCAACTTAGATTCATATTCGTCTCTCTCCAAATATGATAATTATAAAATGCAATATAAACCATTTCTGCTTCAAGAAAACAATTGTAATGTTAAATAATCCCATGTAAATTCTCTGAATACTCCGTGATATGCATAAGGTACAACATTTTTGGAATTTATCTTCTCAAATAAAGGTGTAGTGATTTGAAATACATTTTTCTCCTCTGATTAAAGTAAGAGCTTTATGAGCCAGTGCAAAAAATGTGTAGCTCGGCTATGGGGGGGGGGGGGATGGAAAGGAAAAGTTACTGGATTATTTATTAGAAATGACCATTTCATCATGTTTTGTTATGTTTAGATCTTTCAGATAAAACAAGTTTGGCTTGCTTCCCGTGTCTTCCACCGTGAACTTTCCTTATCAGTCTTAAAATGATGTACTTCAAAATTCTTGCGACTAAAATAGAACGATTGTCTGTATTTAGTTTAGGTAATTTTAGAATAGGTTAGGAATGACTGACTGTTAATATAGAACGATGGTTTAGCGTTTCAGTACATATGAAAGGAAGGAATTTCACACTGTTTGAAAAGTAATAATAAATAATACAGCTATGTACTAAGCTCATCTAGCTAATCTTTAGAGGAGAAAAGATTAAAACTTTAAATTTGTGAGCTCGTGTTTTTCCCAGAACAAGAAGGTAGAGTCTTTGTAATGTTTACGTTATGCTTCGTTTCATTGTTGCAAGATGCACACTTTCGAGAAGATGCTAGGATGTAAAAAAATGTAAGACTTTGTCATTCGTTAAAGAAACAGATGGTTCCAGTTAAAGTAGTTGCATGGTTTTTTCCTGTTTACCGTTTGGCCGCTTCATGTACCTTGACTTCCACGAAAACTTCACGTGATGCTGTTTCATTTATAAGACATGGTGTCTGTCCAAAAAAAGGCTTTACTTTTTCTTCTTTTTTTTTTACGGTTTATCCTCTCCCGACTGCTCCATTTTTCCAAGGTCCGTTTCTTTCTTTTTCTTTTCTTTCTTTCTTTCCTTCCCTTTTTTCTCTCTAACTTCTAGAGCTTGCGCTGGGGCAAAAATTTATATATATATATATATATATATATATATATATATATATATATATATATATATATTTGTTTTACTTACACTCTTTAAGTTATTGTTGACATGTTACGATTTGATTAAATTCCATATTGCTTTACTCATTTTGTTACCGTATATCTAATATCTATAACAGTGTAATGTACTTAAGGTTTTATTACTGTTCAATACTTGAGTTTTGTTTATAGTCTGTGATTCTTTTACCTTATTCTTTCTCCAAAACTTTTAATATAGGTATTTGTTGTCGCATAATATTTTATCCTTTTTGGAAAATGTGTGTATTAATTTTAGCATGTTGCTGATCCCATTGAATATCATTATTTGGTTGGGTTTGATTACACACTTAGGACGATAAAACTCTTCTTAAATTTTACCTTTGCTTTAGTATTTTAGTGCGCTATATTCGAAAATGGCGTTCAAAATGTCATTATGTGGAAGCTTTTCACAAAAATTCTTTATATGCACACTGGTGCCCATTAAATTTGCAACCAGCAGAATAGACGTGTTTCCCAGAAGGAACAAACTGATCGAATATACGACAGTAATACCAGAAGGGGTCTGAATTTGATCGCGGAAGAATTGTGGCATAGAGAGTGCTGTATGTCATTCTGAGAAATTGGTGCTCGTGTTGGATGTGAAATGCTTTCAAAGCGAAATGAATGAGAGATCAAATGGATCGATGTAGGACGAACACACAGATGTGAAGGGTACCACTTGCCCCATTAATCAACCAAACGAAAGAGAGCTATAATTTCTCCATAGCTATTATGAGCACGTACAATGTGTAGCAACATTAATGGCCAGCAGTGATGTTATAAGATTGAGCATATTGCTTGGTCATCAGGTTGGGTATATCCGTGTTTATCTCTGAATAGAACAGTAAAACTAGAAGTTAATCTGGGAAATACAGCATTGGCCACTAAGAGCGTTTCTTACCAAAGTTAAAAACATTTTGGATCGAAGTTTTATTGGCTTAAAGAGAATACTTCTGCCACATCTTCATATTAAACTTTATATTAAAAAAAAAAAAAAAAAAAACAATGTTAAAGCTTTGTCAGAGAGGGCAAATTGCTTGAAATACCGGTACAAAAATGTTCATTTTTATAAGCCAAAATAAAGAAAGCATATTTGACAGAAGAAAATTGATGTTAGATGAATTCCAATGTATAATGACTGAAGTTGAAAGAAAAGCTTGGCTTTCCTTCTTTAGTATAGTAGCCAAATTGTTAAATAACAACAGTGACCTTGATTATATGAACAGTTGGATTATGGCAAAGAGTTTGAAAGTTTAGGACATAAAACTGCATTTTCTAAATGCACACTTGGACAATCTTTGTGTAGTGAGCGAAAAACAAGGATAGCGTTTCCATTAAAGACACCAAGGTAGATGAAAAGTCAACAGGATTGGAAATTTCTGCTGGATGATACGAAACGAGAAATTCCGGAAATTTCACACAAGAAAAGGCGTAAGATACAGAGCTTCATGGACAATGGAAAAGGAAATAAAAGGATTTGCAAGGTTTTGTAATACTTTTACTTAAATTTGAGACACGTTGATTGTTTTGTGAAATCAGTCCCAATTTTGGACCGAAATATTGTATTTTATTACCTTTCACAAAATAATAATTAAAAAAAACTGTATATTCACATGGCGAAAAAAATGCTAACCTATAATTGTACGCAGAAAAACTGAACTCAATTAAAAATACTATAAATTCAAAAAATGTCAATTAAAAAACCTGTATAATTTGTCTATTAATTCCTGTAGTCGTGCAGTAATGTAGCCTAGCAACAGTCATAAAGCTTTAGGAAAAGCTGCTGTCTTATGCACACATTGAACTTACTTCTGTTTTCTCGTTCTTTTACGTTTTCCCCTCCTTCTCCCCCCCCCCCCCCGACTAAGCCAAGGAACTTAATTCCTTTTCGGGTAAAGTTACAACAACACGGCATATTAAACAGACCTCACGGTTGCATTCAGTCGTTGATAGTGTTTTACAGGGGTTGCGCTGTAGGAAGAAGCGTGATTATGTCCAAGTTCAACAACACGAAAACACAGTGCGTGCTTTTTATATTATCGTGAAATATTCATCATGGCACTCCCATTTCCTCTCTGGCTGTCGTCTCTTCCCTCCTTTTCCCCTTTGCCTTGAGAGCTCGCAGCTGATCACACGACTGGTCCATTGTAATAAATTACATAAGGTCAGGGCAAGATAAATGAGTACAGTAAACGAATTTTCATATTGTATTCACAGTACCCATCAATTTGTACCAAGACTCCTACGCGGTACATAACTTTAAAGTAAGCATGCGCAAGTCAGCCTAAAAGTATGCTATAGTTCTAATATACAACTCTCCTTTAGGTTGATATGAAATTAACAGTGGCGTTAGCAGCAGCAGATATGGACTGTAGCCGGAGCGATGATTATCATAATAACACCATGTCCGCTTCTCCAAATCGGAAACACAAGCCTCAGTCAATGACTGGTTAATTTCTGACTAATTATGAAAACTCACATCCCAACATAGCTATGATATTCGTATCGAAGTCTCTGAATTGAGGTTTCTGAAACCAAAATTCTATTCTCAAAATACTGAGTATGGTTATGTTTTGATTTTTTGATTTTTTTTTTAAATTAGGCTTACCTGCATCTTACTGAGCTTTTTCTCCCTCGAAATAATCTCTACCTTTATTGATACATCTTTCCCAATGATGTTTTAGTTTCTGAAAACTGTCACGAGATAAGTTTTTCGAAATTGTATAAGTTTCTGTCTGCGAATTTTGTTTTATTTCAACTGAGTCGAATCTTTTTTCTTTCGTCGTAGATTTCAGCTTTGGAAATAAAAAAGAAAGCCCGCAGATGCTAAATCATGAGAGTATGGAGGATAGGGAAGAATGATGAATACGTTTTTGCGTTATCATGTTGCACGATCCATGAATTGCTCTGCACAGTCCAAGCCTCTTCCTTATCGCGATTTCTCGGACATATCTGAGGACATCCTGGTGAAACCAGTGATTCACAGTTTGACCCTCCGGCAGAAATTCGTGATAAATATCACCCTGAATGTTGAAGAAAACTGCCAACAGCACTTTGACGTTTGACCTGACATTTGATGCAATGATTAACTTTTGTCTCAATATCATCCATGTTTCATCAACAGTGCATTCATAACAGTTATTGCATCCTCATTAACTCTATCCAAGAGTTACTGATAGGTCACGACGCAATTGTCTTTCTGTTCTTGTGTCAACAGCCGAGGGTCAAACTTTGCTGCAAGACAATGCATATCAAACGTTTCTATTAGGATTTCATGACACTATTACAGAAAAATGTACGCTCTTCAGCAATTTTTCAAGCAGTCAGGTGTCCATTTTCGTGAATGATCTCTCTAATTCTGGCTGCATGATCTTCCTTTGTTGACATCGATGATGTCCAGGACGCGAATCATCTACTACCGACTCCCGGCCACTTTTAAATTATATGCAAAGCTTCTTTCAAACGAAGTTTGGGCATGATAGCCTGCCATGTCAATAAACGTAGAACACTCAAAACATTGTTACAAGGAAAGTAAGGTGGAATTCGACTGAAATAAGATAACAGCACGGCAAACAGGAGGCGTTCCGGCAAGGCTAATCATTGCTACTATCCGCATTTTGCTACAATATGTACTCCTTTGGCATAGCATTTTGAACGTTTGAAAAATGTTTAACGGTTCACATACATGCAACATTATTTTTCCACAATATTTTGTAATAAAAGCTCTTTTTAGTGTCCTGTAAACATTGCAGTACGGGTATAAGTGTAGATTGGAAAATGTCGTTTTTCTGAATTTTTGGCACATACTGTTTACTGCATTTTCTTTTTCTTATTGAAACGGATGAAGTGTAGCAAAGCACCTATGCATAAAATTCAGTTTTAATTAAATTATTTTAAACAAAACTCATTTCAGACGCATTATTGCAGGAACAGCATTACCCTTCGCCTTGTGACTTACCTTGCAGTATTGAATTACACACAGCAGTAACATTCATGTAAACATCTGAATTCATTATATTTTTAGTATTAGAATTGTGCTGTAGCTATCATGAACTGCGCTGTTTATTACTTTCAAAACCCTATCACTATTTTTACTGGAAGGAGTTGTGTATAAATGACCTCTTCACCCTGCTTCTTGCTGTCCTTGCCAGGCTATACAGTGCAGTTAATATAGTGTGTGGACTCCAAAATGTGAGCAGGCAGTGTGAAATGTCTTGTTTTTTCAGATCTTGGCATAATGCGAATTAACAACTGATTCACCTTAATGGAAAATATCTATGAAATGCTGGTTCTATGTTAAAGAAAAATTCTATATTATATAGTATCAGATCATTGTAGTATCTGCACCTTGACACCGCCGACGCATATCAAAGATGTGATGCAATATAGTGGTGCTATGGGAAGCCGTTGCGTACTTCCACCCACAGTGTTTGAGTTCTGAGTTGAGATCATTCAGTCGCAATTAATTTTTGGCGTTGGTAGGTGATCGTTTGCACAATTATTTTCCTTTAGTATGTTTAACTATATCCAAAGCAAAAGCAACCTCAAGTTATTGCTTGCAGGAATATGTTGCAGAATTTAAGAATTTTATTATCCTTTAGGAAATGTTGAGTGTTTTCCTCTGTAGTACAATTGAAAAACTTGAAAAGGGAGACATCCTTCTGCTAAACGAATTTCACATTATGTATAAAATTGCAACTTTGTTGGACGTCCAGCTGTAATTGTGGGTGTGCACAAATATAAATTTGCCAGAATGACCACGTGACGTGGAACGTTGTTTTTTTTTGTTTTTGTTTTTTTTTCCTCCTATTTTCTGCGATAATCGTCAGTCATTTCAGGTCAGGTGGACAAGTTGAAAGTTTGTCTCATTTTGTAGTGCAGTTCTTCAGCAGTGGGGGAGGCAAAGAATACTATTTATATAGATGCAAAGTAATTAAAACTTGGCTGAATAAATATTTTTGCTTATATTCACATATTTAAAATATTTTCGCACATAAAAGTAAAATTTTTCCATATTTTAGCATTTAAAATTCCGAACTGTATAAAATCCCTGTATTACTAAAAAGAAAGTCATTATTTTGTGTTTTTAAATGAGTCTGGGAAATGCACTCTGATTATATTGGAGCTGTAAAGTCGTTAGTACAACTTCTGATCGTTAACTCCCAGTTCGAAACCGAGTGAATACTGTCATTATTTTCACAAACGTATAGCTAAAAGAAACCTTCTACTCAGAATCAGTACAAATGAAATTTCTTCATGATAATTGCATCAAAATAATCTGAACATCTTTTATGGCTTCAGGTTCCGTGATTTTAAGTTAGTTCCTTTTGGGAGGTCACTAAATCAACGTTAAGCATGTTTTCAGATTACATGTTTTGTTCTCAGCATTCAGAATCATTTTAGCTCCATAAGCAAACATTTGGGAATATTTTCCAGCCGTCAGGGGCCCTTACCTCAGTAATGAGATACAAAGAAGCTATGTTGATTAATGGCTACAAGTTAGCGAATCAAATAAAACTAAACGGAATACAAAACAAGAACACTATCGAGAACGTCACCCTTAGGCTCGAAATCTCTAGTTACGCCACTGGTCGCCGTAATAATGGAGCGGGGATGGATATTTCGAGACCCCGAGGTAGGAGTGGAAGATTGTTTAATAAAAACGCCTCGAGCTTAACTCATTCATGAGTTTGCCGTAGACCTCCATTAAAGGGGAGGTAGATAAAAAAATAAAAAGTAAGTTTCGATGACAGGGTTATGAAGATGGTAACAAATCATTGCGGGAACGAGCGATTGGATATAAGCTGGTCTGGTTAAACTGTTACACTGTTTGCAACCCGAGATGAGACACTTGATGAGGTAACTGTCATTGGGCAACTACCCTCTATGCATAGAGATATTAACTGGCCCCGTCGTCTTTCCTGTAAAGCCAACCGCCCATGAAAATATTTACGAAATGCGGTTATTATTTTGTGATGGAAAAGCTCAAACTTTTAATGGTGCGTATTACATTTATGTTTTATTCAACACTTGCTAATGGAGCATTTAAAGTGGAGATTGAGAAAAGGCGATAATTCGTATTAAGAGTAACTATTCTAAGCTGCACACTTAAGCCGTGTTGCGAATTTCAATCATTTTGCAAATTAATTGCCGAGGAATCTTCATAAATATTGCAGCGACGGCATTCATTTAACTTGAATAATCAGCACACTAATTTGAGCATAGCTAGTTTAGCATTCCATTTCTAATGCTTTCCCTTAGGACTAGGATTTTCTTCACTCCTACTTTTTCAGATTTTTATGAAGGAGAAAAACTTGGAGCATGTTTTCATATTTAGTTAAATAAAAGGCGTGGTTTGAAAACAATTCAAATTATGTTGGAATGAAATATATGATATATACACATGCTTGGTACGAATCTCATTTGCACGTTTCTGCAGGTTTTATGTATTTCCTGGTCCCAGGTTACGATTAAACAAAAAGATTGTAAAATGCTCTCTTCTGCGAGTTTCTGTTTTAATATTAATTAAAATATTTTATTTATTTTGCATCGTATAAAGAGAAAGTTAAATTACGGAAGTGTGTAGCTTACTAAAATAAAATACTTAAGCAGGGGAATAATCGTTTAGGATTATGTGATTTTAGTACCTATGTACCGTGAGTTGTTTCAATGTATAAGCTTCAAACAAAAGGTTAATTTTTTTGTGCATGAGTAAAATGTTGAGACTTTTATTTCAACTCGAGTTTGTCTATCTCAATTGTTTCTTTGGTTTTTTATAAATATAAACCTTTCTTACACCATTATATAAGGGACTTCTTAATAATGTTTGAACATTTTTATAAAGAACTAGTGACAATATTGTGGATTTTATAGTAAGATTTGAACCTAGGACCTCCCGAACACGAGTTCCAATAGTCCAATAGTCTGAGTCATCCCTCTAGATTAATCTAAAGTCACCAGTAAAGTTAAATATAAACTTAATAAGTAATTGTCAACAGTGGTACGCAGACTCCAAGTAGTCCACTAAGCATTAGAGTACTGTTAACGATATTCATTCTTCAATGTGTAGATACAGAAGAAATGAAATATGATGCAAATTTCCGATATGTGTTTATTTAGGTAAAGAAAATTGTGCTAAAATTGGTGACTATTACCTGGGCGTTACTTTCAAATAGGGTAGACAAGGCAGAACACCTAGAAAAAGAATGCATATTTCGACGTAAACTGTGAAGGTAAGGGCTCGCCTGCCTGAGTTCAAAATATTCCTGAACTATCAAAGAAAACAATGAAACTATTGATAATTTTCGTACTAGTTTGAAAACTACGTTGAATTATTCATCTATAAAATGTTTAGAAATAGTTTCAAAATGTAGTACCAGAACTCAGAATGCAAAATTCCCCTAATAACCCCGATATATCTCATATTTTAAGGGAAATACAGCAGCATCCATCTCTTTCAGGAATTAAAATTAAAGAGTAATGTTGTGGTATCATATATCGTTAGTTATTAGTTTTATGGTTTGCATGCTTTTAAATGTAATAATGATATAATAATTACTATAATGTAATGATATAAACACAATACAATAAAAATACAAATAATTTTAAAATGTGCATTAAAATTTAAACGGATGAATAATTTGAAAAATGCACTGGAAGCAAATTTAGTATCTTAAGGGAAGCTTACGAGCCGCATATGAATATTGAATTAAAGTAACTTATTCATAACTGTTTCTAAATTGCGTTTTATGACAAAACATCCAGTTAAGAAGAACAAAAGAACATTTTACTAGTATTAAAGAATTGAATTTTATACACATTAGAGCCGGGACTATGTTTAGAAGTTATAATGCATTTCGAAGTATTGGCAAGAGATTTATTCTGGCTGGAGATGCAGTATGAAAGGATATTTAGCAGCTACATAATTGTTAATAAATTAAAGAGTCTTGGCTAAATATATTCGTAATGAATAGGAGGTGTTAAAATAATTGAGGACCCTTAATATTTAGATAGCATAAAAAGCGCATGAAATAAACTCAGAATTATTGAGCAGAGCTTCAACATTTGTAACACCCAAATTATGTTTCTATAACTTAAGAGAAGATACTATTAATTCATCATTCAATAAAGGAGAAGCACAACTAATGCCTCAACTAATTCCTCTTTAGGCTCATCATCTACATTATAGTTCTTATGGAACAGCATTCCTTATATATATATATATACAAACATAACTCTTATAAATCGAACAACTTTTCTTTTAAAATCTCTGCGTTCCTGAAAAAAAGAGTACAGGAGAAGAATATAACGTTACATTATATTACTATAATGTAATTTTCCGACATGTACTGGAATAAAGTATTTGGAAACATAGTTGGGTGGTATTACAGAAGCCCTGTTAAGCAAGGTTGTGTTTACATCGTTATTGAGATTATTAAGAGGTCATGAGCGCTGTTGGCACGACCTTACCTGTTCCTACAGCAATACACGTTGTGTTTACAACATTAATATGGTCAAGACCAAGGTTTTCGTAACACCGTACATGTCTTGCTCGCTGTTGCAACATGTTATTGTTCACGGACACTAGGTCAGCAGTTGGTGCTATGAGGATAATTGGAAAAGTTCTCGAAATGGCATATCATTATAAAAAATCCGATTTCTTCAAAGCAAGAGGGTTAAGTGCATCTATTGAAAAGGTGTCCGATGGAGCCAAATTCGGTGAATAAGATAGATGCGGTAGTAAATCTTATTATATATATAGATTAATTTTTGTACAAACGAGCATTTTCTTCATGAAGGATATTTTTCTATATTCCACGTATTTTTTTCTTCAGCTGGTCTAGTAAATGTCAACCAGTGGGATTCATTAAGCATACTTTAAAACTGAAACCGTAATCTTTCTGACCAACATATGACCTTTACTTTCTTTCGTGGTGTAGAATCATGACGTTTTCATTGTCTGTAGTTTGGTTCCTAGTGTGTTGTAATTTACCCATTTTTCGTCATTTGTTGCAACAGACATAAAATACATTTAAATGTTCTGGAAACATTTAGAAATTTTGCTTTCTGATTCGTTTCTACAGTTTCAGCAGCAGTTTAAGTCAGTTTTAATCGTCGATAAAACGATCCTCTAAATATCATATCGTGCACTACTTCAATAAACTTAACTAACCACTACTAAAGTCATATTTCAAACTATTGCGACTCCTTTAAACTCGATTGTCCAATTTGAAACCGTTGAGAAGGAAAAGGAAGGATTCTGTATGAGTTGTTCGTTTATTATCCTTGTTAACCAAGTATTTAATTACTGCACTATATTAATTGATTTTTACCTCTCTCCAACATATATATCTGTTACAGCTCTCAGTTGAACGGAATACTGTCACGCAGGCATAGCAAGGTAGGACGGCCAAGCTTGATACCATAAACTTCAGCTACCACTCCATTCATAGGTCATTGCAAGAACTTTACAAATAACTCTCGTGCTCTAAAGTAATGTCAAAAGTTTCTTCAGTTTCATTTTAGGACTCAACTTGTAGATGCAAGTTCATCACTTCGCACGATATCATACCTAGGCTAGATGTGCTAGGAATTTGTACACATAAGAGGTGAGCATTGACTTTCTGGAGGTATGAAAACAACATGAATCGTTTCATTTTCCCTCATTAGATACTTGTTCTTTAAAAGTAAGCTGAAACTCAAGAGCTTTAAAATGCAAGTTTTGTTCTATTCTCGATACTTACATAGTATATTTTGATACTAAATACTTTCATCACAGTAACATAATAAACAAATATATTTAATACTTCTTTTTTATTTTGAGACAGTTAATACCTTTGCAATTACAATGGTAGGTCCACAAGTTTCCGGCTTAACCATTTTCTAGGTGATAAAGACAAAAACTATATTTCACTTTTTCCTATATTGCAACACACTTTTCACATCTTTCAATTAACATTTCAATCCCCCCTCCCACCTAAAATAGTCAGAACTCCTGTCTGCAAAATGGGTATAAACAGCATCCATCACTTCTTCGTCACACTTTAATTTCCTTCCTCGAAGGTCCTTCTTGTTCTAAGAAGAGGAAATAGTCACTGGGAGCTAGATCTGGGCTGATAGGTGGATGGTTGATCTCCTTGAGGCCACCTTTCTTCACAGCTTTCTTTGCAACAAGAGCTGTGTGCAAGGCACGTTGCCGTGAAGAAGGCGCACACCACCACTCAGCCTTTCTCGCCTTTTCTCTTTGATGGAACCATGTAGTCTGTGCAGTAGGCCAGCATAGTACTTCCTATTTATATTCGTGTTCCTCTCCTTGAAGTGAATGAAAAGTATTCCTTCACAGTCCCAAAAGATTGTGGCCATGATCTTCTTGGTTGATTAAGTGACCTTGGCCTTTAGAGGCGATGCTTCCCCAGGTTTACGCCACTCCATTGATTCTCTTTTGGACAAGAGATCATAGTAGAGGACCATAGTTTCATCTACTGTAACAATTGTTTGCAGAACTTCTCTCTCCTTGCCAGAGCTCGAAAATGCCTGACAACAAATGACTCGTTGCTGCTTTTCAACTAGGAAAGAAGTCTAGGCACTCATTTTGCACTTGTTTAAATGTTCATAAATAGTTCGAAGGAATGTTGTTTTAGGAAGGCCCAATCTTGCTGCTATTTCTATAACTTTGAGCTACCGGCCTGCCGTAATTTCTCCTTCCAAAAGAACGAGCAATGTTGTCAGGAGTGAGCACCTGAGCACCTCCAAGGGCCGTCCTGCACGCTCTCGACCCATTCCAAAAAGTTTGGCCATTCTTTTACGGTAGAATATGAGGGGGGATGCTTCCCCATACACACGGTCCAATCGCCAATTTTATTTCATTTAGAGTAAGTCCTTCTTTTATGAAGAACTTAACGGCTAGATACTCCATTTTGAACATGTCACAATCTTCTACACATAGCCTTCTCTATGCAACTATATCTGAACAACAGAGCACAGCGGAGGGGAGTTACAGCTGAAGTTATTAACTTAACATTTAAGCTATGGCACCAGATAAGGCTTTGGTGAAGGTGATAATCCTTATTGTCGAGGCCGGAAACTTATGGACCTTGTATTTACCAGTGTTGTGAGTGTTGCACCTCGCAGAAAACGCTTTCCAAAAAGAAGGTAGTTTTTACTCACAAAGTCCAATTTAAAATAGTTCCAAACTCACTGATATACACCACTAAATGCATCGTCTACTTCAAGATAAATAGGTAGCAATGTAAATTTTACTTTTATGCTAAAGAGGCTAAGGTACGACATTACTGCAATAAGCTACTTTTGGTAAGATAATTTAAGAAATCACAAGTCCGTATAATTATTGGTCAAACCCAGAAAAGATTGTTTTGTCGACAGAGCGTATTTTTTCCCCTATCCGCTACATAGTAAATAATAATGCAATAGTACTTTGGAAAATGTCTACTTCAAACTTATGCTTGATTTTTAAACAAATTTGTAACTCAAACTTATTTCTGCTTTTATTAATAATTCGGCGATTGAACATAGAACCGCACCCATTTTCCTACTGTTCAGAAATTTATGAATGAAACATCCGTTTCTTGTGAAATGTGCACTTGTTACCATATTAATTAGAAAGTGTTACATCAACAAAGTATGGAAAAAGTAATCAATACCTCTCGTGTATACAGCTTAAAACAATAAAAGCAACAATAATAACAATAATAATAATAATATAATCAATGTGACAGTTGTCCAAACTGTTTGTACTTTCAAGTATTATTTATGTCAATTTAACTGTTCTTTTTTTTTAAAAAAAAAGTTTACATAACATTTATTACAGTGTTTTGTTCCAGTTACATGGTAAGTTATTTGCATGTTAAAGCCATGGTAACCGTAAACATGATATAAATGATATAATATGTTGCAACTCTTGTTGGAGTTTGTCCAAGTTTTGTTGATCGTGGCATGAAGTCCAATCATATATTCTCTCGTTAAAGCAAAAATAATGTTTTATATACGTAATCATGCGAATTATGCATTATTTTGTAATTTTCTGCTATTCATTAAAGAACGCTATCATTAAAGTAATAGTTTCGGTCCTGGCGGTCTGGTGATAACCATACTTGCCTCGCAGACCCAAGATCGTGAGTTCAATCCAGACCAGGGCCAATTGATTTTTTTCGGGAGTAAATATCTTAAGTATAGCTTCCTTCGGAAGGGAAATAAAGTCGTGAGTCCCGTGTCGTACATTTACGGTACGTAAACGAACATCAAGTCTGAAAGAAGAGGCCTCTGAGGAAAATTTATCGGCCTTTTCACTCCATTAATTGAATGGGAATAAACCAACTAAATAAGCAAATAAAATTATAATACATTTTACCTGAATATTACTAATAGTTTACAAGTTTGTTGCCTCGGGCAAAGAAGATAATACTATTTTATATAAAGGCATTTTTGTTACTCATGATGAGTTAATTATGTTAAATAAAAATGACTTCGCCAAATGAATTGAGCGGGAAAATGTGGGGAAAAAAAAAAAAAAAAAAAAAAAAAACACCAGTTATTTCTATATATGTAAGTATGTCATTTCAAGACGTATCATCCAGATAGTCGAAGCAACTTTATATGTAATTGCGTTAGGGTAGGTGTTTCTTTTTACTCAATTGAGCAGAATTGGCGTCATTCAATGAATTATGTGCACAATTTACGGAATTAAAAGCACACCCTGCTCATTGCATTATATATGTAAATGTCTGGCTTATTTCCTTTTACTTTTAATACGTAAATGTTTATTCAGCAAAATGTTATTTAATTTCACACATTAATGTGAAATCCACTAATTACCTGTAATTTTACTCTTTCAGAAGATCGGATATTCTATTGCACTCTAGTCTTAAATATTTCGGAATTAGTTAAAAGAAAACATGTACAATCGTTATTCTTTCGTAAATGAAACATTACACTGAGATAGTTGTCTATAATCATTAAGGAGGTAGTGATCAATTCAGAAACAATTTTTGTACCCCTAACTGTATACATTTCAAATTCTGTTTTTGTAGTCACTCATCTTAAAACTCCCAGGCATCTTGTGTTATTAATGTATTCCTTCAGCGCATATGACCACGAATAGTTAGCTAAACAAATTTTTCAAGTAACTTGCTAAATTAATTATGAAATTATGAAGAAGAATGAAAATCAATGTGGAAATATGAAAAATATATGGAGGTACATACTTAAGAAATTAAAAAACCTATAGGGAGGTTTTAGCTTGACATTAATGACATAAATCCATTAAATTATTATCTAAATTTTGAGAGTGTTGAAAAACATAGAACTGTGTTTTCTCAATTTATATTCTCAACTTTCCGCATTGATATAACTTCCTTTATTAAAACTTGGAAAAATATGTACTTTTCTAACATTCTGAACAAAATTTAGTTCGAGAAGTGTCGGATCCTCTCAGTTCGCCGAAAAATATTATATAAATTACAATGACCAGCAATTTAACAAAGCATTTATTTATAAGGTTTTTGTTTGTTTGCGGTCTTGAAGAGAGCGTCTCAGGAAGGAAAATCACCACAATATAGACTTATGAAACTTGGATAGAAATATAAATACTGGAATTTTTTGCTACTTAAAGATGAATAAGCTCTTTTATTAGGACCATGTAACCAATGGCATTCCTAGATAGGGCCCAACAGGAAACTAATTACTAACTCTAAATTTTCAACTATCACCACTAAGTATAAGCTATTAATAAAATAAAACGTAATCCAGAAATTACTATGTTAACACGCGCTGACAGTGGTCGTGTAGTTTTAAAATGTTGTTGAAGTCTGCGGAGTCCGTTATACGGAAAAGACTCGAGTCGCCATCTTTCCGTTCGCCACACAAACGCTTCGTGACAGCTGCCTGCTACTGAACACGGCGTTCCGATGCACTGTACACCTGGCGAGGAGATAGGGCGCCTGCTGGTCCCGGTATTTGGCAACCAAAAGTGCAGAGTAATGTTTACTACTTGAAATACATTTAAAAGAGCTTGCAGAACTCCAGCATTAAATTTGGAACTTTTCCGCTTTGTTTTGACGTGTTTTCGTATTTTCTGTTCTACAGCGGAGGAAGTATGCGGTGGGTACATTCTTTTCGTGCACCCCAATATACAAGAATTTAAAACTAAAGCTTTGGTGTCAATTAACATTTTAACTTTAGCTTTTCTAAATGTTAGTATGATTTCAAGTCAAACTGAATAATTGTAAATATATTGCTCTCTTTTATATACAAAGGTTGTGTGTATTTCTGTGCTATTGTAGTTTATTAGGTCCAACAGTTGCATCTTTTGTATACTTCGGAGTGTTGAAGTCTGGATTATCATGAATAAATGTAAGCACCTAAAAGTTTTGCATCCTATATTCAAGCAATAGAAGCAGATTAAGCCACTTTCTTTTTTAATACTGTTCCAGCATAAGTTTATGAAATACTTTTTTTGTTCTTAGTTATTTTTTGAAGAACATGTATGCTTTGAAATTATGAATAGTTTTCTAATGCGCTTGTATAACCGATTGCACAGGGAGTACTCTTTCAACCATCAAGCAATCAGAGCAAGAAATATGTATATTTCGCTATTGTCTAGACTATGAATTAGAGAGGAAGTAAGCAAAACTTTAATGTCAAAAAATTATATTTGTAAATAATTCAAAGCTTATCCAATAGAAAAGCTTTTTAAAATAAGTTTATATGTAAAAAATAACTGAGCAATCTAGATGATTGTGGTCTTGTGTCATATTGTCGGATTTCAGAAAATTCTGAAACAAAATGAGTACAAGTGAATTATGAAGAAGTACTACACTGCAGATAGACATATCAAAGCAGATATATAACTCGGTTGAAGTATTTGTGGCGTTTCTTGATCTAATAATTGAAACCGTGCCTGAAATTCTATAGCTATGCCTAACATTCTGAAGTTATTCGCATGCACTTATATCGACTGAAAAAGGCGCCAAGGATATTCAATGGAAGTACTTCTTGGGCAGTGTGCTTCTAATGCAACACATATCCATTTCTGTTTGTTCAATTTAAAAAAGTGTGTGCCGCGCTTGGCGTGTAGATAGTAGTTATACATTTCGTCATTTGTTTGCACACCTGTTGGCGAATTATACAATGTTAGAATGAGCATCGCTACATGACTACCCAATACTTTAGAAAGGCAATATTCATTAGAACAGTATTAACATTAGATTTAGTATGTGTAACTGTTTTTTCAGATCTTATTCGCAAACATAAGCAAACGTTTGTAGCATACAGCGGTTAAAAAAGAACTGTCTCTAGGAAACCCTGTGAAAATCCTGGTTTAAAGGTTAGATAATATGATAAAGTTTATTTTCATTCTGAATTGGCAAAAAAAAAAAAAAAAAAAAAAAAAAATAGAAATCTTAGGCCAACGTACAAGTAACAGTTATTTTAAATTCAAATATTGTTGCATGCAAAATGAACATGTTCTATTGATCTGAAATCAACGCTAGAGACTGACTAATGAATTCCACAAAACAAGTTCAACATTTTCTTGGATTTATTACACGCAAAATACTTATGGACATCGTTGTATTAATATTTGGCAACATTTGCAATTAGGCAAAGCTTTATTAGGTTTCTATGTTGTCATTTCAAGAAATATTCAGTCTTTTGACTTTCAAAGCCTATTCATCTGGTTTTTGTGATTATGGAAAGTCTTCAGTTAGTTACGTTCCATCCTCATTTTGGAAGTCTTGCAGTAACTAAGGGAGAGATGTACGTTGACTTGCTGTGGGGTCAGATACCAGGACCAATTCTCAATACTATTTAATTCAACCTCTAGTTTTAAATCTTTGCTTTTAGAATGAGCACCTACTTTTTTAAAATTTGCTTTCAAGTGTGTAGATTTACTTATAAATGAAGTTTGAGGGGGATTTTGACATGAGCTGGTTTGCTTCCCTTGATAGATACATAGGACAAGACTACCTAATAAAAGAAGTTTACTTTGTTCAAACAGCTAAGTGGATCACCAATAACTGTTACTGACTTTGAAGTGGCAATGACTTTTATCATATGGTTCTACTTTCTGTAAGCATGCGAAATACGGTATTGTAGTGAGATTTGCCATGTGTTCGAATATAGAATAATAAATGTTGAGAATGGTTTTAAGAACAATTGTAATTTCAGTGCTGCAAGCAATTTGCAAACAAAAAAAACCATAACTGTTATTTAAACAAATTGTGTTATACTTAGCCTTTTAAACTCAAGCAGTGCATATTTTCACACCTAATAACCAAGGTATAGCAACTCTTGTATGTCCTACACGTTTCTTTCCATCATTCGTTTCGTTGTACCATTAAGAACGCAACAGGGAAAGATTTATTAACCGTATCCAATGCAGTGGCAATGTATATTTGAATCATAGGAAGTTTTATGAAAGAACAGCTTGTAGAATTTAACACATGGCTCGCATAACGACCATGAAAATTGTAATATTTGTTCTTTCTTGGTTTAGTTTAGCATACATATCGCTAGCACAGTGTTTGCATTGACTCAGTTTAATATGCAAATATAATGCTTCCTCCATATTTTCATTTTGGCGAGTCGTAAATGACAGTAGTAGTGGGTCCATCTACATACTCGAAACATTTAAAACTTTCAGAAAATCCGCAGTTATACTGGCATTGCATTAATTCACGCGGTTTGCAGCTATACGATACAGCATGGGCAAAACACATTTGCAAATATACGACCGAGCTCTACATTCCCAAGCACTGTGGAAACCATCTGTTCCTTGCATATATTTTATATATATTTATATTTATCTGATCATAGAAACGGCATTAAATGTACTACAGATGATTTAATTAGCCTGTTCTGTAATGTATATACAACATAATTATATACCAAACACATCGAGATTGTTTTTCGATTAAATTTATAGGAGAAATTAAATTAAAGTATTGGTTGTATAAGTTAGCATTACAAATCTTTACGCACAATCGCAACATTTGGTCGGCAGTGGTCTTGAATGGCCAATAGACATCATATGTGAATATAAAGTTTCAGTATTTAATATATAGAAAGTACTCTTATTTCTGGTGCGAAATTACTGCAGTACCCGAAGGTCGAGCTGCGGTGCCGTTCCGGTTTCATGCGATGCGTAGGAGAATGACTAAGGAAATTAATTTTTAAATTTTCATATTGTAATTGAATATTCTCTTTATGAAACAAGAGATCCCCGAGGCTTTCGCGTAGAGGGAGTTCGTTTACTGTCTTTACCGTAGTCGCGGGCTGTTAGCGTCTTTCCCTAAACACACAACACTCTTCTGCTTTGCGGTTAGGACTCCCATATGAATGAATGAATTTATTTCAATCAACAACATTATAATTAAATTTACATACAAAATACCCAAGAAGTTAGCAGTACCAAAACTAAGGTTCTCCTATACCTTTTATATGTATGGTTAAAAAAAAAAAAAAAACCTAAAATAAGTTACCATTTTTACAACTGTGTGTGCCCTCAAGCTCCTTCCTTATACTTCTCCTCCGGTTATGCCATACTTTTCCTACGAATTCCCCAATCTTGTTTTGTTTTTTTTCCCTCTACACTCATTTCTAATGACATTTTAATTGTCACTATATCTTGTTGCAGTTTGTCCCGTTTTTTCAACCCAGATACCAATTCTCTATCTATTTTACCATTACATATTAGTCAGTGAAACATACTATCCACTTGTCCACACATGATATATTCTTCTTTAGAATTGGTCACACTTATCTATATATTTCTCCCATCCCCAATTTCTTTTAACTACTTAACTCCCTGTAGTTAGCTAAAGTCCAAACTTTCGAATCATTTTTAATACTTTTAATTTTATTCAAATTGCCAACCCTTGCTCACAAGATAAAACAGTTGTAATAATATTTTTCTATACAATAATTTTGTGAACCTTCCCACTTTTTTATATATTCCAGATTGATTTTCTGCCCAGAACCAAAGAGCATATCATTGTGTTTATGTGGAAGAAATTCTTATTGTGTATAAAAATTTTAGTTATTATACTCGAAAACAACTTTGTGAACTTAGGTGTATACAGGGTATCATTTTAAAACTCATCTATCTGAATATCTATTTAAAGGAGGGGGAGAGTTTAAAACCAACATTTATTACTTTTTGGATTCATTCCCTGACCCCTAATCATTCTACTTTGCAATGTCAATTGACACCCCTACCTATTTGTAAAGAGGATTGTGATATTTTCTATCATTGCCTGGTTACCTGAACTTCTGCTATTATTGTTTGAATTTGGATAGAATTAAACTACAAAAAATATCGATCAATTAATGTAACAATCATTTTGATATTTTTTTTTCTCCAAAATACTGTATATCCTGTTAAAAAGAGCAGAATGTAAACTGGTTAACAAGGATCTCCCAAATAGGCTGTATTACTGTAATAATAATTGTAATACTACCCAAAATAAATTATTTACATTCTAAAACTAACTGATTTATTTTTATATACACAAAATAGGTAACAATAAATTACAAAAGGTGTAAAAACAATAATTTAATCCTTAAAATTAAAATATTATAAGAAATAAAGTACAATTTTTAATTTTAAAGTGGGGATAATGTGCTAACCTAAATTGTAATCAACGTTTGGTTTTAACTCCCCCCCCTCAATATTTAAATTGACCTGCTTTTTGTTCAATTAAAATAGTTTTCAATTGGTAGTTTTCAAATAAAAGCACTAAATATTTGAAGAAGAAATGGCAAGGGAAAATCTTATGGACAACGCAATGGTAGAAAACAAACGATATGATTATTCTTGAATCACTTCAACATTTAAGCATAATTAGATGAGTGAGCGAGTTCTAACGCCAACTCGCTTGCCGGCCGTGAGTTCCTCACATGGATGATAAGAGGGCAGTAGCGTAACACGCGCACGTAATCAGCGGCCTAGATTATTCTGAATGATAAAGATGGGAATGATACAATGATGATGGAGCAACGGATTGAACCCAAGACGCCGCTGCCACGTTGGGAGGCGAGCTGTCTAATCATTAGGCCATGGCGCTGCTGAAATGTCACAAGGTCAGAGTACCATTTAAATTCTCAAAGTGGGGGCGACCTAAAATGCAATCAACGTTGGTTTTAAACTTGTCATCACTATCTATATTGGTGTGATTTTTTGTTTAATGTAAATTTATTTTAATCCTTGATTAATTATTCCGGTTAAAATGAAAACCGTGTATATAATAATATGTGTTATAGGTAATTTAGGTAACTATAGAGTTTAGGCGTTAATACCTTTGCTGGTATAAATTTATAAAATACATGGCTTGTAATTTATATGTGCATTTTATTTGTTAAATCATTTTCTCATTAGTCGCATAATAAATTATCCTGTTTCTCTCTCAGCTTCCATAATGAAATTACATTTTTTATATGCCAGAATCATTTTGAAGTACAAGTATTACTTTTGACGCAAAGTAACATTTAGAATGCATATTTGGTTTTTAAAACATGTTCATTACATTTTAATAACCTTATAGGCTTAATTGTTCTGTCTGTAAGTTTATTGATGTATTTGATGCAGATGATTAGGCTTTAATTATACCCGCTAAATTCTATAGTTTATATTTATGGCAACTGGGTTAGAAAATAGCAAGTAACACTTTCCTGTGCGCATATTATCTAATGTTCTCAGGAGCCGAGAGTGAACTTTCTTTCAAAGTATTGGAAGGTAAATGTTTTGCATAATGCTTTTAAGCACTAAGTATGCAAATTAATGAAAATTGCGTGGCAACAAACATAGTGATGAATATTTGTCTTCCATACCTTCGAAATCTTGCAAATTTATTAGGAACAAAACAGATTTATCTCTTTATCTTCCAGAATTTGTAGCCTGCTAAAATCGGTTTCCACCAGGCACGCATATACAAAAGAATTCAATTACGTCTATATAACCTTTTATAACTAATTAACTGTGTTTTATGTCATACGTTTTTCGAAAATGTATTTCCATTCCAAAAATACAAGTGTCATTTGAATATTTCAGAGGACTCTATACCATCTTTTTCCAGTGTTTCCAAGTGGACCGCCGATTTTAAACGCGGCCCTGAAAACGATACGCAATGGACGATCAAAACCGTCACGACACACCAGAAAATATCTAAAAAATACACGAAATGGTTCTGGAATATCGCCGATTAAAATGAAAATGCTGAATCTGTAGGCATTTGGGTAATGCGTATTTCAGATTTTGAGAGAGTAATGGTGCATGAAAAAAAATTATCTGCAAGGTGGGCGCCGCGTCAAGACCAAAAGCGAATCAAAATGCAAGTTTCTGAGTAAAGTTTGGCCCTTTTCAGAGAAATTCAACTGAATTTGTGCTAAACAATGGAAGCATAACGATTCTCCACAGTTAAAGAAAGTCAAATGGGCGATATAGCCCGGTAAGATCATGGCATCGGTTTTCTGGGATGCCAAAGGTATACTTCTCATTAATTAATTTTCAAATGAATCATCTATCACTGGAGCATATTGTACTAATCTTTTGATCTAGCTGAAGGCAAAAATATGTGATGAATGGTCGTGTTTATTAAAGCATCAGAGCAATGCTCACCCTCATGCATGTATTGTTGCAATGGCGGAAATACATGTATTTGGAGTACGATTTGATGCCGCCCGCCTTATTCCTTTGACTTCGTTACACCATACTTCCATCTGTTCCAAAAACTCAGGAAAATTCTCGGTGAAAAGAAATTTTCATCTCATGAAAGTGCTGAAATCATCAGTGGGTCTAGGTATCTGATCTGATCTGCAAGTCTAGGAATCTGATTTCCGTGATGAAATAAAGGCTTTGAACAAGTTGGACAACGTGCCCAGGGAGGCTATTTTGGGCAGAAAAAACTTTTTATGGTATTCCATGAACTGAAGAAGGCGGACTTTCACAGCACGAGTCCACATGTGTACCAAGGTCCTGAATATCTCCAATACTGGTACTGTGATGTGCACTAAGTACCCATGTCAATAAACAATACTTGTTTTCTCAATTGGGAAAAACGAAAAAATGTGCAAAAGAGGCATTACATTCGATGAAAGTAACACTGTGACCCATTGGGCCTTCCCATGACATCATTGGCTTGTACTTCATTGGGGATGCACATGGAACAGAATTGTCACTTCACAAGGAGCAAGTTATTGAATGTTTTCAGGGGGATTTGGACAAATTTTGTGCGCTGAACAACCTTGATATATGCACAAGCAAGGACCTCCCATACCGCCAACGGCTGTTTGCTGATCGACTGATTTCTACACGCTCAAATTTCCCACATCCTTCATTAAGTTCTTATTTGCTTTTGTGGGGATACTGAAATAACAGTGCTTCAAACCCATTCCTCATAGTCTAGACTAGCTTGGTAAAAACATAGAAAATATTCTACACAGAGTAACAGGGTAGCAGTGAGATGCTGTGGTCATTAGGATGATAAACTGTACCAAACATGTCTTTCGATAGATAATCGTACTGTACAAAAGCTCTCCCCGTTATCTTTTTGTAGGGATGGCTATATTTTATGCATCTTATATTTTTTTTATTTGAGGATAGAACATAGTCCTTTGGTGGTGATTACAGTCTTAAGTTTCCAAAATTTCCAAACATTTTGGTTGTTGGAAAAGAGAAGATAACGAATACCAGTGCCTTTTTCGAGAACCTGCCTTGTCCTGATCTTTTCGCATCGCTGTCGCGTGACGTCATTCTTATGAAGGCTAAGGAGAAGAGATTGCAAGGCTGGATATATTTTATGACCAGGCGATTTTCTTGTTTTATTTATTTGGCCTCGCTAGAAACAAACATTTGCTAAAAAGATTCAGTCATTTTGTTTCACGCACTCAATGTGTACGTTGCAAGTTACAACCTCGGAGAATTGATAGTTATCGCTTTAAAGGAGCGATTGTCCTTAATGCCCTACACATTTTCTTATTATGCTGGAAATAAATTTCATTGATGGTGCGGGTGGGAGTGTGCGACTACCTCCTTTTATTTCTCTTTATTTTTATTGTGTTATTGGATAGGTTCTTTCACGTGAGTAATGACTACGCCCCTTGACAAAGTAGTGTGCTCCCAACACATCCGGGGCAATGTCGTCACATTATGCCCGACTTATTCACAAGATTACCTTTCCCGTGTTACTTCGGCACACCCTGTTGCATAAAAAATAGTCGCTCTTGGAGCGTGTTTAATGAAGTGAGAGTAATATTTATTTATTTAAATAGTACTAAGTTTACAAATATTAAAACATGGCCTGATTCTAACCCGGGTTCTGTTCCAGGCCAATATTTTTATATTTACGGTGTTTGTTAAACCCCAGTCCCCGGTTATCCAGAGGACTCTGGCACCAACCCTTCTACTAAACGGAAACACTATAATAACACACTTAAACATTTTATACAATTCAATAATCACCCAAAATTAACAACAATTCCGTTCTCATTTATAAAATGTAAACATTTAATCTACTACACATATATCGTATAGTCCAGCCAATTCCCAAGGCAAACACATCTCAACGCACAGATCCTTTCTTCTCACTGACATCCTAAGTATGGCTTTCTTCGGAAGGAAAGTAAAACCGTGGGTCCCGTGTCGTGCATTTACGGCAAGAAAAAAAAAACCTCAAGCCTGAAAGAAGAGGCCTCTGAGCAAAATTTTCGACTGTTTCACGCTCTGAATAGAATGGGACGCTGATGACCTGAAATGTTAAAGAGCGTCCGTATATAAATCAAATCAATCAATCAGTCAATCCTCACTGACCATAACCATATGTTCTTAACTCTATACAAATATTCCCCAAGATTCCTAATTTGACTTTGGTCATCGAACATTTTCTTTAAGAGTAATAGAATGTTGTAAATTTAGGCAGGAAAAATGCCAAGTTTAAACAACCAAATTAGACTTCTAAAATATATTTAGTTGGATTTTATTCTTGGATAAGTCATAGAATTATAAAATAACATTAATTATAATGCAGATATTAATTTCTTTTTCTTTCTAATTAGCATTAACAACTAGTGTCTGAAAACTTGGATAATAAAACTCTTTAGCAATTATTTCGAAAATAGAAAAACACTTCTTTGATTAAAACTTATATTAAAAATGCAGGTTTGAGCATTTTCATCCAACTCAAATCAAATAAAGGATAAGTCAATAAATATTCTCACCCAGTTTTATAACTTGTTATATAAACAGTACAAAACTGATAGTTGCCTTATTTTTCAACATAGTCCCATTGTTTTTCAATTCCCCTGGACCATTGTTGCACAGGCTTCCTAATGCCCTCAGAACAAAAGTTTTCGGTTAAGCAGTAAGCCACATATGCACCACTTCCTTCACTTCGTGGTCTGTGTAGAATCGACGGCCCCTTAAGGCATCTTTAAGTGGTCCAAGTATATGGTACCGACGGGGCGACATCGGGATTCGAAATGTAATTTTTCAAAAGTTGGGACAGTGTGGTCGAGCGTTGTCGTGCAACAAGAGACTCCTTCCGACATTAGGCTTTGGGGTTTGGATTGAGTTCATAGTAACGTGCACTGCGCTCTATTGAACCTTTCTTCAGGTAATGTTGTGAGTCCCAGAATACTGCAGAGGGTTGACTCTTGATCTGCTCTGGCGTTTGCTCTAAGGCTCAAAGTGGTAGATCCATGTTTCATTTTCAGTGACTATTCGTTTCAAAAACGCTTCACCTTCATTAGCATGGCGGTCCAGTAAGCGTTGTCAGATTGCACTTTTGCTCATGTGAATTGATTTGAGATTCATCTTGCACAAAGTTTACGAAAGCCAACTGCTGTGGATCGTTTCATTAATGGTCACTCTTCGATCTGTCTAAATCATGGGATACCTTGTTCAATGATGGCAATCAGCAGTGCCTCCCCTCCTGGCACACCTTCAGGTCACAATCCGCTGTTCTTCTTTGGTGCAAACTGAATAGCTCAGCCATGTTTACTAAGTAACAGCTCAAAGCTAATTGACTTCATGACAATCAAACTTTCCACAAGCTGAGAGAGTGCAAGAGCGTTAGGTGGTACAGACATCCTGCAGAAGTTATAATAAAGTGGGGCGTAGTTATTGACTTGCTCTCGTAAAAACTGATGCCAAAAGTATTTTCTCTTCAGAGAAGTGAATATCACAAACTGATTGTTCTATAGAATGTAATGCTTCCAATCCGCCAGATGAGTAAATTTCAGTTTAAGTAAAAACATTTCCGAAGAAATGTAACCTTATAATTACCGAAACGTCAGATATATTTTCCTGTATGGAAACCAAGGAAGTGTTGAAAGAAGAATTGAAACGACAGTAACAAAATAAAATCGTTTTAGTACAAAAACTTTGGAATAATAGTATCGATCGCCAAGAATTCGTTTTCGGTTTTCATATACATAAACACATATACAGCTGTTATTACATGAGCAGAGTTACCTGAAACGTTCTATGTGTTCTCCGCTAGTATTGATACATGCATCAACCCGCCGTCGCATTGAATACCGGGTTCGCTGATGTATCCGTGGAGAACTGCATATGTTTTCGCAGCATTCCACAAAGACTTCCACGGGCACAAAGAATCTCTGCATCTTGTACTGGGGTTCGATACACAAGAGTTTTCAAATGCCCCCACAATTAACAATGAAGTGAATCGCATGTCAACATTAACTTTGTTCAAATGGAACACAAAACACTGGCGGCGAATCTAAGAACTACGACTTAACCAGACGTAACCAAGAGGGCATTTTGAACATGTAAGAAAGAGTTTCATGTGATATGCTGGCACGGTCTGTTCCTGAGCGTTTCCCACGATTATTGTACTTCTAAGAGTTATAGAAAATGAGCATAACATGGAAATAAAAGTTTCCTGACCCATGTTCATATAACATGTTTTCTTCTTCTACGTGTGAGGAATGTGTCCTGAATGTTTGGTCGTACCTTATTGTTACATCCGGTAATAAATAAATGGAATATTACATAATACTTTAAATGATAACTGCAGTTAAATTGTTAATAAATATGTTTTTCTTGTGCATTTTTCAAAATGTGATAAATGGTCCATCATACACTTTAACATTCTAAAATTACTTGCCGCTAAGTCTCTGTAACGTTGGAAATCAGTCAGAAAACACGAAAAGACGGGTCCTGCTGTACAATTATTTATAATTTAAAATGCAGCTACTTAAATATTGTCACTTTATGAATTACCTGCCCAAAATGTGGCATGGGGACCTTGGAATTATATATTTTGAAATTATACTACGCTGTTAACATAGTAGGCATAACAATATGCCTGGGAGGAATGAATGAACGGTGTTTAACGCCCGTTTTTGCTACAGAGGTACCACAGGCGATGGGCATTGATGATACATGAGATGAAATGATATATTGGGAAAGGAGTAATTTTAAGGAAGGAAACGTTCCGGGCCTAAGTTTAGGGTACCTCCCCAGCATTTGCCATTTATGAGGACTTAGAGAAACCTGAGTCAGGGAGGACGGTCCTGGCGGGATTCGAACCCCAGACCTCCCGCTCACGAGTCGAGCCTTAACGACGTCGGCCACCCGTGGTGGTAAATGCCTGGGAGGAATATTTATAATTGAAAAGTGACGCTACGCACATGAGAGAGAAGCTGTCTTTTAAAAGTAACGCATTTCCCTTCGGCTCTTCCTTTGAGATACGTAAAACTAAACGGTTCGAGCCAGATTTTCCTCAGGGTCATCAATGGTTTAGCAGCGTGTTAATTGGTCAAAAATATAAATCAGGTATTAATAAAATACCTTAAATATGAAGGGAATGTGTAATTTGTTTTATAACAATTATAGTTAAACTTACTTCCTTAATTTCCTATTAGTTAATGATGTGGAACAATGATGTGTTAAATTTTAAGTGATTAAACTCTAACTATATTTCTAAAGCTACGGCTGCCAATGAGTTTAAATAATACGCGAGTGCTCTTTAAATTGAATTCATTTGGTTTTAGACGATGAACAGATTAGTAAAGTGAATATATAAGCATGAAATAGAGAAGATGCACTTTGATACCATCAAACTATCGTTAGTGACTGTAACCTAAGTATAGTAATAGTGAACTTCATCAAAAGTTTGAATAAACTCCCTCTGAGTTTGAAGTTAAGTATATTAGCAATCTAAAATACGCGCAGAGGGCCATAATCGAAAAGTCGAACCTAGAAACAGCATTGAAAGGTAGAGAAATTGCCCTCTGGACCCCGACACAGTTCGGCAACAGTTTTAGTGCTGTTTATCGTTAGCAGCAGAAAGGAAAGGTGTACGGCATACAGCAGATAGAGTGCCCATTACCGTGGCCGCTTTCCGGGATTACAAATTCAATTTAGCTTGAACTGGCTCTCCATTGTATGGCAATTGGAATGCAGAGTATTTGGGGTTGCGACCCACTACCAAACTCTCTCACTTCTTCCCCATGGGAACATGCATGGGTCTCGCGAAACGTATGCAAACCGAGTTGGGCCGGAGAGAGGGTCGGCCTAGTCTTTGTCCAACCGGTCAGTAATGAAGTTTGGTCTTCGTTTCCATGAGCGGCGGTGCGTGGTCTCCAGTCACGTTCAGTGAACGCGGGGAGAGAGGCAGACAAAAGTCCATCGAATTCAATGCACCTCCCCATTTCCACAGAGAAATAATATTTCGAACAGAACACATGCATGCGGCGTGGCAAAACCTACCAAGAATGTAATAAAATAACTTGAACTGGCAAACAGTGATGGCCATGCATTGTTTAACCCCTGATCGCTATATTTGCGAAAATGTTCTTGACAGCCGAAGCTTTGAACGTTTTTTTCTGCTCACGTCTTTTGGTGCTGGAAATGCCGAATTCCCAAAGTAATATTCTCCCGTTCAACTTTTGCTGTGATATATTTTGGTCCTATGGATTTGCTTCAGAATGCAGAACGATTCGTTTCGCAAGACAAAATAAATGCACTATAACTTTACAACCACCACTGTTTATTGTTCAGCAATCTATATATCTACTCTTGAAGAATGGCGGGGTTTTGCCCAAAGTTAAAAGCCTCGCCATTCCGTGAAATCACTTCATTTTCACACTTAATTTGTCAGTTGTTGATGAATGTGTTATTCAGTAATCACAGACATCTGGTGCACCATACTGTAGGAACACGATTCCATGTTTTTACTGTTTCAGCAGCGGTTGAATTTTAAATATACCTAAATATTGTTCTGCTTAAACTTTTCGTCTGCACAGTTGATCATAGCGACTTAGGACGCTCCAATAGGAGACGTGCGCGTTTTCATTTCCCTGTACGATTACACTCGCCTGCTGATGTGGAAGACTGTCTAGTCAGAAAATATCCATCTATTCAAGAAGTTCCCTTCTCACATCATGGCGAATGCAAATTGTCTCAGAAATTTGTTTGGAACTTGCTGTCATTGTAGCGCTAACAGGGATTCAGTGTCTTCGTAACATTATCGGCTTTAATTGGAAGTTCTCCAAATACGAAAATGACACTAAACTTACATTATTCTTTCAGATTTAGCAAGCCATAATACTCATTTTGCTTTTAACTAATCGTAGCAATATTGGTATAAAACTTCGGTGTTTTAACATATTCTATAATACATTGTTATGAATTGTTAGCCATTTTCTCTTGCATTCAGCTTTTGTAAGTTAAGTATAGGTGATTGCATGTAATATCGTCACGCGTATTTCAGGAAGTGATGCAACAAGTGAGTTGTGCTGCCCACGTTTTTGCTGAAAACTTACATAGCAATAAAGGCTAATGAATAAGGTAGAACATTTTGAGAAGCGAAACATGATTTGCAAAATATGAAAGGCAGTTTGCCACTTGATGCTCCATTCTTGTATCTTTATCATTTGAGCAATTCTTTTTTTAATAGTCGCGTGTTTTTGTTAGAAGTTCAGCTGTCACGTTACACATGTGGTCTTATTAGGTTAGGCTACTAGCCAGTTAGTACCCATCATTTCCTACCGGAATGTGGGCGTTCCCGTGAGGGAGGTTTCAATTAATAATGAGAAATCCAAATACTGTAATTGCTCTACATGGGGCAGAAAGACACATGGTAGATCATCGCCTTCTACGTCATCTGACAGGGAACTAAGGTATTTCTTGAACGCGAGACGACCGATAATTTTGTCCAGAAACCTCTTTTTTCAGACATGGAGTTATTTAACGTGCCGTAAATACACGACACAAAACTCACAGCTTAAAGTACCTCCCGGAGATCTTGCGCTGGATATTTTTACGTCCTGAAAAATCATCGATATCGGAATTTTGGGTCCAGAGAGCGCGCTTCCCCCCAGATCACCGAGTAGTAGGTTATATTAGCTCGAGATAAAATCTTGAATAGATTTTTTTTTAATTTAAATAAACAGGAAAAAAATTAAAACAATTTTAACAGTTATGAAATTCCTGTTTGGAATATCCCGAGTTCAAATCTCTTGAGGCCGGCAATCATGTCAATGGATTTTTATCATGATTTCTCCAGACCAATTAGGCGAATGTTGAGATGCTGTTTCCTTTCATATCATTTCATTCCATAGTTTTGGTTGCAAGGTCGAAAGTAACAGCGATGTTGTGCAGCGTGGCGGTTTATTTGCACCATGGAGAAAGTTCCTGTCGCGTTTTGCAGGTTCTGCCTGGAAGCCCCCGCTCGGGGCTAGCCTTAGTGGAAATCGTCGTGACTCTCGTAGGCCTGCCGACGTCTAGAGCTTAAGATCAGAAAAATGTTGGAGACCCTGCCTACGTCCATCCTTCCTCTCAGAATCGGCCCTGGTGGTGTAGTGGTTACCATACTTGCCTCCTAAACCCAAGATCGCGGGTTCGAACCCGGCCAAAAATCCTAAGTATGGCTTTCTTCGGAAGGGAAGTAAAACCGTGGGCCCCATGTCGTACGTTTACGGCACGAAAAAGAACCTCAAGCCTGAAAGAGAGGCCTCTGAGCAAAATTTGTCGGCCGTTTCACGCCCTCAGTTGAATGGGACGCTGATGACCTGAGCTGTTAAAGAGCGTCCATAAAATAAATCAATCAAAAAATCAATTCCTCTCAGAGGTGCCCCCTTGGAGGTGAAGGGTACCAAAGGCTCATCAGTGTGACTGAAGTGCGAAACTAACTTTCGTCTCACCCGATCCTGCCTTCTTATCATGACATGATGTCCACTTTTCCCCGCTTTCATTTATACTTAGCAATAATCTAGTAGGCACTCGTTTTGCGATCAAACGTTTAAACAATTTACAAAAACATCTGCACTTCGAGTCAGTATATTGGGAAAACAAATGCAAATCGAGGTGATAAGTTGTGGCAAAAAATTTTATGAATAGACGGTAGCTCTGATTGCTTGGAACTAAACACATTCTTACTGGTTTAGAAATAAATGAGCGAAATGTTATTTGTAATTATTTATTGTGCACTATGTACGTCCTGCATACCTCTATCTCTTTCTACACTTTCATACCTTTCATATCCGTCTTCCTCGTCAAGATATTTGACTTAATTTTGCCTGTAGGAATCCAATTCCATGCTTTTTCTCACCTGTGCTGTTGTGAACAACAGCAAGATAGTAACCATGTAATATTTAAGCATAATTAATACCCATATTTTAATTTTTTGTTTGCCTGAGTATGTACGTCGGCCTTACGAGGGAAAAAAAACCGGGAGGGAGGCCATAGGTAAACAGGTAACTCAAATTGATAAGGGAGAAGCAAGGAACGAGGAAAAGTAGGAATGGGAGAAGGATTGTGTTATCTTAGCTCCCTACCAAGATACCTGATATACAATTCGGATAACAACTTTAAGTCAGCAATAATGTTATTGTTCACCCACATACAAATTACTGAAATATTCCAGAAATGAGCTACTACATAAACGTAGATAGATATCGATGTTTGCACTGTTTAGTTTAGTAACAAATTCAGAACAGTGAACAGTAAATGTATAAAAGAGCGTGTTACATCGCGGTTGTAAAAACAACCCGGGCCGTTTATGTCACATCTGTGGTAAATTTGTGACAGTGAAACAGAGACGGAATATAACACCCATCTTTAAAAAAAAAATTGCATATTTTGGTATGCCCCTTTGCAATTAGTTTGCCCCGTTGTCTAGTCGTAACCATACTTGCCTCGTAAACCTATCGTAGTTCAATTCCTGCCAGGGTCGATGGATTTTAGTCGGACGTAAAAACCCTAAATATGGCTTCCTTCGGAAGGGAAGTAAAGCCGTGGGTCCTATGTTGTACATTTACTGCACGAAAAAGAACATCAAACCTGAAAGAAGAGGCCTTTGAGCAAAATTTATCGGCCATTTCACGCCCTGAATTGAATGGGACGCTGATGACCTTAGCTGTTAAAGAGCGTCTGTAAATAAATTAAATGAAATAAAAAGCGTTCCAATTAAAGTAAGTTAGAATCTTAAAAGACTTGCAGGAAATGCGTAGAACAACAGTGGGTAAATTACAGCTTTCCCGAAAATCTGGGTTCACTTTGTGAACAAGGTGAAAGTTTCCGTAAAGATATAAAAGAGTAAAAGCGTTTGACACAAGATATCAGGGACAGTGAAACATCAATATAAATAGATTTTAAAACAATCTGGCAAATGCGTTAAATTAAAGCTTTTTAAGCATTTAAGGTGTTCCTTACAAATATTTGTACTGTATATTATTTTCATGCACGGGTTTTATATAATTGTATTTGTAATTTATATGATTGTAACTGTACATACAATTTTTATAGTCGGTCTTGGTGGTGTATGTCCGTTCTGGTGGTGTAGTGGTTACCATACTTGCCTCCTAAACCCAAGATCGCGAGTTCGAATTCGCCCAGGACCGATGGATTTTTTCGGGCGTAAAAATCCTAAGTATGGCTTCCTTCGGAAGGGAAGTAAAGCCATGGGTCCCCTATCGTACATTTACGGCGCGAAAAAGAACCTCAAGTTTGAAAGAAGAGGTCTCTGAGAAAAATTTGTCGGCCGTTTCACCCCCTGAATTGAATCGGACGCTGATGATCTGAGATGTTAAAGAACGTCCTAAATAAATCAAATCAACAAAATTGCAGTTTTTTTATTGTAACTTATGTAATGTTAATTAACGTTCATAAATTTTAATATGTAAATAATATTACAAATATCCTTTGTTTCAATATGAACGACATATTTTTTTTTGAGTAGTGTTTAACGCCCGTTTTTACTACTGAGGCACCACAGGCGGTGGACATTGATGATACATGAGATGAAATGATAAATTGGGAAAGGATTTTTTTTTTTAAGGAAGGAAGCGTTCCAGGCCTAAGTTTAGGTACCTCCCCGGCATTTGCCAGTTATGAAGACTGAGGAAAACCTGGAAAAAACCCCAGTCAGGGAGGACGGTCCTGGCGGGATTCGAACCGCAGACCTCCCGCTCACGAGTCCGTGCCTTAACGACCTCGGCCACCCGTGGCGGTGAACGACATATTGACAAAGTCTACTGCATACCTTGTATGCTGAATGGCCGAAAATTAACATTTGATTTGATGTTTTCTGACTATTGTTGGATGCTCAAGCGGGAAAATAGATACCTGACAAAATGAGAAAGGCGACAGAAAAGCTTTCACAACGATTGCAATAATACATTTGCAAAAAGATTGAAGTAAAAGCACTAGATTTTATGCAATTATAGCATTATTGATGTTGAACTAATAAAAATTAACAATATTGGTAGGATTACTTGGCGAAGTTTCAATACATAAGAAATTAAAAATTATAATAAATATTATATGAACTCTATGGATATTGTACAACCGCTTTGTTCACTGCATCTTTCCTGTTTTATTCCACATTTGTTGAAGTCCTGTAAATCGGGGAATAAGGTAATTAATGATCAACTTGAAAGGCGAAGAAACTGAAGAAGAAATCCATTTTCATTAATGCTTCTTTTTGTAAAACTCATGTCGGTTTTATTCATTAAAATGATTCGTTTGCTCCATTAAAATATTCTCCTCGATTGGTTAAAAAATGTACGACTTCTGAGTTAAGTTTATGAGTACAGCTTAGCTGTGCTGCAAAAAGTTGGCTTCTCTTTAAATTATTTGCCCATTTTCAAATGCAATTTGATCGTGTTCTATCCTAAGTAATTTATTTAATCTGTTATGTTAATATTCGTCTTTGTATAATATGTGTTATGCCTTGCGTAGGAACTGAACTGATCAACATCATGAAGTAAAATAAGGAGAAAAATTATGGTTATATATTTTTATTTCATTGGGAGTATAGGAAAAAGTAGCTAATATATAATGAATTTAAATTACGACACTTAAAATACATAAATACAAATAAATCATAAAATAAAAGATCAGGCTGTAAAATGTTCATATACGAAAATTTAATTCTCTTGTAAATCGATCCGACTATGGCGTTTGTAATATAGCATGCTTATTTTTTCTTACTCGCTCCAGTCAGCCTCCTTTGTGTAATCATAGTTGGGCACCTATTAAGGATCAAGTAACTCACTTTTATTTGCTTAGAGCGTACACCTCAGCTACTTTTTTACCAGCTGCTATTGAAAGAAGCAATGGATGCTGAGCTTTGGATGCGTTAATTACGAGAGGCCGAGATGCCCATGCTTGGTTTTTTTCTTGTCCTCATGGCTATTCTATCCTTTCAAGATCAATTACCTCGTAGTAAGTTGTTTGCACCTTAATCAGCCTGGGCATTTGAGTGTTTTGTTGTACCAAATAATATGAGAAAGCACTTAAGTAATCCAATGGAAATCACGCTATTGAATGCTTGGGTAAAACCAGGTACACAGCAGACCAGAAGAAGCAATTTATCTTCGTATCTGGAAGTAAATGTCTCAAATATTTCCCTTTTCCTTTCTCTATGTACATAAGCTTTGTAGATTAGCGACGAAATTACTTTTGGTTCATTGTTATTATTACTCTATAAACATTTTTTCTTACTCAATGTTGTAATTAAATTCCTAAGGCGAAGGTTGCAACATTACCGATTCCATGGATAAACTTTCGCTGTTCCCCTTAACTGCAGTATATGCACAGATGACAGCTCCTTGTCATAGGATGTATCGCTCAAAAATATGGTTATAGTGAAAAACCTACTACATACATTTTGTATAGTTATATTATCTCTAGATTTCAACACTGAGTAGCTTATTTTAGTAAGTGCAGATTAATTAGAGTTAGGGTTATGTAGTGTAGAATATATATGTTGCTGTTCTTAATACGCAGCGGAAAAAAAAAATACCGACAAGCTCTCACTTCTAATATTACAAGAGGAGTTTATCCTTTTTTAAGAATATTGTTACACAATTATGACAGTGGCGTTAAGTCTATTTTAAAGTTCCGGTAACTGCTCCACTATCGCCTCCTGGAAAAGGTTTTCTCCCTTTACAGAGCACTTGGCTCGTGAGCGGCCAGCCTAGTCTTCCATGGATCTACTGCAGTTGTTAGGACCTGGTGCCTCATCTCAACAGATGAAACTGTTTAAAATTTAGCAGCTATTTGATTTATATTTATATTGAAGAAGAAAAGACAGTGGGAGGGAATTTTTAATCTTGTTATTATTTTGTTTGATGTGAGGTAACACGTTTTTGGCAAGTCAAAATTTTAAACTGTTTCTCACTCGAGTTCGCCAAAAGTAAATGTTTAATTAAGAGCATTTACTAATATATGATGTATGAATTTGTTTAATTCAACGTCATCTTGGATCATTAATTGTGTAGCGGCCGTCCTTTATCAAGGTAAATCTTTACAACTTATTCAAATTCACTGCCGAAAGTAGCACAAGTAGGTATAGGAAAACATTAACAATATGATTGGAAAATGTTACAGTAGCATCAGTCGGAAAGTCTTTCCCCCTACAGGTTTTTTAACCGAGTAACGACAATTATAGCCACTTCTATAAAGTAAGATTGTATTGTTCTGAGATGCCGTTTGAACTACGGGCTGCGGCTCGCTTAGTCGCTGAGGGAACAACATTTATGAGTAAAGCATGTCGGAAAGAACCCTCCACAAGGAAATAGCAACCTGGAACACAAAATACAATTAAAATTACCACCGCGAATATTACTGAAACAAATGTGATACTTACTGGTGGGCTTTTTTCACTGAAACGAAGTTCAGACAGGTCTCATTAATGTGAGATTGCAACAATGAGAAGGTGGATTTCCAGCACAAAGTTTCTTCTTCTTCTCTCTCTCTCCCTTCCTCTCCCTCTCTCCCTTTTCTTCTTCTTCTTCTTCTTCTTCTTCTTTTTGCAAACTGAACAGCGCATGTTGACTTCAAGAAAATAAATGAGCTTGGAATGTTTTTTTTTTTCCTCCCTCATGATTCTAGACCAAGTACTCGTAGTTTACAAGACATCATATGTAGAGCTCGGGCTTTCAGGCCCTTTTTAGAGAATTCCCAAATACAATGGACAAACAGCAATACATTCCTTCGATCGCTAGGCAGAGGCAGAAATAGTATATTGCTGTTCGTATTTTGTCAACCATGTAAGAAAGTTATCAACAATATGCCATAGTTTATCCTCAATGGTTCTAAAATTCCGAGTCCTAGTTATATTCAACTTTTAGAGTTGTCTGCTCCATTTAACTGTTTAAATACCAGATCAGAAATCACAGCACATTAATTCAGTGGTTTCCCAAGATGAACACAGGCCGTCGCAGTAGGCAGGAATGTGCGGTACATTTCCGGTCCAAGTGTTGATTGAATCTTTAGTAGCGAGTGACTGCCGACACTTTGCGGGAAATCAGTTACAGATCAGCCCATATGCTCAATAATTGGATCCCTTTTGTTAGCCGACTGCGTATTTTTAGTCTCCTTTACCGTATACACACACACACACACACACACACACACACACACACACACACACACACACACATGTATGTATAATATCGACTGCGTATTTTAGTCTCCTTTACCGTATATATATACCCCTTACCGCTGTCTTTCAGCCCGTCTTGAAGGTATCATTCCTAAAAATACGAATAATGGTTTTTATGATGCTCATGTAATTTCCCCTTCAGCGATGTAATTATTAACTTCAATTAAACTTGTGTTTTAATGCTATAATACTTTCTTGGTGTTTCACGTTCATGTCTTCTGTGTACATGTTTCTTTGTTTGATCTATGCTCGAACCAAACACACTGTAGTGATGTGCACGTAAACTTCATCAAGAAATTTCCTAATCAGTGTGTCAGTCTTCTCTGCAGTTTGTTTATGCTCACAAGGGTAAGCGTATTTTCATAATCGAGTTAAAGCTAGGCTTTCCCAATGTTTACGTAATGTAATGGAACGCTAGCTCATTGTTTTATTAGAAATATGTACCTTTCGCAGCATATGCATTTATAAATTAGATAACTGCTTCTGTACATACAAGGCTTAGATGGAGTTTTGTACTGTGCAATCTAATTGATGGCTGCTTACTGTTGCGAATTATAATGCTGCAAACATTTCCATCCTTGGCTTGTTGGTGATTCTACCCCTGAATTTTTTTTTTTTTTTTCCCCATTCTTTGTCCCTTTTTTTTTTTTTTTTTTTTTTTTTTTTTTTTTTTTTTTTTTTTTAAGCTTTTGCTTTAGAATTTATTAAAGCCTCTATATTTGCTTTATAAAATGTATAGCTTTTTTCGTACATTTACACTCTACACATTTTAACTATTTAGATTTTGTTTGTAGATTTAGATGTTACCGTCATAATAAAGAAACAATAATTCATATGAAAGTTCAAATTCTTCGTAACAATTTTGTTCATTTCTTTTTTAGACACATCTAACAACAGATAGTTTGAGAATAAATACTTTCAAAATTTAATAAAACACGAAATTAAGTACATGTTTAAAACATTGAGCACACAAATTTTAATTTTATTAGCTGTTACAGAAATGGAAGGAAAAAATTAAACTATTTTTAAGTGTCAAAGGCACGGTACCCCGTTAATCAAACACCAAAACGAACGATTTGCCAATGGCTATATTAAAGTACCAAAAATCTACTTGTAATACAGAAAATTCTCAATTCGGCAGTCAATGACTTACTGATTCCACAACACAAAGGTAAACGCACTCTGCCCAAGCGCATTAGAAACAACAGAATGCGTTGGCTCCATGCTTCAATGGACCCGCTGTATTTATCCAAATATCATGCATTTGTGTGACAACTTTCGCCCTTTCATTTTTATTGTATCTGAAATCATATTCGTTAATTATATAGTCCTACACTACAGTAGATCCTTAGCTTTTTAACCTAAGAGCCTTGGAAACTTTTCTCACAAAGCTCCCAGCTGTCACTTTAACCCAAAGAGGAGACCGATCTTTCAAAATGTTCCCGCGATCTTTCAAGTGCTTTGATGAGTTTGGTGAGCATCTGCTCTGATGTCATAAATATTTATGTAATTAAATAAGTATACAGGTTATTTGAAGGGCGTTAAGAAGCAGTCAGCGACATTTAAAGTGAAACTTGTTTCAAAAACACCTTCCCGACGGCAGTTGCGCAGCAATTGGAAGGTGTGTCTGTTTCTTGCTTTTTGGAACATAGGTTAAACTCCATTATGTTGCATTTACAATTCAGAATATAGCGTCAGAACTTCTTTATAAAAAAAGCAGCTGCAGATATCAAATTGGATACCGAAGTACGGTAAGAATAGCTGTAGTAGTAATGATGGTGATGATGATCATGATCATAATAATAATAATAATAATAATAATAATAATAATAATGACGATTGAACCTAATAATGAAACTTCCAAGGAAACGAAACAAGGATCTGAATATTTGGCAAAGCAATTTAAAATAGGTAAAAGGTGAAAAAATAAAAACTGAGAACATTCGAATATTTTTATACTTAATTTTACATTGAGCTTTATAAGCACTGTCACTGTGTAGTAGCCTAAAGTACATTGCCATCAAAGCAGTAGATTCTTATGTTTATATGTAGCTAAATAAAGCAAAAAACAATAGAAAAACAAGAGTCGATGGGTATTTATGAAGCAAGCAATATCCTTATCTTTAACACATGCATCGCGTACTATTTTCAGACACCTTAATAGTTATAAATAAATTAGTAAATATAAATTAAATTTATGCCAGTTACTTCGAAACGTTCCTTATGTCAAATAAAGGCAGTGAGGTTATTTGAGTTACGGCCTGCGTACTGTGAGAAGCCACGGCCGTATAATGCATTTGCAGAAAACCGCTTGCAATGTTTTAGCAAGGCTTTGTCAAAGAATAATTTTGCTTTCGTGTATTACTTTCATTGTGCGTAAATTGTCTACTGATTGTTCGTCTTGAAAGGGTTTTTATATATGCTACATTTGTGAAAACGATTCTTGCAGTAAAATGGTAAAGCGATTCGCAAGAAAATACCCTGGTAGAGAAACTGTTCGCCAATTTTTTTAAAGAGTTACGAAAGACATAATCTCAGTAACAAGAAACATGTTCCGAATCGCTGCATTTTTATGGAAAAAAAGTTAGATGAAATAGAGGAATTTTCTACGTAGTTGTCGGCAATGTATTGCCGCTGAGAGACATCGTTTGCAATGCCTCTTATAACGCAGGTTAGTGCGTATTATCAGTTAAAATACAACGTTTTGAGTAATAATATAAATACTAAAATGAAAATACCACTTTTAAATATCGTGACTTTTTCTGTCTTCTTCCATTTGCGTGACTGCACTAAAGGGGTTCACAACTCAAATCACCTCACTGTGTTTGGTTATTTCTCACTAGGAAAAGAGTGGAAGAAATACCTAATTGGTGGTATAATCATTACCAATATCTCAGCGTGCTAATTAGTGGTTGTAAAGCTAATTTTGTCGAAGCAAAATTATAAATTAAATGTTTATTTATTATTATTTGTGCATTTTCTTTGTTCATATATCGCACTAAAGTTTATTTTAATTCATTTTTCTTCTTCTGAAAAAAGCTATAGTTTTGGTTATGCGCAATAAGGATCAGCTATCATTTATTTTCTTCCAAACTGACATGGTATCTGAATTACCAACTGCAAACAAGTCTTAAAAATCAGTTAATAAATATGTAATATCGCCAAATGTACTATGGACTGTTTTCATAAACGTTCTGACCGTTTACAAAATGTGCAGTGTGTGTCTGTGTAAATATCACAATTACCATCACATTCGTATAAAATCACAGTTGGGAACACTGGAGTATTATAAACTTTTATAGTACTGATTGTAGCAAAATACATTTTTTGTTTGAGTACCTTCTGTTGCATGAATTGCTTTTAGCACGAACTGTTTAAAAAAGTAAAATTATTGTGGATAAATTAATCAGAACGACGAAGTAAATCCTTTACTAAACTTTCAAGTTTACATACTAATATTAATTAGACTATTGTTTTCACTAAGCTATTTTAGCTACTATCTCCTAACATTACAAACCGACATTTTACGAATCATTTATTTTCCCTCACTTGATAAAAGGCGTACTCTTTTTGTATAATAATTTTGACTTTGCAGGCTGTATTGTGATTCCTTCCAGCAAATTAAAAGAATCACCAGGTTTTCTTATTTTCACGCTTAAACCAAAAGAGCAGCTTTCGTGCTTTGTTGATTCGTTACCTAAACTGCAATATATTGCAGTTATCTTATTCCATGGCATTTAAACGACCGTTTTTCTGTAAACTCACGTTAAAACAGAAGCACCTTAGTAAACAATTAGCAATTTCTATTTTACGATAAGATATTATAAATATAATCGTGTACAATTAGCATGTAAATCGAGTTTTCTACACCAACTCCTGCAGAAATATATAATTTTAATCACAGCTAGCATATCTAAAAATATTTTCCTCATAATAATAAACAAGTGGAAGAAGTGTAATAAAAATCAACTTTGATTTTAACACTTCAACTTTGCAAAATTCTTTCTTTGTCCGCTATTTAGGCCGTTGCAGAGAAACTAAGTCACAATGATTCGTATTGTGTTTATGATCTAAAAGGAGAGAAAAAAGTATATAGCTGTTTGTATTACTGTACTTAGGTAATAATGGTTTGCAGCGGAAAAAATGCTTCCTAACAGCTCATTGCTTCGGTAAGGAATTAAGTTTTTCGTGCTTCTAATATTGTTTTATTAGAGCTTGTTTATCCATGGATTTCTTAGAAAATTGCTTCTTTAATGAAAGCCAAACTTTCACACCGAAAGGAGCTTTTTATGGACCTAGTAGCTTAAGTCCCCTTTTGTTCAAAACTCTTATAAAAACTGTCTTCCACTTTGCTCATTTTTCACCAAATATCACTTAAAATGAGGACATATGTTCACATTGGCTGATGCTAAGTTTTCGTGTCCCCGTCGCAACTTTGGGCATCCCTTTCTTCTCCTTCTCCGTTTCTCGGGGTGGAAACTGCTATAATTAAGTCCTGGTGGAATTATTGAGTTAGAATGATAAATTAATGTAATTTGTCCTTGTTTAATTGGACCTCTTTTCGACTTCCTGTGTTTCACAACTGAAATTCACGTTGCTTACGAGGAGCAGCGTACAGTGAAGAATTCGTCAACAGGATCATTCTCGTCTCAGGGTATAATTATTATGCAAACTGAATTTTGCTCAGAGGCCTAGCTTGGCTGTTCCCGCAAGTTAGAGACTTAAAGCAGAAAACTCAACAATGAATCAGGAAGGGAAATTATTATGTAAGTTCTATCAACATCACTTGAGTTTCAGAAACTCAACTTTATATTAACTTTTGATTTACCTACAAATAGTTTATTTCGTAAATATACTATAATTTCCAATAAACTACTATATTTGTGTCGGCTTTAAATTTATAATTTGGAAAATATTCTTTTAAATCGTAAAATCGTTGCTGTTAATCAGCGCTGCTTAATTTGGCTTGCTATTTATAGCTTTTATTTTTTTATGGTTCAATTTCATGTGTTCATGATAGCGAACAAAATACAAGGTAAGTATGTATTAGATACTGGAGGCATAAGCTCTTGTTTCAAAGTCAGGACTGCACTTCTAAGAGAACGTAGTCAAACACTGGATTCCTGTTCAAATCATAAAGCCAGCCCCTACTAACTTTTGAAATTTATAAGTAAAACTCGGGGTACATGTTCGTCTATCTTAGAATCTTCGCTTTGATCGAAGAGCATGATGAGTTAAAACAGTAACTAAGCGAAGATGTCGCCCCTCTACAACCTGCAGGAGAATTACCGCCAAGCAATACTACATGCACGGTTATACTGTTACAGGGTATTTGGAACTTCTGGGTGTTTATGCAGGGCCCTAGTAATAAAATTGTGTATGTTATAAAACACATTTTCTATATAATTTTAGCACAAAAAGCATAAAATAAATTAAAAACAAACCATATATGTAGAGCAATTAAAAAGTAAGTTATTGTCTACTCTAGGTGTCAAGGCGTAAAGTTGTTCCTGGTGTTGAGCTTATCTATAATCTTCGTAATTTACAACTATTTCAATATCGAGCGAGTCTTCTCATCCTGCGGATTGGGAAGTTATACAATCCCACCGACTATCCCTACAGACTATCCCGCAAGCACTCTCCCCTTCGTCGTATCGGTTGGGCCGAATTGACTGCTATGTGCCTTGGCGTATTCTGACTCTTGTTGCATTGTGCACACTCTAGGCTTTAGTGGTGAAGGTCCGGTGCTCAAACACTGGCCTATGTTATGTTTTATGGCACGAAAATACGAAATAATGCGTATCCTGTGATATTTATTAATGTAAAAATCCGAACTATGTAAATTTAAGTTAAATCTGAAATACAAGTACCTGCTGTATTAAACATAAGTAAGTGCGAATAACTTTACATGAATTTGAAATGGCAAACATAAGCCATTGAATAATAGTATACTCTTTGTAGATATTATTACACACAAAAGAAATACAAAAAATGGGAGTATTTCTGGAGCAAAATATGTACATAGTAGATACAAACTCCCTTATAGGACGATCTGGTGAATGCGGTGGGTCACTTGAGAGCGGGAGTATTTCTGGAGCAAAATATGTACATAGTAGATACAAACTCCCTTATAGGACGTTCTGGTGAATGCGGTGGGTCACTTGAGAGCGGGAGTATTTCTGGAGCAAAATATGTACATAGTAGATACAAACTCCCTTATAGGACGTTCTGGTGAATGCGGTGGGTCACTTGAGAGCACCTGCATTTCCCATCGACTGTAAAATGAGAGTTACGTAATTATCAATCCATAGGATGAGAAAACTCATCCGGTATACACAGGCATACATTTCAAAATTGCTAGTCTCATATCTGTTTATTTAAAACATTTTAAACTTAAATAAAAAAGCGTCCATTTATATATTGAGGGAATGGTCAAACTAATGGTGATTCCATTTAGATTTCACTCAAGTCTTCCCAATTTCAAAATTTCAAATGTCACCCCTACCTAATGTTAGTTAAATTTTAAAGAACATTCAATTGCTATCCCATCTTTTATTTTCAATCGTTGCTTGACAACTTGGATTATTTTCATTGCTGTTTGAATTTGGACAAGTTTAAGAATAGTTCATTTAGCTATAAGAGGAAAACACAATTTATTTTGGGTTGTATTGGTATAATACAGCCTAATTTTCAACTCTAGCTAATAGTTTACGTTCTGATCTATTTTATAAGGTTATTCGTTATTTTGGAATGATTTATTAATAAAACACCACTATTAGATTAAATTCTCATTAACTTTTATAGTTTTATTCTGTCCAAATTCATGCAACAGTAATAACAGTCTAAGTTACCAAACGTAGAAGATAGAAAGCATAACATGTAGGGCTGCCATTTGAAACTTCCAAGTGGATATGGCAAGTTGTGAGAGGGTGACACCTGAAATGTAATCATATTGATTTTAAACTTCTCCTTAAATATCTAAAGTGACTTTTTGTTTAAATGAAATGTATTTTAAATAGATAGTTGTTAATTTATCAAAAATGGACAGTTCTGACATTTTGTTTTATTTATTTGGTTTATTTGCGGACGCTCTTTAACAGTTCAAGCCATCAACGTCCTATTCATTTCAGAGCGTGAAACGGGCGAATAATTTTGCTCAAAGGCCTCTTCTTTCAGGCTTCAGTTCTTTTACATACTGTAAATCTACAACACGGGACCTACGGCTTTTACTTCCCTCCCAAAAGAAGTCATAATTAGGCTTTTACGCCCGAAATGCATCGACTCTGGTCGGATCGAACCCGTGATTTGGGTCTACGAGGCCAGCATGATTAACACTAGACCACCAAGACAGACAGGTTTGACTGTCACAAGTATATAATGTATATGTGTGCCAAGACAGTTACATACAGGTATGAAAATAGTGACTCTCCGGCGTCTAGCACAAGAAATATTATTTCATAAGAACCCAATTAGACAACTAGAATGACCATTAACCAATTAACATAAAATGCAAGTTAAATTATGAACATCAAATAGGCCACAACCAGTTTCGTCCTGGTTGTCCAGTGAAAAACATATTTGTTTCGTAGACCCAAGATCACGGGCTCATCCCGGCCAGGGTCGATGGATTTTTTCGGGCTTAAAAATGCTAACTATGCATGCCTTCTTTCGTGGATCCCGTGTCGTACATTTACGGCACGATAAAGAACCTCAAACCTGAAAGAAGAAGCCTCTGAGCAAAATTTGTCGGCCGTTTCACGTCCTGAGTTGAATGGGACGCTGATGACCTGAGATGTTAAAGAGCGTCCGTAAATAAGCCTAATCAAAAAAAAAAAAAAAAAGTCTAAACAGGAAACGTACCTGTTTACTTTTAACAGGTCTCGGCTTAAGTCATAATATTATTTATTAAAGTATATTTGTGGGCCTCAGATTCATGCACAGGCAATATGGAAACAGCAATTTAATATCATTAGCCTGATTCAAATTCCTGTCTTTTCTACTTCTTCAGCTATTTACCCTCTTCGTATATTAGACTTGCACTTTCTGGGAACTAGAAGTCAATTCCCTGGTCTGCTGCTTGCCGGGGAGATAAGTATACATACAAACACTGAGGGACTCCCTGAATGGATGGCCAGTTGAAAATCGGGTTCACCTCGAAGAATATCAAATTGAAGACGACAATTTGTTCAAATAGGTAAGTCCAAAACGTGGATCCTGCAGAACATCATATGTACCGTAATAGTTTCCCTGGCAACACCAGCGAACTGAACAGACTGGGGCTCGCCTTCCGCAGATTTTCCTGACTATCAAAGAAGTTTTGAAAGTAATAAACAACTTACAATATACTTGTGGGAAAAATCGTTCTCTGTATAGGATGCTTTGGGAAAGTATAATCGGAACTCAGAGAAATGCATCATCATCATCATCATCATCATCATCATCATCACTCTCTCTTTCTCGTTAAAATGGGTCCTGGTGGTGTAGTGGTAACCATACTTGCCTCCTAAACCCAAGATCGCGGGTTCAAACCCGGCCAGGATCGATGGATTTTTAGGGGCGTAAAAATTCTAAGTATGGCTTCCTTCGGAAGGGAAGTAAAGCCGTGGGTCCCGTGTCGTACATTTACGGCACAAAAAAGAACCTCAGACCTGAAAAAATGTTAAAGAGCGTCCGTAAATAAAACAAATCAACAACGATCTCTCGTTAAAATTGACTAGCAATGTTGTGGCATTACTTATTTTTAGTAAATATGAATATTAATATTTTGTGCCTTTTATAGGGACGTTTAATACTTGAATATTGTGTGAAGATGTAATAAAAAGATAAATACTGGAAATGTAACTTTATTTGTTTGTTGACACACATTTAAAGTGTGTAAAAATGCGATGAAAAACTTTAAAATGATATAGAAGGCAAATTTAGCATATTAAACTTGAGTTAAATATTAGGGATGTATGGCAGCGGGTGACAAGAAAAGTGGCAAAATATGTACCTTGTCTTTGAATCACCTTGTATAATTGACTGAAAAATATATTCTTTATGTATAGTGTACGTTTCCTTATCGACATGAAATCAATGCATGCAAGCACACAACATTGAAAATCAACATGAGCTCACTCTTGGAATATGCTAGGACAGCAATGGATCCAGGGCAGTTTATTTCACGTCCCGTGTGGAGAGTATGAAAGGCTTCTGATGTCTGGTTATGATATGACTTTGTGTTGCTGCTTACAATAGATGATCCTACATATACCAGCCGTTAATAAGATAGGGGATCAATGTCACGGCCTGCTTCAAGTGCATTTTCTTGGAATCAGTGACGTAAGTATGTGTTTGAACCAGGGTCAGGCGCATGTGTACAGGCACTTCAACTCTAACCTCACAGGTAATCAATCATAATTTACTAGCGATGCACTTGACAATATGCGGCTGGTTCACTTTCTAGCAGCATTCACATACACGTGTGGTCCTAGGATTAACCACACAATAGCAAAGAAACGTTTTGTTCGGTCACGAAATCTTATTCAGCTGTACATACTTTCCATGCATGACCTAGATCACTGGTTTAATTTGGTCACAATCCTCGAGGGCAAGTACACCTCTCCGTTCCGCATACCAGTGCCGGCTACATAATGTGTATCTGTTCAAAGGGAAAAGAAAAATTATTTTTTTCACTTGATGAATCATAAGTGATATAATGAAGATTAAAATCTTGGACAGCGATAATGAGAGACTTCGAGAAGGTTATCTATTTTCAAAACGCTTTATAATGCCTGTACTAATGAACATTGATGGCAAAGTCATCAGCAACGGAAAAGTGACCATCTCTGTAATAATTACAATATTTAGAATTTACTAAACACATCAGAAAATAGTGTGAAAGAAATGAAGCTAAAATAAGGCCAATTACGATACTTGAATTGTTATATAGTAACGAAAAGTGTTTGGGGTAGAGATCGTTAAAAAAAATTGAAACTTAAATGAGCAAATTAGAAAGATAATTGAAACAGCAAGATATTAAAATTAGTGAAACAACAATGCTGCATATTCACCTATACAAAGCACAGAAGAATGCACTAACTTGAGAGACCAAAGAAGAGGTTTAGAACTTTTCTCTAGTACTTCAGTTCTTACACAATTTTACAGAAGTTTCGGACGGTTTTTTTTAGCACTTTACATAACCTTTATTTACATATGGTAGTGAGGATTAATTAAGAACAAATAATGTATTTGAAATTTTTTCATCAGCTTTAAATTTTGGAGTAGTTATTTAAAAGAATTTTAGATTCATATTCAGGATTGCTTTTAATATTATCAACAAAAATATTTATCATAGTTCTGGAAATGACCCAAAACAAATATTTTATAGATCTAATATTTTATCAAAGAACAGAATAATATGCTATACACTTGTTAGTGCAATATGAAACATACTAAATAAAATGTTCATTCTGATCTCAAACGCGTTTAGGAAATATGCAAATAACTGTAACTATTCACCTATTTTAAAATGCAACTTTATGGAGACACCAGAGTGGCGCATGTGAGGATGGCTATCCTACATCCTTAGGATAATGAAGAGTTCATACCTACAGGTCAAGATAGAAATATATTATTATATGAGCAAAGATATGGAGCATCCACAAAAGTAAGGCGTATGAAGATATTTTGCACATTAATTGAGAAAGGACGATGCTATTGACAATATTACAGTGAGGAATAAGAAGGTGTCTGGATGTTGGACACATATTTACGAGATGTTTTCGATAGTGTACCTACCTGAACATGAAAGAAAAGGCTTACAACATTATTATTGTTGTTATTTTTCAGTACAACTCACTGATAATTCAATGCACTTTCTCGGCAGTTCTCTGAACCCTTAGAAGGAAGTTTTTTTCCAGTTGGTCTGAAAACAGAAATTTACAGCCACCTTGATATCTTTATCGCGGTTCACGAAGAAATTTTTTCAAAACTAGGAAGAGGAAAATAATCCAAGTAGCAAATTCAGCACTATGGAGTGCAAGGTTCAGCTGCTAAAACCCACGTTTTTGGATTACGGCCTGCGATTTGCCTGACCTTTGCATATGCGCATTGTCATGAAGCAGCAAAACGTGGAACCAATCTTACATTAACCTCGAATTCTTTTCGTGAATTATTTTTAAATCTGTGTCTTCTGAAATGTCCATTTCTTCTACTATTCAAGAAACTGTCAATCTGTCAAAATTAAACACTCAACTTTCTTGCACTTTTCGCTGAAAGTTTCTTTCACAAATCGCCCAATGTGAAGTTCATCTTCAATGTACTCTCTGTTCTCTATTCCACATAAGTTTGATTGCTCTAAAAGTTGAGTTAATAGTATTATGGTGCAGACTCAACATAAACTGCGATCATGCATTTATGGATATTCTCTTCTTTTGTGAGAAAGTTTATCACGCAGATTCTTGTTAGGCTCATACGAGGATTCTCCAATGCCAGACTTGTATTGAGTTGAAACTGAGCATGTATTACTTGAAACAGGTCACAACTTGCACAGATATGTTTCAGCATACTTACTCGGTATATAAATTATTAAATACCCCTCCTATACTGCATAACAAGATAATGTTATAAGTATTTTATCCGAGATAAATGCCACTTAGGCAATAAAACATTTCAGGCTTTAGGGTGAAATTTGGTTCAGAAGAGTTTTGTATTAATTTACATTCTTCGATTCTTTTTATAAGAATCTATTGCCATTTCTTTGTGATTTGTGGTTAATTCAGTTGTCCTTAACTAAGATTTTGCATATTTATTTATATATTTTAACTGTTTGTTTATTGCTTTAATTACATTTAATTATGTAGCAGCAAGCATTGTTGATTATTGCCTTAAACCCAATGGAATGCGTAGGAGCGATCAGAAAGAATGGAACATTGCCAATTGCAATTGATCCAGCGGGTGTTAAATGGATGGCTGGTGTAAGGCGCGTTTGTATATCTTGACACTGAGGGTGTTCTGATTTCACCACCGGTTGGTACAGTAAATCATAGAGATCGCTGTGCGCGGAAGCTACTCCGAACCCCTTTGATATACAAGGTTAAGGCAAAAACTAAATTTCTCCACATTTTAGTAAGTGAATTATAAATATACATCAAGATAAAAAACAATATTTTAATACAACACTACTGAAGCTATTTAAGCATTCGTCGTAGCATAGGATGGTGCGATTTCAATACCTCATTTTGACAGGGTGAAAACCGTCTACATCCAGGTTTTCCTCAGTCCTCATAAATAGCAAATGCCGAGGAGACACCCTAAACTCTGGCCTGGAACGCTTGCTTCCTTTAAAAAAAAATTAAAAACTCCTATCCAAATTTACCATTTCATCTCATATTTCATCAGTGTCCACTGTCTGTGGTGCCTCGGTAGTAAAAACGGGCGTTAAACTCTAATTAAAATAAAAAGGTCTACTCCGTAGGTTCTTTCAGTTTCCCAACGCCAGTTGTCATCATTTTCTCACTTATCGGTGGATGTTTACAGGCTCCGTATTTTCTGCCCACGGAAATCGAATAACTGCGCGTACTTCCTCCCTTGATCACCCTTATCTTTTTGTAACTACGTCTGTTTCTTTGAATAGGGCAGTGTTGCTACAAGGAGACTACGCATTAATATTACACAGGTTGCAGCCAGCTGCGTGTATTTGTTTTGAAATAATAAAACACTCACTTACCTCGTACATTTGGATAGCGTCCAGTTCACCTTACGTCTGGCTGAAGACGTTAACAGGTGCATACCGGGAAGGTAGGTCAGCTACTCATCCCAAATACTTTTTTTTTATCTTTTATTACTGAGATTTTGTTTTATGCTTTTTTGTGACATTGTTGTCTTGTAATACACATTGTCACATGATATCAGCTTTCAGCAGCAATTAATTGTTGAGTTATAACAATTGTTGATACAAGTACACGCTGAGTTGCTGTCTTATAATTACACATTCGAATCAGTTAGAAGACTGTATTGTAAATACTGTGACATGAGCCAGATAAGCTACTTCCACTAAATAAAAGAGTATGTTCTTGACAAATTCTTAAAATCATACTCCTGTCATCGAGAATTGCGGTAATGTTCAACTTCACTGACATTGCGACATATAATTCATGTCTTTTTTCGTGAAACTAATGAGGGCACGAAGGAAAGATTATTTGAAAGAACTGGCTTGAGAACTTTTCATTATGTATGTATGTATGTATATATATATATATATATATATATATATATATATATAAAGATATGCAAAAAAATGCTGTCGGTCTACAACTAAAGTACATTAATGTTTTACATATCTTTGAATGTAATTGTAATCACGGTCAAGGTGCAGTGAGTAGAGGAAAAATAACTCACAAGGTGGTAAGCACACGAATGCCTTAACTTCTAGGAGTGTTGAAACATTGGAAATCTGAATAATCTGAATAATTGTTTTCATATACATGTACCGCGGCGACCTCTGCTTCTTCTACGTCTTGCGACTTCAATGATAAAGGGCAGTATTGCTGGGGGGGACGTGATCAGCATCCCGGCACCACGCGGCCTTCGTGATTGAATTATATTACAGGACATAGTAAATAACATTAAAGATATATTTCTGAGAATTTTGAAAATTCTTTTATTTTGTAAAATGAAACGAACCTCCTACAGTTCTTTTCGAATAAAAATTACTTAACCCTAAATACTTGCTTTTAAACTATTTGCTAATGATTTCCATATAAAATCTCTAAGTATATAAAATACAAAATATATCATTTATGTATTCTTACTGGTAAAAAGCTAAGGACATCTTTGGTATTAGTAACTCACCTTCTGTCATTGGTATTAATTGATTCTAAAATAGCCATTGGTACGCGTCTGTTAAATGTAGCAGTAATGTCATTTTTACTTCTTATAATTGTAAAGGGTTCTTTCGAACATTGTGGTGCAAAAGGAATTCAATTCGGATTGCCTTTAAAATTAACATAATTTACGAAAACATTCTTGCCAATTTAACCAAGAATGGGAATCGAACCCAGGATCTTCCAGGATCGGAGTCTCAGTGAGGTATATCTCCCTTTAGCCATATCACTTGTTATAATTAAGTTAATTTCCCTTGTGAATGACAAACAATCCCCTTTATTTACCAAGGCTTATCGGAAAGTGTGCTAAAGTGCCTTACATATTCTTGAACATATCTTCCAGATCTTTAAGCCATAGTTCCTCGGTAACTGGAATGATAAAAACAAAGATCAGTTGAGTGACCCTAAACGCTTGAATTTGGCAACGCGTGGGCGCTACACGGCTGGTGTAAATGTACAGGCGAAGTTCCAAATCAATTCTTGAAGAGACGAGAGAGAACATCACTATGGAAATCAGCTTCTTTAGCAAGGTGCTGTCAGTCGTTGTTTTCCGCCGCATTGCACCTCGTTCAGAAGGTCACTTGCCGAGTGCTTCGTCCCCACATGACCCTTCGTGTGGTATTTTTATGACCGCGTGGGTTCACCTTATAAGAGCTTAGCGCCCATCAATTAACAAATAACATGCTAGGTTGAAGCTTGTGTAAAGAAAATGACACTTAACCTTCGTTTTCTAAAAACATAAATTAGCCATCCGTTGAATATTGAATTTCAAACAGCATTTGTTCCTCTCTTCGAATATTAAATGTGCACGTCGATATTAATTTGAATCCCCTCCGTTCTTTAAGCTGTGGGCAGCTTTTGTGTAGTTAATTTTGACGTCGGCCTTCTTTTAAGAAACAATAGGCTGCTGTTGAAAACAAATGCTTCTGTATATAGGGTTTTTATTTCAAAACTTCCCTGTTAGAATAACTATCTATTTACATAAATTTTCAAATGGCAAAGTTTTGGAGTTCAACATTTAAAGATGATACAAATTTTATCACAGTTCTTGTTTTCAATCGTTGCTTAACAACCTGGAAAGCTGTTTTTTGTTGTTTGGGTTTGAACAGGGTAAAAAAAAAAAAAAAAAAAAAAAAAAAAAACGAGTTAGTTATCTGTAAGATGAAAACAAGATATATTTTGGGTAAAATGGGAGCCGTTCTTGCGCATAGCCTGTTTACCGCGATCGATATATGAAGTTCTCTTCTTTCTTCTCACCTCTTCTTCTCCTTTCCCTGTTATTACGTATGCATGACCTGATTTTCAGCTTGCTTGCCTATCGGTTGCAAGGCATCGTATACTAATAGAATTAAGGGTCAGTTCATCATGCATAAAAATATATATATATATATATATATATATATATATATATATATAGCTTTGTAAGTATAATATTAAATTTACCCTTGCAGTCTAATTAGTATTTGGACATCTGCGAACACAATAAATAAATACAGCAATATGCATCTGGTGTTTGGCTTTACATACGATTCAAACTTTTATCACCTGCAAATAAGTTTCAATTTGTTCTTATAAATTGCTGGAGATAATCTTTCTTCATCGAAGTACTCCAGAGCATATTATTATTGTTATTATTATAAGTATAAGTATATAATTATTATATACTTGCACTTTTCTATAGCTGAATTATTAAGTATTAATTTAATTTCACAAAAACTAAATGTAAGCCTTTTTAACGAAAAATAACAAACTTATGTCATTTTAAAGGTACTAACTACTCTTTCTCAAGTTTCCCCTGATGCTTGTGCCATTGATCAGTAATTTGTACTACTATCTTTTGCATTAAGTACAGCTCACCACCTTCAGGACATTGAAGAAATATCATTAATTTCATCTTGTTGGATATTCTGCGAGTGATGATGGAGACGTGTGAGTAGCTAATCCAGAGTCTTCATATTTCCGGTATCCTCTAAATTTTTTTGTTGAACGGCATCCCATATACGCTCTATCGGACTTAGATTAGATCACTCTGTTGCTCTAAAATTGTATTTTTCATAACCAGACGCATGATAGACAGCAAAACATCTTGTGTGTACCTGTTTGCATTCATTGTTCCACGTATCAAAACAATGTTTTTTTCTAATTGCCATTACTTGCTCCAGAGACCAAGATGGACCTCCCTTGAATTTATTAACGTCCTGTATATGCTCCGGTCTTTCTGCGTTACCTGGTTGTCTCCGTATGCACATTTGGAATCAGGACGAAGGCCGAAGCACATGATTCATATGTGAAGAGATTACGGTCTTTCATTCCTGTTGCCAATTGACATGTAATACAACGAGCCCAATTTCCACAGCCATTCTCTGGTTACCTTAATGGATGACGGAAATGAAGTACTATTTCGGGTAGCCTATTTGTAATAGTTTGTGTTGAAACAGTTAAATTGTCAACATTCTACAGGGCACTTTTTAATATGACAGCGGTTGACCTTTCTCTGAGGGTCCTTAGGCACAACATCTGTTTTGCCTAGCGCTGCAATCCTTGGTTTGCCTGGATGTTGTACTTCTGGATATCACTTCCACAGCTTCTATATAACGCCTTTTTCTGTATTTCATTTACTCATATCGTCTTAAATGTTTCATCTCCACTTAAGTGATCTCGTTGAGCATTTATTAAAAACGACTCAGCGGTTGTTCCAGTATCTTAACAGAGAAAAGTTTCTAGATTCCTGTATTTAAAAGTGGCTTACTTCCTCGTTCATGATGTAATACTTTAAATAAATAAAGCAAATGATAAATTAGACAGGACAAATGAACAAAGCAACCATATTTACTTAATGTTTATAATTTGTTTCGGTATAGCAAGAAAGTTATTTAAAATGTTGTTGTTCCTTGGACAGTTTTGTGTATTTTCTAACCCAGAAAGATACAACGGTTATGGAAAGGAAACCGAAAGTCGGTTACATGAGTAAGTTAAATGTTTCAGAGCCTACAGTAAGGGAATTACATCCAAACATATAAAAATCATCCTCTCTACATCTAGCATAGGACTGACTGGCGACAGAGTTGCTGTAGTTTGTCAAAAGAAAGACCTATTTAAGAGTACCGTTTTCCAACTGTACAAAACATTTTCAGTGCCAGGATGTCATGATACACTGGTCTGAAATGCGGATAGGGTCTCTGACCCATTGAGGCCAAATTGCTGGAGCGATGAACTTATTTTTCTCCTGTTCTTCGAGAAAAAAGATGAATCTATTAATTGGTTGCTTCGGCCGATGCTCTGTAGTTGTGGTTGCTCAATTTAGATTAATTGCCGATAAACAATGGGGCAGCGCCTTCTTACTTTACGTGATGCTGCCAGTGAGGAAAGAATGATTGAGTTGCCAGCCACCCGGCAGAGGGCAGCACGGGCCCTAGCTCGCAGCTCTGTCCGTTTTCTTCTGTTTACCGGAGTAATAAGGTTATTAAAACTGTGAACGGGCATGAGCCAAAAAGTGAGAAACGCGGAGCACTGCAGATAATTATAACCTTCTCGGACTGCCTGATCATTTCTTTGTCCCTTTTTTGTTATTTGTTTATATTAAGCGCTTTATAACCCGCCTTAAGTGGCTCGCCATGTCACTACTGCGTGTGTTAGAGGCTAGTGCCTCAAAGCAATTGTTTCTGAGGTATCTGAATTACGTAACTCCGTTGCAGGAAGTAATTATATTGAAAAACTAGGATTGCAGCAAAATCTTTGTAAGATTAATGCAGTTCCTTAAAGTAAAAGCATTTTTCATGTATTGCAGTTCCCTTTTTAATTTTTTTAAAAAAATAATAGGCTGTTAATTTATATTTTTTTAATGTTATAACCTTTATAAACTAATTTTTATACTACTAGTTTAGCAGTTGATCTTTATTAATTTAAAACGCTACCGCAAAGAGTATTATATTACCCACTAGCTAATAAAGCTGTTTCTAACGTCTTGTACACAATATTTTATAAACGTTTTGTGTAGGCACTTTAAAAAAATTGTGAAAAATTGCAGAAAACAAATTAATAATTAAAGTTCAGTTCGTGTTAGGTGATAAAGATAGGCGCGTTACGCCAATTAATTAGAAAAAATGTAACTTCATACTGTTCCTCGTGTACTCGTGTACATTTGCAAAATTACCATCAATTTAATATTATAATTACTATTCGTTAATGTGTTGTATGGCTAAAAGTCATAGGCACGTAACGTTGCTTTTGTTTTATATCAACATAGCAGCTTGCCTTTTGTTTTGAAGTAATATAAAGATTTGCTTTTGTCATAGAAAACTGTGAAACAGTTGCATAGTTTTGCAACATTGGCGCGAAATAATATACCGTGCGTTCAAATATAAAAAGGATATTAAGTCACTTCATTTGCTTCAAAGAATTAATATGGAACGCGACGTAACACACGTTACTAATCACACCAGTAGCTTTGTTATCAATATGACTAAATTGAGATAATAGTTTGTTAACTACTGTTTATAACCATTCTTGTGCAAATTATTAAATGAAAGTAACACACCACGTCGTTTGAATTGTGGGCAATATGCCAGATATTCTCTCACTCACAGAAAGTATGTGTATATCGTAACGATACTCCTCCCCAAGCAAAACGGCACTAAGTTTGAAGAATAAATTTATAATCTTCTTTTGTAACATTCATGGCCTCCTAAAGAACTATTTTTAAAAGTAGAATGAAACCTTGTTAAAATAAATAGAGGATGAAATTTATATCTAGTTAACATAAAGGTTACAAAAAAATCCGGAATCAAAAAATCATGGTCTAAGTCGTTTATCTGTTTCTCGAGGGTTAAATTCGCTCGATAATAATTTAAAAAAACGAAATTCTAAAATTAAACACACGGTATTATGATATTAGTTTATAATGCTATTCTTTATCACATGAATGCATTTTTCGAATGCAGTAATTCTTTAACGTTATAAATTATATTATATTTTGAATACCATAATAGGATATTAATGAAATAAAGTTACTATTAATGTCAAATTCTTCTGAAACAATTCCTTATTATATTTACTTATGACGTAATTGTATCGATGTAGATGATTATTTTCGTTAATATATTGTTATTGCAGATAACGAAGATGAATTTACAGCAAGAAATTTTAGTCCCAGTTGAAAAGGCTGAATTGTCATTATTACCTAGAAAATCTTATAGTACCTATCTGAAGGAATAAGGCATATTCATTCATTACATAATCTGTAATAACAATGAGGATATTTCAGGGTACTTTAAGTGTTGACATATATTTCAGAATAGGTCAGTATTGTCAAATTCTATTAATTCATTTGGTAGCTAACATTATATATATATATATTTTACTTTCATGCTCATAAGTAGGTATAGCAAAACATTTTATTAATTCTATTATTCTGTGTGTTGTGGATTAGAGGATTTTGTTTCAGTAATGCACAAATAATTTTTTTTTCATATTATTGTAGCATTACGCAGTTGATGTCAGCGTTTTAGCAATAAATAGAATTCAATAGCATACTTTTTACTGTTATTTTATGCAACTAGTTTTATAATGTAGAATTTTATTAACAATTTTGATTAAGACTAATAACTGTTAATATTTCTGCGATATAAACATACTTTTAATCGTAGCTGATGATGATGATAATAATAATAATAATAATAATAATAATAATAATAATAATAATAATAATAGCTACTTTAATACAAAGCACGCTAGAAGGAACATATGTTGATATTGTTCAATTTGAGCAATACAAATTTTACCTTATATTTTTTTTACCTTTTTCACGGTGTTTTTAAAATCGGGTCCTGGTGCAATTGGTGATGTTTTTAAGATGCATTTGCACAGGTAACTACGTCATAAATCCTAGAACCGGAAGAAAATCAATAACACTGATCCCATCATTGTGCATGCCCAAGTGCGTACTATAGTTTCTTTCAGCACGAATTGCATATTTAAATTAACGTAAATATAATAATGAAAGCCAAAGTTTAATTTGTAATTTCTCTTCCCTCCCAAATTACGTTTAAAAGCAATTAAATAACACCACTGCGATATTAGTAACATTACGCATTTATGATTATAGTATTTAGGTAAATTTTCTTGCATGCTCCTCGTATTTGATGAGTAGTGTTTGACGCCCGTTTTTACTACTGAGACACTGATGATACATGAAATCATAAATTGGGAAAGGGTTTTTTTTTAAGGAAGGAAACGTTCCAGGCCTAAGTTTAGGGTACCTCCCCGGCATTTGCCATTTATGAGAACTGAGGAAAACCGGGGAAAAAAAAACTCAATCAGGGAGGACGGTCCTGGCGGAATTCGAACCCCAGACCTCCCGCTCACGAGTCTGCGCCTTAACGACCTCGGCCACTTGTAGCGATATGCTCCTCCTAGTGAGAAACGCGTCAACTATTTCTTAGAAACAGAAACAAGGAACATTGCGGAATGACTGAAATTAATATGATTTATTACTAATTACTAATTTTTCATAAATATTCATGGATGGCAAAAATACTGTACATAACTAAGAATGTACTACATTCGCTTCGCAAAAGTGCTGCTCAAAATTAACTGTTAATAATTACCATATGGACGTTATTCTGGCAGAAGTCATTGGCAGTTTTGATATATGATTATTTATTTGTGTGGTTTATTTAAGTACTCTGTTCATTGTCGTGTGTTATTAGCATCCATTCAATTCAGAGCGTGAAACGGCGATAAATTTCGCTCAGAAGCCTCTTTCTTCAGGCTTGAGATTAATTTATTTGCCGTAAATCTACGACGCCTGAACCACGGCTTTATTTCCCTTCCGAAGAAAGCTGTATTTTGGATTTTTACTCCCTACCTATGATTAACATTATTGTATTACTGAAAGGAAACTTCATGAACTTCATTCTTGTGTTCTTATTAAGTGCAGATTTTACATTTTTAGTGAAGCAGAAATCAGTAACTCTTTATATCTCAAAAAGACAACTCTGGACTTAGTGATGCTACCCGAACAACGACGATATCGTAATTCGACTGTTGCCTGCTTGATTTTAGAATTGAAAGTAGTATTTTTGCGGGACTGGAATAAAACAATTGAATATCAATGTTTGCAGAATTACTTTTCAATATCATTATTTTACTTTTTAAATTAAATAAAAATGGCATCTTATATAAACAAAAGAACTAAATTACTCACATTACTTTAGGGTGGTCGGGTGAGATTCTGCATCATAGCTTTGGCTATTTCCATAATTTGCTATGATTTTTTGAAGCTAGAACTCAAAACTTGAAACAAATGTTGTCGAGTACTCCAACATTGTGAGCTTTTAAACGTATTATATTATAATACTATCTGCTATGTATTTCTATGTTTTGAAATTTATGAAATTTTAAAAATAGTAAAAGGCTCATTGCAAAATTCCTATTATACGTAGCCCTTGACGACCTAGGATTGGCAATAAATGCTTTTTACCTTTGATATTTCAAGTATACTATTGCTTTCTAAGCCGAATTGTAAAATGTCGGGTCAGAATTATTTCCTAAGTCATCAATTTAAAAGAGTATAGATTTTGGGGAGTTATTAACTTTGATCCACACACCAGCCATTTCAGATCGACAGATATTTTCTCAGGGACAACACAAAATAAATTTTGAGTGATTTGGACGTAAATATAAGCGTAGATCGTCGTATTCATTCAACCTGGTCAATTTTCATTTCACGTTCACGACACTTATGCCTATTATTTTTTCCCTTGTATTTTTCTAAAGTAGACACAGAAAGTGATACCTTATTATGCTTACATAATTTTATTTATTTACTCCATTTTCCTTTTCTTTATCCAAGTTGTTCGCCCGACTTAAATATTAGGTGGAATTGGAACGCCTTCCTCAATAATTTTAATGCGCCGTTCTAATTGTTCTTTGCATACATTTTTCTCTATCTCTTCGTACAAAGCTCGGAAAAGCTTTTCCATAGAGCATAAATACACACCACTGTTCTGTTAGAAATGTACAGGCATTTATATTGTTCCCCGGTTTTTTATTGAACAGAAGAGTATTATAATTTAACAATTAACTGTTAAGAATTAAATATAAAAGCACATTAGTTACATTGTCATTACTTCAGAGACATCATTGTTTAGTCGGTGCTACAATATGTGATAATCGAAAAACAAATAAACTACTATAAAATCGCAATAAAGAATTGAGATGGAGATTATAAAAATGAGTGATTATAAAATTACTGAAGCTGCAGTTGGCAGAGTATTTAACATTTCCGTACTCGCAACGTGACCTTTTTTCTCCCTTTTCTCAGGCTATTTATTGTCACTGCAATTTCATTAGCCTTAATATGGCATCTGATCTTATAAAACCATACTTTCTTTCGAATAGATGGTTTTAACGACATAATCACCCTCCGTATCATTCGTTTAGATTTTAACGGTAAATGCTGTTTGGAAGATTGTGACAAGGAAACTTTACCTAGTATTTATTTTTTTAATATATCTGCAGTAATTGAACACATTGTGAGTAAAGAGTGAACCAGCTGCTTTTCAACTTTCAGCGATCGCACTACCATAATCCGATTAGGATATGGCGTTGCTGGAAATGTATTTCAAGTTTATTGGATGCTGTACTATCATCGTGATCTGTTTCATAATGACCTTCATGTACAGCAGCTTTGGTTCACCAAAACTGTCGTTGCAGAATTATTTTGCATGCATCTACAGGGCTTCCAGAATGTGTCCTTGCCGCTGGCAGGGGGTTTTGCGTCTCGGCAGCTGTAAATTACTTTGTGATTTACAATTAAAGTAAATATTTCAGCAACGTAGGTTTGTAAAATTTTACAAGCAATATTTGGACAAGGAAAAGTGTCCGACCTTATAATTATAAGCACTTATTCATGAGCTCTATATTTGAGAATACTCACTTATATGAGCGAATGAAAATTTTAACAAATTCCGTTAAGGGCAAAGGTCTCTTATACTAGGTAATATGTCTCATTATACTCAGTGAGTCACTCAAAGTGGGAGTCAGCTCTGCAATATTCTAATTTACAACTGTATACTTCTCACTATTTACGTTGGTCTAAACGCACTGTATACATATGCAGTTTTCTTTACTTTTGCTTGGTTTAAATATTTTTCACTTCTTATGCAATTCTCTCTATACATATTATTTCTTGCTATTTTTGACCATTGACTGGTTGCTTGTTATGGTCTTGAAGGAGTCTGACCGTCAACGTCTAGGCCAGCCTTTTTTTTTCTTATGTGTAAGGTCCCAAATCGTGGCCGTATACGTCCATCTTCTGTACTGAGACCTCGCGAGGTGGCCACCTCATCTCTGTTTGAGAGAGTTGAATTTCCTCCAAGTTTTTTCAGGCCTGTTCATTTCCTCAGGTCGATTTTGCACATTCTGTCTCGAAGTGAGACACCTAGCCCTCTTCCTGTATTTTTTCTCTGGTCATGTAAGTACTGTTAAGTTTAAGTTATTTTATTTAATTAATGTGATTTTATTCTTATCTAAACATTAATAGATCTAAATATTATTTTCAGCTGAAACATTCATTTTCTATATAAGCATAAGGAAATGTTGCTTTTTTGTGCTAGAAATATTTTATTTATTAATGTTATGATATAGGCAACATGGTAGATTCAAGTGGCGTATGAAGTAATTTTTTTTACAAAAGTAAAGAATAAATAAATAAATTAATTTCGTACTCAAATATAAATACAAAGTACAATATAGTATTCAGAATTATACATTCAACTAATCATTCCACACTATTTGTGTTTATTAGCTTATTTGTCAAGTTTCAACAACACTATATTTATTAGGATATTGGGTTCATTCTGATAATTAAACGTCATGTTGAATAAATTTCTGCACATTTAATTTCTTTAATTTATTTTTTGATCCTCCTTTCCCCTCCACTTTCCGTAAATAGCTTCCTATTGCTATACTTTTATCCCCTCATTCATCTTAGTCTCAACTACTTCTGTTATAGGATCACTCCATTTCTGCAAAAGCGAACTCTTTCATAGTAATCTTTACATTCTAATAAACTATGCCGCATATTTTTATTCTTTGCACACGTTGGACATATTTTTACTTCTATTCGGACCCATCCTTCTATGTCGTATTTTTTACAACATTTAACATATTTTTTCCTACTATTTTTTTTTTCATTCATTTATAAAAAGTTAAGTATTTGTTGTTATTAAAGTTATTAAAAACTTCAATATCTTAGCATAATTTCTTTTAATTCCTTGTCTTTCCACATTTCTTTGATAATAATATTTTCCATAATCTTCTTAATCCCAGATATTCCCTTGGTTTATTCCACTCTGTAAAACTAAACCATGGATTAATAATATCTAAGAGCAACATAATAGTGGTGCGAAGAGAAGACAATTTTATCTTGAAAACATTTCAATATTACAAATGTGAGAATATTTCAGTTGCAAAACTGAAAAATGTAAATATTTTAAAAATAGTTTTCGGAGCCACAATGCTCCCATTGCAAGTGACGATAAAAGGATAATAAAAAGTTTGTCTCATCATTTCCCGGCAAGTTCAATGGATGTAAAAGAACTTCACAGCAGCTGACAAAGTAGCAATGATTTAAGCGCCGACAACTCACCTCTTTGATCGTACCATTATAGCAAAATTTACCTGCCGGCAAATCTAAAACGTTTTTTTCCCACACTTATTCTATTAAACCTCGTGCGCTGTATCTTCAACTGCCAACAACACCCTTTCATTTACCCCAAAGCAATGCGCTTCACAGCCATCAATTTTGTTCTTTAGGTAAGTAAAGAAGGTCCGAAAATGGTCTTGCACTTGGGAGGCGCACGAGTTAATAGAACATTCTGAAAATGTTATGGATAAAAAGAAGGGGAAAGAAAGAAAATAACAATACGAAAATGTAATTGCAACGACTTTACTGCAAACGCAAAGACGACCAGAAAATTCACGACTACAATTTCTTGCATGATATCCCACATAGTTAACGGGTAGCTATCCTAACATTACCGAGAGGGCTCACTTCACATGATTAAAGGCTCCGGCTGAAATTCCGAAACTTAAGTGAATATGAATTGTACAAAAATGTGTCTGTGGGCTGATGATTTAGCAAATTATCGCTAAGCGAAAACAACCAATCATGCACAGGACATAGAAAAATAGCATGCTCCACATCTTCAGCAATATTTAATCGCAATCCACTGACATTATCTTCTTCACTTAGCCCCAGGACAAGAAACTCTATTTTCCTGCTTTGTCGTCTTCTCTGGTATTTGTGTAAGATTTGCTGAATTGAATTTAAATTGATAGGCACATGTTCTAGATCTCTTATTATCGCCTCTTTTTCAACTAAATCAACTGAGTTTGATAAAAACATACATGACAGTTTAAATACATAATTCGCATTACTATCCCACCCTAAAGTTTAACACCGACATGCCTTAGCTTTAAACGCAAAAATGGGAAGCGTGTTTATCCCTCGTCACACTAATCGGGTCCTTAATGTAATTATTAGGATTTCAATACTTTACATGAAAGTTACAATGTATCCATATTCGATAAACAAAGTTATTCTTAATAACTGGCATGAGATAAAGTAAATGTGACAACACTGCGTTTGGTAAAGCCTGAGCGCATTGTCTTTTGACTTACCGACTTTCTTTAGAATAAGTAACAATATCTTTATCATGATTTTAGTGTTCTAGCAAACATAAATTTTATAGACATAATAGAACATTGGGTCTAAACTAATATAAGGTTATTGTAATTTCAGTTTCCAGTTTCAAATCGTCATAACCTTGACAAATTCTGCAAAAATAAAAGCAAATTTTATTCCTAAAGCAAGTATATGGTATTATAACAAATTAAACAAGAGTATCATAAAAGAATATACCAGAAAAAGTTAAATATAACCTCCACCGTGTTTTACAATAATAAAAGTAGTTCTTCTTTGCCAAGAGTGGGCAACGCCGCTCGCTTCAATAAATAAATGATGGGCAAAATCTAGAGTCATAACGTAGAGCTAGCGATCCTTCGTTGTTCTGCTTTGCGGGCATATATTACTGGCTTTGGCTCGGCGTGATAACCCCTGTTCTGTGCTATTAATGACATTCATAGACAGGTATCAGTAAATTCCTAGAGTTCATTTTTTAGCACTATTCATCTGCCCGATCGTTTTTTATCGGTAACTGCACCCGTTTCCTAAAATGTATTCACTAGCTTACGAAATAATTTTACAGTGCAGTATTCATTTCTCAATCTATGTAGCATTTTAAAACTACAGTACATTGGGACATTATCTATTGTCAAATCCATTCTAAAAATTTATGTTCGAAAATTGCCTTCAGTATTCCGAACCACGTTTATTTATACCAGCGTGACATGTTAAACTAATGTATCCAATCCCTTTAAAGCATAATGGTATCTTTAAGGAACCAAACTGTTAGTATGTGCAGCTATTTTAGTTATCGACCAGGACCGCCATGGGTGGCCGAGTTCGTTAAGACGCTGACTCATGAGCGGGAGGTCTGGGGTTCGAATCCCACCAGGACCGTCCTCTCTGACTGAGGTTTTTTCCAGGTTTTTCTCAGTCCTCATAAATGGTAAATGCCGGGTAAGCCTAGGCCTGGAACGTTTCCTTCCATAAAAAAAAAAAATTCTTTCCCATTATATCATTTCATCTCATGTATCACCAGTGTTCACTGCCTGTGGTGCCTCAGTAGTAAAAATGGGCGTTAAACACCATTCCAAAAAAAAAAGTAATCACACAAGTGGCAGAGGGCAATAGTATAATCCATTTGAAACGCGCGCACCAAGAACATGGCCGGCCAGTCTTGTTTTATCGGGCTTGATCCAACATTTATTTGAAATTTATATACTCATAGACGGAATATTTTGTACACAATATTATGAATCGCACTGCGAGAAAGCTGGAGTTGCTTATCATGTTTCGGGTTGATTGTTCTACGGCTACTTTCGAATACATTCAATGTTTATCTTCGAAAAAAATCTTAAAAGTTTACCAGTTTTCGGCCACAAGCTTCCTGTTTCCTTGAACGTTGTATCTCTTATAGCCAGGAACAGAATTGTGTCTTTGAAGATTGTATTCTCGACGAAATAGGCATCATTCTATAATTTACATACTTTGTTTATGCTAACCGAAAAGCATACGAGCTTTTGAACAGTTCCGCGACAACCATTGTTACACAAATAGCATGATGATTATTCGGTATATTTACGGACTCTTAACATCTCAGGCCATCGGTGTCCCATTCAACCCAGGGCCTGAAACGGCCGCAAATTTTACTCCGAAGCCTCTTCTTTCAAGTTTAAGGTTTTTTTCATGCCGTAAATGTACGACACGGGACCCAAAACCGACTAAATTGCAAGATCCGACGTACCAAACCTAGATACATATACTCATATATCTCTTTGCCATGTATATTTTAATTATAGCCATTTCTTTTATTGGTGTTTTAAGCCGGACATCCTGTATCACAATATTTGGAGAAAGGAATCAAAACCTACTACCTATTTAAATGCTACAGTGTAGATTGTTACTTCAAGTATCAATAGTTTTCATCCTCGCGTTGGTTTACAATCGTCGGTTTATTTAGGCATTATATGGAAAATTGAAAAGTAATAATTTTATTTATTACATCAGAAAAGGAGTTAAATTTTATTTGAACTATTACGAATGATAATTGCTAAAGGATCATATCTTTTAATTCCTGTGTTTGTTCCTCTTCGGTTTGCAGAGCATTAAGATTCATCGAACACTTTTCCTTCATGAACCATCGCTACATTTTTGTGAACCTGGGAATCACAAGCAGCAATGGTAATTAAGGGTCTGACTTTGGAAAAGAAATGCAAATCAAGCAAGAAGAGATAGCAAAAATAATCAAATAGGTATTGAAATAGGCACTAAAGATCGGAAAGACATCTAATAGGCAATAAAACTTGTAACGCTCTTACATCTTCTCGAACTGAAGGACAAGTCTTTTATATTGGCAAGTGTTTTGGTTCTGCCTTCATGTAAAATCCCAAGGTTCCTTGTCCTCTACCTTTTTTTTTTTCTTTTATTTTGTCTCTTTTCCTTATTCTCCCTTTTTCAGTTCCACAGTACTTCGGCGCTGTTTTTAGATGCGCGGTTTGTTTGGCGTACACCTTGTTTAAAATTACTGCCTGGTTAATTAAACATTCAGACGTTTTGAAACCAGGAGAAAGATACACATATAAGTAAATAGAGCGTCTGCAAAAGAATCAGTTATTTGAACTAAGGAAATGACTGAGGAAGGCAGAGAAATTTAGAGGAATGATGTTATGCAAATTAAAGAGATGCTATTCAGAGGACAGACTTTTTATTAGAGTTCTTCAGGAAAGAATTCACCAGGGAATGTACGTACTATAATTTTTTAAGAGATAGATCAATGTGCTTTTCTGTAGGTTAATCTAGTTGGATACCAGTAGACCACATGAGAAGGGGATTTTTTTGCTTGTTCTGTGTTGTCAAACTCTTTCGTTTCCTTACTCCCTCGTGAATTGTCTCTAACAGCAGATTTTGTTTCTTTTCTTATTTGCTTGAGCGGACTCGTGGCTCTGTGTCAGATTGGGAGCAAATGCTGTTAAGGGAACACTTAGCTTTAGTAATCTTTCAAAATATTTTGAACTAGGCACAGCAATCTGCAATATGTAGTGAAATACACATTATGTAGTCATAAAATCAAAAGCTAAATATTATAAAGATTGAATAAACCATATTTCGGAATAAAAACTTAATGCGTTACCTCATCTATAGCTATTAGATACCTAAAGAAATGAAACAATATGGCTGTAAATTTGGCTTTCTTTCAGGTGAGGTAGTTAATCTAATACTGATTGTGTACGACGCAAGAACAGGAGCAACTCGTAGCTTGTTTTTCTTCTTGCTTAACCATAGCTATGGTAATCGCCAAGGCAAGGGTTAACATTCTTTTGAGATACTTATTTTCTTTGCTATCCAGGCGAATCTTAAGAAAGTATCATTAAATATAGGAATAGGAAAAATGGCGATAATTTAATATTTATGTTTAAATCTAAAACAAGCAGTTCGTTTAAGAAGAATGTTGGAGCTGGTGACCAAAATGGAGTATTTCAATGCAAGCTATGATTCGTTACTTAACCTTTCACTATCGTATATACACAAAAAAGTAACCACTAAGTGATGGTTAGCACCTGCACCTCGAGATAGTGTGTGTACGGAATATTGCTGAAGAGGGTTAAGCAGTTCGATGCGTCATTAATGTAGAAACACAACGCCCACTACCAACAACAACAGTAACAGTTTAAAGAATATGTAAAACTGTCTCGCAAATTCGTGTATATCAAACATTATTGTAAATTATTAACTAAATTTAAACATATTAGGATAGATTCATAGAGAAAGTAGGATGTTTCGGCACTACGGTCAACATAGTTGACGTATAGTACCTACCCTTTCCAAGGGATATATGGGCAAGTCCGGGTTCTGCAGTTCACATGTCTCCTCCGGCGCTTTCAACCCTACAGTCAGATCTATGGATTCATGGAAAGGAAGCATTCACCTCTTTTGCCTAAGTGACCACAAGAAACATTGGAAAAAAGAGACCAAGAAATTTGAAACGGAGCCTCCCGAATGCGAATCCAAGCATTGCCTGAGCCACCTAAAATATTACTACGTTACTTATGCAGTGAGTGCAAAAAATTGCAGTAGTTTAACAAATTAGCAATAAAATGGCCAAACAAGACAAGTTTACAACATTTTATACTGCAAATAATTTATAATGTATTTTATAAATTGATATCTAATAACTTATGATAAAAAATATGCATTTGCACTTTGGCAAATTCATACATAATGTACTAAAGCTACATAGGGGGAGTATTTTTTGTATAATTGGTTTTTTTTGTGTGTGTGTGCTTTTTGAAAAATGTGTCATAACTTTTTTTTCTGTTCTAAATCAATCATTCATTTAAACATACATATTTCCGTAAATACTTGCTCTAGAGAGAGCTTTTTCTAATTGTTCGGCAAATAAATAAGATGACAAAAAAATGAGAGCTTCTATTTCTTCTACAAATTTGAGTTTTCTTTTAATTTGTACATTTAATTACAGTTTGTGAAAGTAATGTACTTATTTAATGAAAATGTTTGAAAATATTATGCTCAATTATTTTTGAAAAATTAAATTGTTATATTGAAAAGTGCGTCATATTTAAGAGATTGTAACTTTCTTAATATTCAGTGCAACTTCTTCTTTTTTCAGCAATCACATGAAAATGTGTTCATGAATATAGGAAAAATCACTTAACTACCTTTAATAGTTTCTGAGTTTGCTGAGAGTTTCGGAATTTGCTCCACAAATCATTCCCCTGCCCTATTTCTATATTTCATTTCATTTTTAAGATTAACGTTAGTTTATACTTTAATATTTTCTCTTCTGAGTTACACTCTCATAATGTCCACATAATTTACCTCTCAGAATTTATCTCTGTTACATTATTTAGCTGCTTTTTATTAGCACCTAGGCCTGGTCCCACGATGTCTAGCAGAAGCATTGTTAGTCGGTTTAAGTATCTGACAGGCCTTGCCATATCGGCCACAGTTGTCTTCGCCAATGTACCTTAAAGGGAATGCTTCCCATTAGACATGAGTGTTGCACAGCACGTAGGGCCCAGGCTGCCGTATTTGTTAAGCGATATTTTCTCGCGAACAACTGTTACGCTTATCGGTGTTTCGTAATATTATGGGTGTTGGTGTTGGAATTCAGACGCATTATTTGAAGAAGGGAGATAAACATTTCCCTTTTGTTGCACCGCCTCGGGTAGCAGACCCAGCCGGCCAGTGTCAAGTTCAAGCAGGAGAACTAGCGCGATAGCATCGATAAATATATGGTAGGGACAAAACAGAAGTTGAAAATTTCTTTGTTTTCCTCATAGGCTTCCACTCTAGGCGCGATCTCATCTTTGCGAAGTGCCTATTCTTTTCCAACCGTCTATTTCTCTATCTGTTGCTCTCTTCAGACTCAGCCTACAGAAAAGGCTAGATATTGCTTTTTTGGTATGGGCAGTTTCCTTTTTCTGAACAAAGATTTTTCAGTTACTCTAAATAAAAATTTTAATTATATAAAGGGATTACAAGACATAGTGGAATGGCAAACATGGTTGATTTGCAATTTTGACCATCTTTTCTATACTTAATTCAGACATAAAATATTGATTTTTCAATCTTTTAATACAAGTCGTTAAAATAAACTGAGAAACCCCTCACTTGGCGCGACAGTCCTAAAATTTTGCATTGTGCAATATTGCCAAATTGTGCAATTAAAAATTCGTGAGGTGATATTTTGTCATTAACGTTTTCTTCTCCCCTTTTGTTTAGAAATCACAGATTGTGTGGTCCATGTGCGGAAATTTCCTCTTCAGATTACATGCTTTCCTAGTAAATTACTCACTTCCAATCAAAATAAACTTATCACTAAATTTGAACAATTTTTACATTTGCTTCTTTTATTATGATCCTTTTTTGTTCTGGGTTTTAGAATAATTAAAATATTTTCACTTCAAAACTTTGGCCTGTAATTTCCATATTAGATTTGTTGAAAGTGCAGCAGTGATAGGGAATATAAAAGTATGGACATATGTTTTTAAGTTATTTCAAGGTTTATTTATATACTGTTTTCACAGATCTGTTGTTGAGTAAAATGTGATTTTGAACAAAATAAATATCTTAGAGGTATTTTTAGGAAAACTTAATGGAAATAAATATATGTAAAATTATTTTTTAATTTTAAAGCCTTACAATTACAGCAATTCAAAAACTTAACAAGTTTTGGCACTTTGTTAACAGGATTTAAATTCATAACTTGATGACAATTATTTTGCTTTTCTAAAGCATCTGAGTCACCGCTTTCGTTCTCTTTTTAGTATTTGTGGAAGAGCATTTTCCATCTAAAGAGTTAAAAGAAACAGCCCAGTGCATCGCATATAAAAGTTATTGACCACAAGCATAAATTCATAAAAAATTTAAAATAGAAGAAGCTTTTCTTACAGTACCAACATAAAATAAATATAGAAAAGAAACTGCTTTAGCTGGGACATAAATCCTTATATTTTAATTGTGTTGTTTGTTTGTTACTCGTATTTTGAATATATAAAAGGTTATCATTAATTATGTACCGCTTTCTCATACTTTTTATCGGCCTATCTTACTTTACAGAAATATATGGCGCTGAAGATAAACAAAATGAATTAGTAATGCTTATTGCTAAGATTAGAAAGGAACCAATTTAACAAATGTTATAAAATGTATCAGATGAGAGATCCACTTCAAATGAGTGCGTTTTCGCCATGCACAGTGCTGCCGTGTGATTTATTTTTTCAGAGGCGATATTTCTAAATCTAGGACGCCCTTCTAATTAATGAACCGGATTCCACATCTTTTAATTGGTGGGGGCGTCGTTTATGGCCAGATGTGCGAAAGATATGCACGTAATTCCAGAACTCTCTTTGAAATGCTTCCGTGGCCATATATCAGTTTGCCTAATGTAAATTTAGAATAAACAGAGCTTTAACAGGTGTTAATAACCGACAGACATAGATCATTGTATTTAAATTAAGCTTCGTGAATAGCTAGGTTCGATTTATTGGGAGGTGCAAAGCTGTCCCGCTAAGTAATATTTACGCCTTGTATCAGGGAATGTAACTTCTTGGTATGGAAAATTAATCTTAAATACTTTGCCACCGGCTGTAATAAGTTTAGAAACCCCATATTTACAGTTTCTCGTAACTTGAGGATACAACTGCAGGACAAGAAGCTTATATTCGTTTTGAATAAATTTAGTGGATAAAATCATGAAATAAGATACAGAAACGAGAACAGAGCTCATAAAGAACCATTATAAATGAAAAACAAATTTAGTTGCTGCAAATGTTGTATTGTAGCTGATACACGAATTTCTTACAATAAACGGAACATTTTAAGAGGAAAATGCATTGTGGTTATTAAACCAAAGAATGTTTTTAAAATACCTAAATTATAAATGCTTTTTTTTTTAATCTATTGTTATAACATTTATTTTGCACATCAGCTTACATTATAACTGAAAATAAGTCAAATGTTTTGTGTAGTTCTCGGTTTTAGGCGGAAAAATATGATCATGTAGCAAATGTTTAATGTAAAATGCAGTGACCGACGTTAATTAACGCACATTTTTTAAAAGTACATATTCATGTTTGCCTAACATATACATTGACGTTTTGGATATATATAGAAAACTGAAAGAGAATTGAACAGCACTTTTATTTTTCATAAATTTGTATTTTCTAGACATGCCAATATCTAGGGAAAGTTTCAAAACGACATCTTCTTACAGATGTTTATGTTTTGTGTTATAATATACGGGGTGAGTCTTCAGAATTTACCAGACCGTCCTAAAGGGAGTTTATCTTCATCTACTGTGTACATATTGCTCCAGAACGACTACTATTTTTTTTCTTTTTGACTTTGTTTTATATGAAATATCTACAAAGAGCAAAATATCATTCACTGCCTTATGTTTGTCATTTCACATTAATTTAAAGTTATTTTCAGTTACTTATCATATTAAATGAAACAGACTCTTATAATAATTTGTTATTTTATTGGAATTTATATAATTCGGATTTTAACATTAATAAATACCACAAAGAAGCATTATTTCTCTCTTCCGTACCGGAAAAAAAAGGTCTACTTTCATGAACCGTGGACCTTCACCGCTAAAGCCCAGCGCACGCACAGTGCAACGCAAGTCAAAACATATACTCGTAGCAGCCAATTCTGCCGAAATCAATACGACGCAGGGGACAGTGTTTGTGGGAGAGTCTGAAAACCGGGACTGTATAACTTCCCAATCCGTAGGTCAAGAAGACTCACTCGGTATACCCTTTAAAATGTAAATGTATATTTCAAAGGGTTACATTAAATAAGGTTTCAAACATATCCCTAAAGCTGTTGTTTGGATTAGCCGTATAAAAGTTGTTAAAGTTGTATGAACAGTACACTTATTCGAGTCAGACTATATCGTTGTCAAGCAGCACAGGTAATGAAGTCAAAAGACATAAAAGCGTGGAACTAGTTCTGGAATCTGAAATTTACATGATGACAGATTTAAACAAACTATAAATAAACTTAATTTCTTTCTTTTTCTTTTTCTTTTCATTTTCTCTTCTTTTTTCTTTTTCCTCTTGATTTTGCTCTGTGGCTGCCAATTTTGAAATCTCTGGGGACATGCCAAAATGAAATGGAGAGAAATATTCTCGTTCTCTCAGGGGTTTTGATCGTGATCTGCGAAGAAGAAGCACGGCAGTTAAAGTAGAGAGGGAATAATTGCAAGGTTAAACCGGAGAGGGTGGACATTGTATTTTATTGGATTGTTAGGAACGGAGAACATTTCGGCCACTTCAGCTGAGCTGGCCGTTTGTGCCTACGCCCTCAATGGTGGCACCTCTTGTGAGGGAGTCACTAGGCAGCCGGGTCCGAAAGTGGAGGCCCCCCGGACATAGACGACTTTCCCATGTTCCCAGATAGAGCAACCTAAATGTGCCCATTTCCAAGGTCTCCGCTTGTGAAGGACCACTGCAATATCAAAACCAGGGGCAGAAACGTCATGTCACCGTCACACCGCACACATCTCAACTCTCCTGGCATTTTCGACTCTGTAACAAAACCAACGGAATGAAATGGGAGACAAAAAATTCACGAAAGGTAAATATCCATCTCAATATTCGCCTAAACACCAGGGAAAACCACGAAAAGTACCAAGGAATTTCAACCCCGAACCTCCCGAGTTCAAATCCTAAGATTTACCGCTTGAGTCATCCCGCTCAGTGAGGATGGACATACAGCAACAGGTGAGATCAACGCCCGGGTGAAGAAGTAAGGAAAGAAGGAAGTACGTTGGGTTGACTTCTTCAATGAATTCTCCGACGATAATGAACAGAATTGGCCAGAAATAATCTGAAGAAAATGCTGAAGAGCATGATGTAAAAACCAATACTCTGTTCTTCAAAGTTTAAATATTGTAAGCATAGAGTGCTCTCCCATTTGCAACGTTTCATTAGCCAATCCTGTTTATCCTTTTAGGAATGAGCTTATTTATTTTCTGCGCATTTGACGAAATGCGTAAAGCATTTAAAGACATCGTAATTATTAATTTAATTTGCATTAGACTTATTGATACTGGTATTTTCATGAAGAGATCAGAAGACACACTTATACTTGAGTATGTTACTGAAATCAACTAACTGTAATACAGAGTACAGGTCCAAAGACGCATTCACATTAATCTAAACGCGCTAAGACGAACCTCTCGAGTGTTTTATTTATTTGGTTGATTTACGGACGCTCTTTAACATCGTGAAACGGCCAACAAATTTTGCTCAGATGCCTCTTCAATAGGATTGAGGCTCTTTTACGTTCCGTAAATGTACGACACGGGACCCACGGCTTTACTTGCCTTCCGAAGGAAGTCAAACTTGGATTTTTACTTTAGGATTAAACCCATGATCCCGGTATACGAATCTCGAGTGGAATATGTATGCATGGACAGCATTGTTGACGTTTTATTTATTTGTTTATTGTTGTTGCAAGGCATTTTGAAGAGAGGTATTCTTTTTAAGAGCATTTTGAGATTTTCAAAATCGAAGGCTTTTTCAATATTCGCATTTGCCAATTATGTTTATTTTTCACACTTCAATGCATGTGCTATTTATTTTGAACGCTCTAAAATAAGCGGAGGAGTAGGAAAAGAACAACTTATTTTAGATACAAACCTAAGGGCAGACGATCTCATTCTAACTTGACACTAGAGACGTCAGTAGGCCGAAATTTTCCACGGTTCCCGTACCAAAAACGGACCATCTCCCCACATTTTGCTCTATATTGTTATTTCCTATGAAGTGGTATCTCATTGAAGTGTCAAGAGCATGTCCAGATGTACTAGTTTTGTGTCGCCATACAGACAGCTTCTTAGCATATCATTAACATACGAATTACATATCCTTATTCTGTGTACACAGGGTCTTGTGCATGCATCACTTCATATATGGGTTTTACGTCGGGGAACGGAAGGGAAGGCAGAAAGGAGCAAGAAAAACTCATTCACTACGTTCTTTACGTTATACATTATGCATGTACAGTCATATCATGTGCAGCTCTGTAAATTATATTTCAGTGGGAACGCGCAAGCTTATTATAATATTCTTTGGAAACTCGGTGTGACATCCTTTCCATGGCTTTGCAATAGCAGCTTGCCCCATAGCGCCAATCATTGTCTGCTTCGTTAAATATGACTTTGCTTTGTAATGTCAGACAGGAAAAATTTGTTGGAGCTAGCGATTAAAACGTCATTTCATAATAGTGGCTGCATGCATAATGCGTATGTTTGTGGGGTTTGGCATGTATCTAACAACATAATGGGGGAAAATACAAACACTCAAACCGGTATGTAGACAAAAGCTATTCAGAAAGGAACGTGTTCCGGCACATAGCTTGTGAATACAAACTAGAAATGCTCTAAATTGAGAAATTATACCATGTGACAAGGAATTCATGCACGGTGCGTCAGAAGATGATGTAAGGAATGCCCACAGGCAGAGCTGTCACAGCGGCACAACTGGAACATATTGCTTTAGTCATGGGTGTGCTCAGGAGTTCGCTTTTGCCGTTTTTGCAAATGCTTTTTTTCTGCATAAACCACAGGAAGCTTCTCTTGTGTAGCCGTATACGTATTCTTAGTTTTTATAACATATTTTTTGCCAATGGTTTTGCTTTTAATGAGCGTTGTAGCTCCTCCTGATTAATAGTAAATGTCAAGAAGCATTGACGAGAAAATTCCCGAATAGTTTCTGACAGCATAACATTATTATATGGTAGCAATTTCTCATATTCATGAGCTGCGGAGATAGAATTAGTGCAACTATAGAGGCAAGCTTTCAGAGTAAAATTAAAGAAGAAATTCCAGTAGGAATGTTAGTTGGTTACTCGTTAAATTATACACAAATACGGTAACTCTTTCCGTCAAGACAAATAAACACTGCTCCAATCAAGTGCTTCCAGTAAACCGACGCTTTGTTTAATAAAACGACCAATAATGAAAGTAGATATGCTATTTAGTAGCGCCAAATACCATTTGGCAAGGCTATCAGTACCACTGGTGGGTGGCCTAATCTAGTATCAGACTTTCCTTCTCAGCATGTGTGTAACCCGAGTGCTTGAAGCAGCTTATCTCCACACAAACGGCTTCCCAAAGGGACATTGTCCACTCCGTTGTACTTATAGTACTGCAAGAATTACCACGTCCACAGAGCTTGCAACATAGCATACCTTACCGCCACGGGTGGCCGAGGTCGTTAAGGTGCGGACTCGTGAGCGGGAGATCTGGGGTTCGAATCCCGCTAGGGCCGTCCTCCCGGGAGTTGAAGTTTTTTTCCAGGTTTTTCTCAGTCCTCATAACTGGCAAATACCGGGGAGGTACCATAAACTTAGCCCTGGAACGTTTCCTTCCTTAAAAAAAAGTCCTTTCCCAATATATCATTTCATCTCATGCATCACCAGTATTCACCGCCTGTTGCTTCAGTAGTAAAAACGGGCGTTAAATACCATTCAAAAAAAAAAAAATATAGCATACCTTCCTCTCGCGGGATCGTTAAGTTACTGAACTTAAAGGTTCTTATCGAAACTTGTTAGATAATAGTCAAACACTGTAAAAAGGGTGGTGTCATTTTGTCTTCATAAACTTGCTGTGCAAAAAGATTAGCAGGAAGATGGTCTGGCAGAAATAATAGAAAATCGATAATCTGCATGTAGTTTTACAATGTTGTCTGAAATATCTATAATGAGCTGTTGAGAATTTTTAATTTCTTGACGGTATTCCTTGTGATAGAAGTTAAAATTAAATAAGTTTTCCTTCTTACAAATATTTTATTTTTTGTTAAAAATGAATCTTTTGGTAAATATGTTAATTAAATTATCTGTAAAATGCCATCGTATTTATAAATATTGCAGTTATTTTAAGAATTTATAGGATTTTAATTTGCACCAATATCATTCAGATATCAGCTGAAAATCTCAATACCTCTTATTAAAACATTTTAATAACTTAAATGGAAATTAAAAAAAAAAAAAATTAAAAGCGTTAACTCTAAAGAAAGCTACATGTTTATGCAGAAATTAATACTATGTAAATGCATAAAATATTTAATAATACATCTATTAGATGTGTTTTAATTTATATATTCCTACCAGTAGCTAAAATCTCTTGTTCTGGCAGTGACTCAGGCCAGACAAAGCTTCTATGTGGGCTGTTCTTGGCTAGTTATTTATGGTGTGAATTCAGAGGATTTATAGATTCTGTCTTATCTACACATATTAAGAATGCTATTGCTCGTAAACTAACCTGTAATCTTGGAAATGTAGAAAAGCATTTATCACTTGCAGGTTTGCTACTTTAGCTTCTATCGTCTGTTACATCTTCCAGTAAATACACTTTTTGGTCTTTAGTTTGTAGGCTGTGGCACAGTGTGCATTTAACGACAAGTTTTTTTCGCTTTGAAACATTTTTGTATTAAAATGATAACAATGTAAGCGCACTTGCTTCCTTGCTTCTGCTTCTCTATAATTTACTCAGCACAACCTGTTTCGTATGGACATGCTGTCAGATAAAGGTCTACAGAATCTTCGTAATTATACAATTACTGTCTACTTTTTATTTTTCAGTTTTTAAATGTCATACAACTTTCACATAGCGTATCATTATTAGGATTTTGTTGGTGAGGGATGTTCCGTGTTCGACTCGTATGATAGCTCCTGTTTCAAGTCAATCGTTTCGCCTGCAGCGTCTTCTAGCGTTCAAACATGGACACTTTTGGTTTGTTTTTAAAGGAAACGCAAATGCGAAATTTTTGTTAATAGACGCGAAAATGATGAGCATTTCAAGCAAGTTATCAAAAGCAAATGATATTTTGTGATAATCTTTAAATTTTCGAAAGTAATATCAAAAGAGTGTGTGAGATTGCCGATAAATTCACAATTATAGTAAGTGAATTTATCTGGAAAGCTCAGACCCTCGAGTGACGTTTATTAGGGTCATCTGAAGAATAAAATAAGGATTTAAATATAATTCCCCTAGACTTGGCTTACAAAATTGTAATAATTGTATATTGTATTATGAATACTTAACCTTTTCAAGCCATCTTGCAACAGACGAATTTCGATTGTCAGTAATGCCAATAGAGAAGAGGCAAATACGGGTTTAGGGCTATCAGAAACCGTGATACTGAAATAGACTGATGCAAGCGTTCGATTGACTAGTACCAACTGAGAGAAACAAAATACACAATTTTTAACATGTTTATTAAAATGTATGGTTGGTTAGGCAGATATTGTTACATAATTTATAAAATTAGAATGTGCAAAAACAATTGTTTGAGTAAATACACATTAAGCTAGCTAAACAATTGTTTAATACACAGTTATCATAGAAAGGATATTTGGGAATTAGTGCCTGAAGATGTGGAAGCAGAATTCTACACTTTATTTAATATTGCAGAATGATGTTCTTGATTAATTTGTATGATGCTCAGGAATTATAGTGGGGATGTAGAGTTGATTCGCTTGATAAAGAGATTTGATAAAACTGTAGGATAATTTCTGCGATATTGAACTGTGATTGGTCAAAATTCAAAATGCTGTGCCATTTCATTGGTCGATTTTATCATGATGTTACAAAATTGAAATATTCATCGTAAATTTTGTTGTACAAGTTGAATCACATTCCAGGGATTGATATTGCAGGCATCCAACATTTTCCGCAAGATATTAACATTTCTCCCTCATCTAATCAATATAAAAATGGAAACTTTATAAAAACTACACATAAAAATTTACCTTCCGCGTGTATGGAATGAAGATGTCAAACTACAACCCAATGAAATTTCTTAACTGACAATCGACTGTCTTCGTGCTGTTTGTAAACAAATGCATTTCAAGGCAACTGTGCTCTAGAACTCGGCGCTAACGACTTAAGAGAAATGATACCACTGTCAGTTATTACGAATTAATAACTATGATACAACGCTTTCCCGAGTTACAAATTGAATACTGGAAGCACTGGCTAATAACATTACAAAAAAAGAATAATTTAAAAAGACCTGTCCTCACTGTAAAACCACAAATACAATAGTGTACCAAGAAAACTATGACTAATAGTTATAGATCTAAATATTTTATTCTACTAGTGTTTATTTACGATTCGTAAGTGCGTACAGAATCAGCTCTTGCTGTTCAGGAGATTATTCAAAGAAAGAATCGCTGATGAATTGAGTTCCAAGTCCTGCTGAGATTCATAAATTAGTTAACAAATTTCAGGGAATCCGGAGGCAGTAATCCGGATAACAAGAGAAGACTATGACACACAGTGCTCACGGAAGAAGTGCTCGACGACATCAAGCATCGCCTAGAAAATTCCCCTAGAAAATTTCTTTGGCATCTTGCTCAGAATTCTGGAATTTCCTAGCTATCTTCATGGAATTATATTCTGTGAATGGATTATTAATAACGTATACTGATCTCTATTTAATTCTGTTTTCTGTTAAAGTTTGGTTTATTTGCATGATTATGTTAAAACGCAGAAATACCAATACTGATGTTGTATGAGGAATTTCATCAGTCGACGCCAGAAATGTTTGAAAATGAAGGAAAACTGTTTCAACATTTCCCTGGGTTATGCCGGCAAGTACAAGTATTTAAGTAATTGTTTTATAATTATTAGCCGGTATCTGCATAAATGGTGGTCCTCTCCAGACCAGCAGTATTTTTTTAAATGACATTTAACGCCCGTTTTTACTACTGAGGTACCACAGGCGGTGGACACTGATGATACATGAGATGAAATGATATATTAGGGAAAGGATTTTTCTTAAGGAAGGAAACGTTCCAGGCCTAAGTTTAAGGTAACTCCCGGCATTTGCCATTTATGAGGACTGAGGAAAACCTGGAAAAAAGCCTCAATCAGGAATGACGGTCCTGGTGGGATTCGAACCCCAGACCTCCTCACGAGACCGCGCCTTAACGGCCTCGGCCACCCGTGCGGCGTTCATCACCTAGATCGTGAACTAGACTTGGAGAGACTTTCCATTAGATTGTACCTAGAGTCTAATCCGACCCAGCTAGGCGTCCAGCACCCCCGGTGAGGCGGCCTAATCCAGCATCATTTTCCTTACTATGCGGGTGAGGATTTAACCTCTACCGAAGCGGTACACACCTTCGGCACTCCCTTATATGGCACACTACCACCGCAGAGCACCCAGTTTCCCGTGAGTTTCCCGGACCACCCATCCCGACGCTCCCCGAAGGAAGGGGCTGAAATGTCTAACCCGCGTAGCTTGATAAAGAACGGGCTCGTGTTGCTGTAAGGCCGTGAGTGCAGGCTGCACCCGCGCACGGGAAACTCTATGCACAATTGTAACATTGGTTACAGCCAATGGCACTGCAGGCTCAACGGTTGACTTGACACGAGATCAATTAGTAAGTTGAGCCACATTTTCAATTGTCCAGGCCCGGATGCATCGCAGACACAAAATTGACCAAGGAAGCATTTTCGGGGACAGCAACTAATGGTAGAGGCGTCGAACTTTTACTGTTAAAATGATGAGACTGTAGCGTTGATGGTCTTATTCCTGGAACTAGATGACAGCTACTCAGCCACTTGTTCGTTACGTTGTTATGAATACGCATAAGAAATGATATGCATCAGACTTCGCTTAGGAAACAACTTTGTCACGTCTCTGCAATCTCTTTACTGCTGACAGAGATCGGTATGGAAGTGAGAGAAAATAATACATTTATTCTTTGTTTATTAATTAAAGCATCCCCAGATATTCTTAATAGTGCGAGAAACAAGAAATTTTCCGTTTCTGTTCAATCTTTGATGTAGAGAAGTGGCATTGACAACGCTGGAGATTATCCGGGAATCTCAATGCTGGAGAATTTCCGGGAATCTCTTGGCTATGTGCTAATGTTTAGACGAAAAGGATAGCATTGGACACTCGGAGCTAGATGGGATGGATGAGGTTCCGCTTTTAATGCTAAAAGTTTGTATGATAGGAAAAATTGGATAAAAGCTGAAGGTAGTCAACGGAAACATTGGAAGATTTGTTGATTGAGAAGTGAAAAAATTAAAACGAATGGAAGAAAAGAAACCAAGATAGAGGAAGATTACCCAAAAGTGCCTTTGCTTCCAAAACAAATGAAATGCAAGATCTTGGATGTTCATATCAGAATATTTATTGAGAGAATTGTCCTTACATAGACTTGGACATTACATCTGGTGTGCTGGTATTATTTTCGCTGTAATTGTACACTCATGACCTGAGATGTTAAAGAGCGTCCATAAATTAAAAAAAAAATCCCTTTAATTGAAAATTTGTGCATATATTTCTATTTAGAAAAACATACACGTGTATTGCTTAAAATGAGATTTGAAAAGATGTAAGTATTGGCGATAAAATAAAAGTTGAATATTGTTCTCGAAAAGAAGTTTGATTTATCAGATTACGGTTTGGCGGTAGGGCTACAGCCGCGGGACAGCGGAAGTGATGAAATATTTGTGTAAAGAAAACACATTGATTACCGATGACTTGATACTCGCGTTTGGTTATTGCTGCACTACTGAGGTTTTTGATCGCGGTATCACGGGATCATTGGACCGGGAGAAAACCTGTATATCCACTTTTGAGGTGGCCTCTCTCGTAATGTGCATTATATGTGGTAAACACTCCTCCCCTCAGCCAATGACCGCCCAAACTTTAGGGTCACGTGATAAAGACGGCCATCACGCCCGGGTGTACTCAAGGCGGAGCTAGTACACGCAAGTAAGGCCTACATGGCTTGCAGTGGCGTATCCACTCTAGATAAAACATCTCAGACTGTCAACTGTTATTGTCTCACCAAGAGATATGTGGCAATCGGCAGCCATGTTTGAGCAAGTATGGTGTACTCCACATAGTTTACTTTCGGACTTTTTTCCACGAAATAGGATGTTTTTATCTAATACTATTTAACAAATCAGCATTAATCATTTATAAACTGTAAACACCTTAATAGCTTATTTGAAATATTCTTATAATCGAATTGTCATATGAGAATATACGTACAAATATAAGTGTAATTTGAAAAAAAAATAATAAGTTAGGGTATAAGATAATGAGATAATTAATGCATAACATATTGAGTAAAACACACTTTTTGTATGCCAAACCTATAAAGTCTTTATTTTCGGTCAAAATTGTTGCTACATTATGATAAAATGACAAAATTACCATAGTAACAATTTAGTCATTAAATTGTTTTCATTGCTAAAATGCGCTCATCATATGGATATTATGTTACGATAATATTAAGGAACCAACTTATATATTGCTGTAAATAGAATAAATTTGTTTGCATTGCTGAATACACAATTATAGAAGTGGATAATAAAAAGTATCAAGTTAATATTAGTTACCAAATAAATTAGTAGGTAGATTCGAGAATGCTAATCTGTTCCCAGGTGCTAAGACTAAAGCTTCTGAAATACCCTTAAATATTTTTGCTGTTCATCATTTAAATAATCTGTCGAATTTTTTCCGATAAGTATAAGTTTATCACGAAATTAGTGATAACTCAATTTTTCAACTGGGCTGAATTTTCTTGCGGTAAATCCAACCTTGCTAACAGCAGCAACAATGATGATGATGATGATGATGATAATAATAATAATAATAATATTACAAAAACTAAATAAATAATCTCTTAATAGTGACGTCATTAAAGAAGGCAATTACTTAAAAATATCAACATTAATACTAATCGTATTTTACAAATATTAATTCTGACGTTATAAACATCATATGAACCACGTGTGTAATGTAATAAAATTATTGCATTCATAAAAATTATGAAACTCGCTTTTTAAACATTTACTCATATCATAAAGTATAACATTAAATTAATAAAATATACTATTAAGTCAATATTATGCAAGTAAAGTAATATTATTAGGAAAAAAAATAAGTTCAGTATTACCTCTTTAAAATTAGAGAAGCGTTAAAAATGATTTAAAGCTTGCAACAAAGCAACTGATACCAATAGCTCATCTGTATCAAAATGAAAACTATTCGATAAGCAAATTGACAGTTCATTGCATAATTTTATGAAATAAGGTATCCAATAAATAGTTTGCGCGATTTTCCTCTGAATAATGAAGGATGCTGTCGTATGACCCCTAACTTCACTCGATAGCAGATTCTCATTTCTTGTGACAGATGTCCTGTCGCAGTAGATTGTTCCTATCAGATCTTGTATGTAAATGACATACGGATAAATAAAGTTTGAAAACGAGAAGCGAGGTAAATTGGAGAAGCTGTGTGTAGATAGCAGATTAGGAGAGAGGAGTTACGTCGCTTGCGTATTCTGAAGTTTCTCAAACCACGAAGACGCATGGTCGTTCTCAAAAGTATTGCATACAATTCAGTTTTGTCAGGAAGAAAAGATTTTATTTGCCTTAAGGAGTACATGATCGAAAATATTTGCATAGATATATGATTCACCTCAAGGTAGGAATCCAAATACAGGAGTTTTCAAAAGTCAGTCATTGAGAGTTTAGAAAAAGTGTAGAACTTAAATACCTTAAAATAATTTATTTTGTAAATGCCAATCCTTTCCTTAGTCGTTGTTAGGGAGTTACGTTGTCACCAAAAACCTCTTTAAATTATAATATAGTGCTTTTCCCCCAAATTTTCGGATAGAGCGCTTTCGGTTGTATCATTCATTACATAGTTTAGTAATTTTCAAACTCAAGAACTAACGAATTTATAACAAAATGTACGCTATTATGACAAATATATTGTGGTTTTATTAACAAAAAACATTCTATATGTTCTACTCGTAAAAAGTTCCTCGATGTCTTCATAGCTAATGCAGCATTTACCAAAAGTTACGCATATATAAAATAAACCTTTCTAATAAATAAGATTTGACGTGCCTTTTTTGCAATTTTTTTCTAAACTCTTCCATCTTCCTGTAAAATAAATCAAGCGTCACTTTTGAAAAACTCAGAATAGTTTTAGGTTCTTCACTGTATAACTGTATAGAATGATAATGTTGTGTACTAGTACATGCGGTAGATTATTTTAGTATACTTTGATCTATAAGAGGATAAGCTGAGACTTATTTGAATTGTTTAAATCCAAAATTGTTGGTCAAAGGTATATTCAGTCCAATTCATGGTTAATTTTAGCGTTATAGAGTTTATCGTGTCGAAAGTGTAAATTTATTTGTATATCATCGCATAAATGTGGTGCTTGCAACGTGTTAGGTTACTAAATATGTCATTAATGTAAATTGAAAAATAGTATCCTATCCTACAACAAATAAAATAATAAATTTAAATTATTACAGTCAAACATACGGCGCTGCTGTAAAACTTAAGAATAAATTTCTTTTTGCTAACACGTTTTCTAAACTACATAACGATGTCGATACAGTCATTGTGGTAAATGTGTTTTTGTGCGACAATTAGAGAATGCCAGTGGCGTGAGAAAATAAGCATATCAGAAAGCGCCTTCGTATCTTCAAGATCGCGTATAACCAGCAGCGCACTTAAATATTTCATAGAAAAGTGTTGATCGTTCTCAGATATGGCGTGAAGGGAGAAAAGTGAGTAGTAAATCACGTTCCTTCCCTCTCTTTCTATCTTGTATTGGTTTCTATTTGCTGCAAGCAATTTGTAAGCTCTCTTAATTTTCTAATAGCATTCTCCCCAGGTTCCATCGAAATTCTCTCGTTAATATAAAAACTAAACAGTAAAAATTGCTGATATATCAGAACTTATTTATTCGCCCCCCTCCAACCGCCTCTGTTCAGAGGTCTGCACCTTTAAAACTATGAATTTTATAAGCATAATTCTTCTCATTCAGTGGTCCTTGGCGCATCTAATTCTGAAGATTCTAATTCTCATGCTAAAACATACATATCTTCAATTTGTTCATGCAGCTTAGCCACGATCTCAAATGACTGCGGGAAGTATACACCACATTCTTTAAATATTTCAGAGAGCACATTTTGTAAATATGAAAGGAATATGCATTTATGCTAAATATTTTATAAAACAAAACAAAAAATCAGTTATGTAGTAGGGTTCATGCTTTCAAAGTTACAAATCTCTAAACTACGGTGTTTTTTTTGATTTCCTACAAGTTGGGGCATAAACTGAAAGACTGTATATTGTCACAAGGGGCTGAGATTGCCGATAAATTCACTATGTTCGTGAACTTATCGTCAGTCTCAGGTCCTCGAGTGATATTTATTAGGACTATTTCACGAATAAAATAAGAATTTTAATGTAATTCCCGTAAACTTGGCTTACAATATTGAAATAATTGTATATTTGTATCATGAATACTTAACCTTTTTAAACCATCTTGCAGTAGAAGATGTCGATAATCAATAATGCCAATAGAAAATCAAACACGGATTTACGACTATTTTATGAATAGATTAAGAATGAAAGTAATATATGTTGGAAATTCGCGCACAGGATATTAATAATTGTATAAAATGTTATGCTTACTTATGAAAACCTACTTATTCAGAAACCGTGAGCATGAAAATGACGAAAGTCGACTGTTAAAGTCGCTACTTTTCGATTTACTAATAGCAACTAGAAATACAAAACAGAGATAAGTTACCATTCTGAACAAAGTGGTTATTAAAAGTTGATGGTTGTTTAGGCAAGTATTGTTACATAATTTACAAAATGATGTCACACTGCTTGCCTTAATACGCAAAACAATTGCTTGAGTGAATACGCATTAAGTTAGTTAAATGTGCAATTACTAAAAACGCAGAAAAGAAAAATACCTACGCTAGTGACGCGTGCACAGAAAGTATATAGTGGAGGTATGGAGTTGGCTAAACTGGCCACAAGACAAATACACTTCGCGTGATTAAAAGAATTTGAAAAAATTTACAATTTCATTGTGATGTTGCGCTGTAATTGGTCAAAATTCAAATTTTTTTCGTTTCATTGGTCGATTTATGATGACGTCATATAAGTGAAATAGTGTCTGTAAGTTACATGGATATACAAGAAAATGGGTAGAACCTAAGCTTTGCTTTTGCAGCACATGTTGTGAGACTGCGTCGATTGCTTTTTCGCTTAACGACTAACAATGCTTTTATACCTTGCCACTTAATATTACTGATGGTTTCCTTTTGTAGCAGAAGAAATTAAACGACTGCTCTTTTTATTTATAAAGAACACGACTTACAAACTATTTAGAACGCCAACTGCATTCCTAGCACTTAGCAGAGCAAAATGAAACAACCTGAAACAGTGTTCTAGAGTTTAAAGGCAATTCATTTCCAAGAGGAAAAAATGTGCAATACTTTAATTGCTTTCGAACCAAATGTCGAACAAAACTTTTTTTCCTTTTAGTGCCTTAGTTTTCCTTTTTAATGCAGTTACGCAAAGTGTAGCTATTTAAGGTGAAACAAATAACAATAATGCCTATTCAAAAGGATCTGAAAATTGCTCCCTTTGCACTTTTCAGTAATACCAGGGTGACAAATCCAGGCTTACCGCCACGGGTGCCCGAGGTCGTTCAGGCGCGAACTCGTGAGCGGGAGGTCTGGAGTTCGAATCCAAGACCTCCTTGACTAAGGCTTTTTTCCAGGTTTTCCTCAGTCTTCATAAGTAGCAAATGCCAGGTAGGTACCCTAAATTTAGGCCTGGAACGCTTCCTTACTTTAAAAAAAATACTCCTTTCCGAATTTATCAATTCAGTTCATGTGTCATCAGTGTCCACCGCCTTTGGCTCCTCAGTAGTAAAAATGGGCTTTAAACACCAATCAAAGAAATAAAAAAAAAAAAAAAAAATCTGGGCTTTATGCATTGTAAATTAAAAATGATTTACAACTATATGCTGTTATTTTTTTTTTTTTTTTTTGAGTAGTGTTTAACGCCCGTTTTCACTACTGAGGCACCACAGGCGGTGGACACTGATGATACATGAGATGAAATGATAAATTGGGAAAGGATATTTTTTTTTTACGGAAGGAAGCGTTCCAGGCCTAAATTTAGGTACCTCCCCGGCATTTGCCAGTTATGAAGACTGAGGAAAACCTGGAAAAAACCCCAGTCAGGGAGGACGGTCCTGGCGGGATTCGAACCGCAGATGCTGTTATTGAACTGCATTCCCCCACCCCCCAAAAATAACTGAACTTTTATTTGCTTAACTCTGATTGTTTAAATAAAAAATGTTCACATAGAAGAATGAAGTTTATAGAGCTAATTGTTTGTTACTATATACTAACTTGAGCTAACAAGGAGCTTTGTTTGAAATTTTATCTTAGGCAAACTTTTCTTGCAGTTGTTGAATAAGTTGTTCATTGAAACACGAGGTCCGACGTTGCAGCTCAAGGTCAGACCAGAAACTCATTGTTGGAATTCCTATAAAGGTATAGACTATTCCAAAAGCGTTGAGAGCTTGCACGGTAAAAACACGTTGTTCGTAAGTTACTCTCATGCTAATAAAAATCAAAAGCCACTTTTTAACAAAAAAATTACGGTTCAGTGCATGGTTCAAATTAATATTGTTTTATTTCTGAGAGCATTAAAGTGAAAGTTACACTCTTGTAACAAAGGTTTTAAATACTCAATAATTTCATTTACTTAAATAATTATTTTTAAAAACCAAATAAAAAAATTAAAAATTCAAGAGGAACAGTAACATTTTATCTTCTATCAATCCTCCTTTTTTCTTCTTATAACTCTGTATATCATAAAATTCTTAATAATGAAGGAAATGAAACTATTAAAGTATGCAAAAGTAAATAAATTCCAACTACAAATATTCAAAATAATCGCCGAAATTTAAAAAAAAAAAAAAAAAAAAACACACACACAATACGTGTTGCAGTTATATCCCAATATTATTTTATTATGTAGCAATACTCTAAAAATATTCATTTCATTATAAATGCTCAATATATGTCTTTAGAGCCAGACATCTGCACGTTAGTATAATTTCTTCTCACATATTCCTCTGCGCGTCAACGGTGATTAGAAAGGCAGCTGTGATATGCTCCTGCATATGAATATTTAGATAGGAGAGGACAAAGTTTTATCCTTAACGTAATATTGGATTGGATTAGTAGGAACAGGAGGAATTTTCAGCACACAAGGGCTGATCATGGGTGGCCGAGGCCGTTAAAGCTTGGACTCGTTAACGGGGTTCTGGGGTTCGATTTCCATCAGGACCGTCTTCCCTGACTGATGTTTTTTCCAGGTTTTCCTCAGTCCTCATAAATTGCAAATGCCGGGGAGGTACCCTAAACTTAGACCTTGAGCGCTTCCTACTTTAAAAAAAATTCTCTTCCCAATTTATCATTTCATTTCATGTATCATCAGTGTCCACCGCCTGTGGGCCCCAGCAGTAAAAACGAGTGTAATCACAAAAAAAAAACCTACGCCCTTAATTGGGACACCACAGTGAAGGAAATACTGGGCTGCCAGGACCCAGGAGCGACGAAGCACTGACATAGATAAAGTCCCTAATATGACGCTGACTGAACCGTCTCCGAGAATTTAGCCCCAGTCAGAAAGTTTATTTAAACGCCAAAAGTTTACAGAGTGCAAGCAACTGCCATGCTGCACATTGCACCAGCCAACCTCGCTTAGCACTTTCGATCTACAATAGTACGTAAAAGTCTGGAAAGCAAAGATCCACCCTAGCATAATCCTAAGTGACGATAAAACGCACCGTCAGGAGGGCCGTTCCCATGGTACTTGAAACCGGGACATGGAGCAATGCTCACTGCTTTCATTTTTACACAGCCTTCTTCACGAATTGTACGTACTATCTGCAGAGAGTAGATCCTTACCAAATTTGGAAACGGTGGCACATGTCGACTATAGGCGTTGGGTGATACATAACAAAACTTCGGATAGTTTATCTCCCAATCCTCGCTTATTGAATTGCAAACAAAACATTTACGAAACGCTACAATTATTTTTAATGCTCCTGTACAGACGCATGTTTGTTTACTCCAGCTTTCAACACATCTGGAATAGACAGAAACACCCACAATTACCTTTATATATAAATCATATGTCGTTTTGGAAACACCAATTAATATGATTGCTTTTTGATCCTCTTGTCTTTCTTCTTTGCTCTTTTCATTATGTCCAGAGTATAAGCCATTCATTCGCTGGTTACCTTCCGTAACTTATATCGTCGTTCCGAAGCTGTAGAGCAAACGATTAATATTATCGCTGATATTTTTATGAAGGGAGGAAGAGTTGCCGCAATCTATCTGATCGCATACTGTTAGGCAATGAAGACAATACATGTTGACTACGGTAACAATGACTATTATGCAAATAAAGTGAGCGCATAATATCCCATTCTACCTATATACACAGCTAATATAAAAGACCTGCCCCAGGTAAACAGAATAAAGCAAGCATCCTTCCTCAGTTAATTGGATTCTAAAGGGGATGAACAAAAACGTTATGTAAAGCTATAATGGAAATGATTAATGGCTCTAAAGACACTTACCGTATACTGTTACTTTGCCGCAATTTTCTATACTTATAATGTCTTCACGATAAAAAGCAAGACTTCTTTTTGGCACAGAGCTTCATACGAAAAACACAGGCCCCTTGTTCATCATTGCGGGTAGTCATTCGGCAAGTTATATGCAAATTCCTTGATTGCCGTTTGGTAACTCCTACACAATGGCAAACTTGGCTGCAGGTATCCGTAAAGTTTGGTGGCTAAAGCTGTCACTATGGGTTTAACGTAGCCGTTTTCTTATTTAACGGTTCACTCTTTGGAAATGTCTGTGGCTGTTGTTGATCGCTACAACCTCAACCATATTTTGTTGTCAAATCTTGTGTTTCATACATTATGGATGCTATTTTTTAATATTCTGCATTGCTGCTTTTATGTAACTTTTTGAAGCGCATAAGGGAAAATGCCATCCATAATTGTGATATTAAGAGCTACCTTCAGCTCAAGATGAGAACCTTGCACTCCACATAAAATGCACATTTTTAAAGTGGAAAATACGTTTTTGTTTATGATTTAGTGATTAATGTAAAATTGATGGTTGTATTTCATTAATTCATACATTAAAATAATATATGTATTATGATTATTCAGTGAGGTTATTTGAGTTACAGGCCGCTTAAGCGCGGCAGCTTACTTGGGGAGTGCAGCCGCGCAATCGGAAAAAGGAAGATTTGGAGTCGCCGCGTGTGAAGTTAGTATTTTTATTTTAGAATTTATATTATCTACCTAATCGTCATGTTCTACGAAAGAAATAGATGAAATACGGGAATTTCCTATGTCGATGGTGGTTATATATATTATATATATAACCACCATCGGCATATATATAAAGTATATATATTTTATTTTTATTTTATTTATATTAAATAAAAAGAAAAATAAAGTAACACTATTAACAATGTAACAAATTTACAATAATTATAAAAGTAGAAAAGGATAAAACCTAAGATAAAGTCACACTTAGATCGCTATATTTCGAACTCGGTGAATTCTTCTATGGCAAGAAGACAAGTGACGGTGATAAAAGTAAATATTGAGTATCGAAGGTGACGTTATGCATTGAAACAGATGGAAATAGAAATGAGAGTGTGGGGGAAAAAAATTAATACATAAGATTTAAACCAGGTGGGGATACGCGTTTTATGTAAAAATATAGATGCCATTTCTCTATCTGAGTAAATTTTCAGAGCATTGTGTAGTTAATTGAAAGCATCAAATCTATTTTGAAAGAATGTCACGATAGTTTGTTAATGCACCCATCTTTAAATGATTTTTCTAAATTTGCACCCCGCCTTACTTTTAGAACACCCCTAACCTTAAAAGTATATTTCACAGAAACCTATCTCCTCCGAATTTACCTCGTCCCGTTGCAGGCTCATATCCTTGCCAACGCCCTAAATGTAAAACCTGTGCGCTAATTATGCCGTGGCATTCATTCCACAGCCCTAATTTATCCAGAGAATTTAACATTTCTTCATTTGCTACTTGTTCTTCCAAGAACGTCGTATATATGTTATCTTGTAAGCTTAGCAAATCCTTTTATATTGGTTTAACTTCTACTGTTGTTTCGCTACATGTTAACAATCATAGACGTTCTGTTAAAACCAAGTCTCCCTTGTCGGTTGACCAACGTGCCTCATCTCACTGTAAGGATTTTGAAGATGCTTTTAATCTAACACTTATTGATGCATTACCTACACAATGCTGTGAAAGTTTACTCAGAGATAGAGAAATGGCAGCTATATTTTTACATAAAGCGCGTATACCACCTGGTTTAAATCTTACGTATTAATCCCCCCTCCCACACTCTCATTTCTAGTTTCCTCTGTTTCCATGCATAACGTTACCTTCGATACTCAATATTTACTTTTATCACCGTCACTTGTCTTCTTACCATAGAGGACTCAACGAGTTCGAAATATAGCGATCTCAAGTATGACCTTATCTTAGTGTTTTATCCTTTTGTATTTTATAATTACCGTTAATTTATATATATGAGATACTATATATAATGTCATTGGAGATACCATCTCTTGTAACTTTTTTAACAGGGTTAACAGTTTCTCTCGAACACGATTGCCAAGATAGTTTCTTGAGAAACGCCTTATTTTGCAACAATGCATATTTTCACATATACATAAATGCCCGTTCTTCAGGATTGCATAACTAACGAAGAACAATTAGCATACACGTACAATGAAAGCACTGTATAGCACGCGAATGTACAACCACTCGCTGACAAAACCTACCTCTAGCTTACTACTAATATCTGCACATGCATTACACCGCCTTATCGACCGACTTCTCCCGGCCCGTTAACTCAGGTAATTGAAACTTATCTAATTATTATATACTTTAATAATGTTAAAATGTTTAAATAGCATTATGACTATATGTATAGGAAGGAAATTTCTCTATGACTTCCCTTGTACAGAACGATTTTGTAAAATAAGTAGAATTTTTTCTTTAATTTAATTTTGCTCTTTTTAATTAAAATTGTAGTTAGTTGAAATATGGAGTTTTTTTAGAGTGAAATATGGCAGGGTCGTCTTCTTCTAACATACATTTTGCAATCATAAGTTTTACATGTATGTTATTATTTGCATTAGTTGCAGCCTCACAACGTAACACTGCAAATCCAATAATAAAATATCAAGTTGTATTTTCAACTCTTGTTCTGCGCATGTTTTTATAGTTATTTCAACTGTTTGTAAATGTTCGAATCACAGTATATACAATAGGGACAGCTTGGGTAATTTGCAGAATCGAATTTTTAGTGCGCATGTCACAAAATTGGCTGTACTACCTGTATTCCTGTACAGGTGATTCTACATAAATGAATTGACTACAAACCAAGACATTTATACTATTCTTTTGATAAGTTAAACAGCTATCAGGCATGTGTATGCCATCGAAATAAATATTAATAAAAATTCCTAAATACTATTGAAGTTAACGTGTTGGGCATTATGCTGACACTATCCGCTCTTGGAACCAAAATCCTGCGCTAATTTTCTGGTTGCATAAATTACGGCAATAATACACATTTTGATGTTGAATCGAATCCCTCAGAATAATTATGAACAAATGACCGTAGAAGTGGCAAGTTCACACTTTATACTAGTAAATCTTACAAGGAAACTATTTTTAACAAATTTGTATTGCTATACGTGAGCACTGTTTAGGTTTAAGTGGCTTTAAAATAAATTATACATTTAGCTTAAAATAAAATTAAATTATTTTAGCGCTTATAAGCGGAAAATCAGGTTTAATTTAACTGAAAACAATTGTAAATCTTAACACCAATCATGTAGATAATTGAACATTATATTCGCTGAGTGCAGTGGCGGTTTATGGTCCCTTTAGAAAGGTGGGCCAGCGGCATAACTACGTGACACCAAAATGGCGTAAAGAAAGTCTCTTGTATCAAGACTTATACTCCTTCCCGGCATTCTCTCATAATTGCAGCGCTGTCGTGCGTTTGTGCTATAAACTTATGTTTTATATGGAACTCTTCTAATTCAGCTGTTAAAGTAAATCTATGCCTTCTGCAATCATTTCAGAAACAGCAATGAGTTTTATGAATCATTCAGCCGGTTAACACCCACCGATGTATCGTAATATCACAACAAACTGTGACATACATATGATATCTGTCGTTTAGTCGGTTTGTACGTTTCTATTTATGTTCTAATGTCAGTTCTGTAGGCAACGTATGTTTCTCTCGTCACACACTGTCAGCCAAGATGATTTTTGCAAAATATATGTATATTTAAAAAGTTCTTAATTTTGAGTCATCTTGCTGAGTAAACTCTTATCGCTTTCGGATGATTTAAGTCCAAATCGTTTCACTTCCAATTAATAGTTAAAATGTAGACCCAGAAATAAACAGGAGAAAAACTACCTGTCTTGGAGAAAGACAATTATAAGTCTTTGTAATTCATTGCTGGCTCTTGAAGGTATAAGTTTAAGGCGTAAGTTTTTGCCGGGCTGGCCCATGAGCTTCCTAGGCTAATGGAGGACCCGCATGCTACCACTACCACAGTAGAGAGGAAATGCGCTTATTGCGTAAAATACAAAAAGAATTAATCGATTATACAGCGCTGTTTTCATGTGTGTGTGTATGTGTAGATATATATATATATATTTAAAGTTGGCCGGGAGAAGTGAAAATGGTGTATAATTATAGCACTTTCTTTAGGGGAGGGTGTCCATCTGGCGCTTATTGACATGCCGCATTGACTGAGTGGTGCGTATTCTTTTATAATTGCCTTTCTAAGAGTTTTTGCTGTTTACATTAAGCTTTACGCAATATTTTTGCAGAAAAAAGTTATTCTCGACCGGTTTTTTTTTCTCTCTCTTTTTTTGTAGTATAGACATCTATATGAAATGTCTCATAATGTGTGTCAGCTAAGTGTTTTATTTTCATTACAATTTATTTTGTAAAATTGTGTAATAGTTTAAATGCATATTAATATCTATGAGTAAATATAAAAACAATTTCTGATAGCTTCACAGGCAAACAGCTTCACTTTTGGTATTGGCTGTTGACATTACTGATGAGTGGGCGCGGTCGATACATCTCTCAGAGAGTAAAACAAAACACGTTTTTATTCATGTATAAGTAAAATGGTTAAAATAGCATTATATGGATATTCATTTACCGAAAGCTGTATGTGCATATACAATGCGCAATAGTCCTGACTGACAAACATTGAGCAATGGCACATCTTGTTCGCTGATATGTCGTTAAGGAGTTATCCATCCCACCCTAACGTCCCCAAATCAATTATAAAAATAGTTAACATTTTTCGTAAGTTTCATTTTTTTATGCATAGTTTTCCAGTAATGCAGTAGATTGTTAAGTTTATGTGAGTAAATCAAATGGTGCAGCTAATATACCTGGTGCTATGTGACTATGCTAGGAGCATTTTAATTGAAACCATGGATGTTGACTGGCCTTATTGGCACCCCAGGGATAAGAGCTGCAAGAACTACACTCCTTTTACCTACGCTGTCTTCCATTTGCAATTTAAACGTCAGGATAACCAACGCAAGTTTTGCTGACAAGCTCCTGGCGAAGTGATTATTGCTGGTTGTAATGGGAAAGAACGCGGCGTGCTGCGTGGGCTGCAGAAATATTTCTTTAAAATGTTTGCTGCCAGTTCAAGTGCTCTTTTCTTATTACCTGACTGTAAAGCTAATATTTATACCAAAATCAATATACGGAATACAGCTATTCTCATTTATTTGTTAACCGCATAATATTTATCAATTTTCATATTAAACAGCTGTTACGTATATGTAAAATTGTGCAAAATGGTTCGCAGCTCTTATGCTGTAAATGTTAACTGGATCCATGCAGCTGAAATGTAAACTACTTTTGTTATTCTAACGTGAAAGCATAATTTGAATCTTCAAGAGAAATATGATTTCTGAAATCTAATATTACCTTTAAAAGAAACTTTGTCTTTGCATTTACAAAATAATGAATTTAGTGAATAGTCTCCTGTCAGCACTTTCTTCCATAAATGAATAACTTGTTGAAAAAATACTTTAATTCAATATCTTTAATAGAAGCTGGAAAGGGAAAAATACAAGATAATGGGCATTTTAAAAGTGTGAATTGTTCATTGAATCTATATAACTTTATCTCAAAATATACATTTTAAAAATATTTTATGACTTCTCTTTGTGTCCATTAGAAACAAAACAAATGTCCATTACTCAGGAGCTGCGTAAACTAAGCGAATTCCTCAGCAAGTTGGAAACTTTAAAAATGAATATAAAATCCAAATTAGGCTTTATGAATTAATGAAATTAAATAAGTTATGGAATTACCGTGTGGTATTAGGGGAACAAAATTAGAATTCTTGCCACCTATAAGTATTACAAAAAAATAAAACTACATTTTTAGAATTATTACTATTATTAAGATTAAACCACAAAAATCAATGGCATACAATATTTAAGTGGAATATATGACCACTGGTAGACAAAGTTACATTGCTTTTTAAAAGAAACCCTGCTTATGAACTGAACCCTTGATATCGTCTTTACATTCATTAAAACAGAAAAATGACAAAATTTCGAGTTACATTGTGTATTTACGAACAATATGTTCATATGTTTCATTAAAACAAACAAAAAAATACTATTTAAAAACAATTACAATGTGCTTAGTTAATATACAAAATCAACAATAAACAGTCGAAAGTTCCATCGATTTTCATTGGCTTTGAAATTTAATTTTACTTTTACTGTAGTAAAAACTGCAATGCAAACGTTTTCTGAATGTCATTACAGAGCGCTCATACATACAAATATAATTCTCTCTCACATATTAGATTAATATTTCACAGTTTCTATCTTCACGACAATGTTTTTGTCAAATATAGAACCTATGCATCGTTATAAATACAGTTTATATGCTGAGTTAATTTGTCCTTTTATTTTCAAGTAATAGAGAGAAAATTAAACGCAATTTCGGTTTTCAAGTATACCCCTATTCCTAATGGTCCGATTTCCCTAATTTTCAGAAACTATTTTTTATTTTATGTAAATGGCATATGCCGAGTTTTGTTGTGAAAAAACAAATATTGCTGCCGCTATAGTGATTTTTAAATGTTAGGGTTTCAGGTAAACCCCCCCTCCTAATGGCCCGATTTCTGTGATTTTCAGAAACTATTTTTCTTATTTAAGTTAAATGGTATATGAGGAGTTTCGTTGCGAAAAAAACAAATATTGAAGCCGCTAGAGCATTAAATGAGGGTTTCGGATAACCCCCCTCCTTATAATCTAATTTCACTGATTTTCAGAAACTATTTTCATCAATTTATTTTAATGGCATATACCGAGTTTCGTTGCGAAAAAAGTATAATTGTGCCTGCTAGAGATTTTTAAATTTTCTTTTATAGGTTAACACTCACCCCAATTATCTAATTTTTCTTATTAAGGAACTCTACGAATTTTTGTTAATTAATGGTTATATGCCGAATTTCGTTGAGAAAAAACAAAATTTGCGACCGCTAGAGCGTTAATAGACACACAAACAATATATATATATATATATATATATATATATATATATGAAACATAAAAATAAAGAAACACTATTAACAATGTAACAAATTAACACTAAAATAAAAGTAGATAAAGATAAAACACAGAGAAAGAGTCACACTAGAAACTGCTATATTTCGAACTACTGCGAGTTCTTCAATGGCAAGAAGCTAGTCTAGTCTAGCTTCTTGCCATTGAAGAACTCGCAGTAGTTCGAAATATAGCAGTTTCTAGTGTGACTCTTTCTCTGTGTTTTATCTTTATCTACTTTTATTTTAGTGTTAATTTGTTACATTATATATATATATATATATATATATATATATATATATATATATATAAGAGTAATAAATGTTTCTGTTTCTAAGATAGAATATACGTGATGTGTATTATCCGCCAAGAAGTAAGTCTCGTATACTTCCCTGTTTATCATGCTCAAGTACATCCGTTGCAAAGTTACTCAGCACAACTCCATTTTCGTTCATGCACAACGTGAAAATTTGTCTCATAACCTTTACCCTTCAAAATTAGCAATTTGGACAATGTTGCGGTCACGACGTTGAGAAGACATTATTATGAATTATTGCGCCATTCTTTTGAAACAGCAAGCAAGGTTCTGAAGCTCATGACCTGTTAATAGTTTGTAGAATTACGTAAACATTTCATTATACTTCTCTATATTCACAGTAGTGCCATTAAAAAAATATATAAGGTCGAACATATTAAACCGTGTTTTCTCTGAATGCATACAGCATCTAATTAACATAAACTTTTCCTTCCTTCCTTCCTTAATTTATTTATTTTTTGTGAAGCCACTGAGGTAATGTAGCGCGTAAATGCATCTCTGTATTCTTACGGCATAACAATATGGTTTCAGTCTAAGACATATAGAAAGTTATTTTGTGAATAAATCCTAAATTCTGTTATTTGTTGGAATGTAGTATTAAAAACCTCAGCAAAAATGCTACACTTATGCATCTATTACATTTAATCATTAATGAATGGCAAGGAATTTTGAAATCTGCTCCTATAGTATAAGGTAAACTGCCCCTATAATGCCATTTTAACACTTAAATTGCTATACATGACTATCTCCCCGCAGCCCTTTCACTATTTGACTGTGTGTAACGTGCAAAGGACAGTCACTTTGCTTAGTTGCCAAATCTTTAAACCACTGTCATAGGCTGGCATTTTTCATTTTAGAACCCGTGTTGCATGAAACCCACATACTTGCCATAAGTCTGGCAGTCTGGAGTTTATTGTATTTCTGCTAAGAAGTTGGAGAGAGGTTCCAGGAAAAGAAATCATGTTTTGGAGTCATGTATATAAGGTCTGGGAATAAGGTAAATGCAAATAAAATTATGATAAAATACTTTGATCTTTTCTTTAGACAACAGCATATAATAACACATGATTTCAATCGCAATTTAAATAATAAAAGCTTGGATACGGTGTTATTAGGAACGGTCGAACCAATTAACCCCCTCTCTTCTAATATAGAGAATTGAGAATCTTTATTTCTATTATTTATAGTAATTTTGAATTTCTATTAAAATTATCAATGTTCACTGAATATTTAATTACGTTTTTCTTGGTCTGGAGAGGAAATATCAGTTGCAATGGACAAACATGTTTTAAATTTTGTCTTTTTTAAAAAAAATGCTGTCTTTGTGGTTTTCTGCATATACAATAAATAGGTCAAAAGGTAAGAAATGTTGTTAATTACTGCCCCCACATGTTTCATGAATAACCTAACAATATATATCCCGATATATAAGCTGTTAGCGCCACCATGGCGTTACAGGCTACAGAGTAGTTTGTAATATTATTAATTTGTTTCTCTAATATTTTCAATTTTTGTACATATCAGTTAACTTTTGTAGTTATTTTCGTTTGTTTGTGGACGCTCTTTAACATCTCAGGTCATCATCGTCCCATTCAATTCAGTGAAACAGCGCAAATTTTGCTCGGGAGCCTCATATTTCAGACTTGAGGTTCTTTTACGTGCCGTAAATCTACGACTTGGGACCCACTGCTTTACTTCCACTCCGAAGGAAGTCATACTTAGGATTTTTACGCCCGAAAAAATACATCAACCTGAATCAGCTAACTTCTCTTTATAAAAGAATTTCAGTGAACCGTGAAAATATAATAGTTATTGCACAAAATAAAATAGTGTCCCATACCACATTATACTAAAAGTATATCAGAAGCTCACAAAGGAAAATGGCAGAAATAGTTTCAATAATAAACGATGCCGCACTTCCAGTAACTCATTTCATCGCTAGATAGCGTGTGACTATAGGCTCTTGTGGAGCATTGCCGCTATCTGATATAGTTTTCAATAATTAGTTTATTGGTGTTATTTGGCATCATACCCTTAATTATCTGCCAATGATGAGCTTTTGTCTAGCAATAGAGGAACTAAAAAATGTGGTTTATTTGGATTATGAGAAACTGTTGATTTTGTTGACTTGTTTTATTTACGGATCTCTTTAACATCTCAGGTCGTCAGCGTGCCATTCTATTCAGGGCGTGAAACAACCGGTAAATTTTGCTCAGAGGCCTCTTCTTTCAGGCTTGAGGTTCTTTTTCGTGCTGTAAATCTACAACACCCACTACTTTAATTCCCTTTCGAAGGAAGCCATACTTAGGATTTTTACGCCCGAAATATCCACCAACTCTGGCCGAGAAGAGAAACTGTAAAGGGGCATCGGTCAGTCGGTCAAATTAAGGTAGTTTTTACGGATGTTTGAAATGAAACATTAACCCTTGTCGGAAGCACTCAAAAGCTGCAAAACTGGAAATTTATGAAAATATTTCGTTTATTATGCAAAGTTTTCTGCCTTTGAAATATATATTGGGATCTGTATTATGTCACCGTGTAAATAATGTGTTGGTAATGTTATATATTAATATTTAATTTTACTAGAGGTATTTGCATGTTCATATTTAGATACTACAATTTTAGCCAGTAATGCATAAAATGTGATTGTTTTAGCTTAATAAATGTTTAAATTGTCTTTTTTTATATTGTGAAGAAAAAATTAAAGTTGTAAACACACTATTTTATGCAGATTTAACATGATTTGAGATATTCTATTTTATAGAGGAATCAATAGCTGGTGCTTTGTTTTTGTTTATGCGTCATTAAGATTTATAACCTTTATTTATTTCACTATGAGAAAGCAAGAAGCATTCTTGCTTTTAGTAAATTACAGGCAATGCACTTGGCTCACAAAGATATTAAAGTAACTATGGTAGATTCTGTTTATAGAACTTCTTGCAGTAGTAGTTTTAAAGATGATCTTACTCGGTTTTTTCTGTGGAACAGCTTGTTTCTTGAAATCTACTTATTTATATAATGTTAGTGGCCTTTAAATCTTCATTGCAGTTTCACTGTGATCGCTAGAAGTAATCGCTATTTACAATATGTTAGCGCATAAACCTGCAAATTGCTCTTTTGTCTTGTAGAAATTTTCTAGATAAAACGTTCTGGTAGGTAGCTTGAAGCAAACAACATTTGAATCTGTACTCATCCAGCTACGCCCTAACAAATTTTATCACGAATGTTACAGGAATTTTAATTTATACTAGCCAGTCGATACACTGACATGCTTATCTAATAATATAGATTAAAAGCGTTTCCAGCCACCTATGTTTTTAACTTGTGCATAATAAGGCATAAATACTAAGTGCTAGATAAAATTTCGTTTTATTGGTAAACGTTCTGTGCGTAATAAAGATATATAGTAGTAAAAGCAATTGTCCTGTATTGTACTATTTAGTTATTTTGCCTAAGTAGGTGAAAACGTTCTAAAGATGAATTATATGTAAAGGACATTTTGTTTATCGTTAATCGAAATGCAACTTGTTTTAGGTCTTACCAAAGACAGAGAAGCTTCCGAAGATAGATGCATTCATTGCCACTTAATGCTAAAATAAATTAGCAATAATAAGTTGATGCTGTATTGAATAACTGAATTAACAAAACATTTAAGGTTATCGTTTTGTCAGTAATAATGATGATGATGATGATCTACATTCATGGATTAGTCTTAAAATCTGTTCTGATATTATGCCATCTTTTACTGAGTGTGGCATCTTCTCTCTTATCTGTGAGTTGGTAACAAAATATTTATTTTGTCCATTCTGTTAATACAGTCTTTCAAATTATGTCTATAAGCATACTTTTCTTCTAGGACTGAAAATATGTTGAGATTCTCTCCTCTCTTATACTCTTTTCTACTGAATGAAGAAATCTTATTTTTGGCTGCTATGATCTTTTTTTCATCAGATTCTTAATTATGCATCAGAATTATAGAGAAAAGTTGGTGATGTTAAGATGTTGAATTTTCTATTCTTAATTCGTCCTTTATTTCTCATGGTAAAAGTCACATGAAGCTTAATGCTAATACACCATCCAACATTTCTAGGGCCTTGCAATCATCCTCCTCATGGAGGCATAAGGATTGAAAGGAGCTCGAAACATGGATGGTCATTAAGTTTCACGCGGCATAGCCGATAAACTTTAACCATGACAAACTTCGGCCACAAAAGCCTACGTCATACGTCTTTTATTTAAATTTATTTTTTATTGCTGCACACATTTGGTTGAATTTATTTTTATCTGAAACTTTATGAAAATATCTATACAGCCTAGAATGATAAAATTATGTATCTGTTTTATTTCAGTGCTATTATTGTTATTATAGCTCAAAGTCGACTATAGTTTAATCTTATTAGTACGTTTGGCGTGTGTTTTAATTCTGTTAACACATTTAATTGGACGCTACTTCAAATAATAAAAATTTGCCCAGTTATATTCTTCTGCTTAAATATGAATTATTTAAATTTAAACTTATTAACAAAATATTTCATCCACTACTTACATGCTGAGCCTAAAAATAGCAGCCTCTTGCTTCAGCTCTCAACGATCAGAAAGACTCTCTATACTCTCCTCAAAAATTAGATTAGATTATTTAGAGACGGAGGGGAATATTTCGGCTAAAGGCTTGCTCACCGGCTGGCCGTTTGAGCCTACTTCTTTAGAAAGGAAGAGTTAGGTGAGAGTCCCCAGGATTCATGGGTGGTGAGGTACGGACGTAGACTGCTTCCTAACATAGTTACCAGATAAAACACTCAACAGCAGCGGAACCCTCCTCCAAATAATTCCAGTCCCTCTGAATGACCAATTCCATTTCGGACACAGGACAAAAATATCAAAAGTGCAAGTCACCATGAAATCGCACCAGCCCACCTCATGCTGGGCTCAACTCTGTAACAGGACCAACAGAATATGTTATAAAATGGTGGATCAAAAAACTCGTGAGAAGAAAAGGATCTATTCCAGCATTCGCCTAAGCGCCCAGGAGAAACCACGGGGGGGAAAAGAAATAAAAACCCCTAAGCTAAAGATGATCGGCCTCAAGAGATTTGAACCCGTAACTGCCCGAATGCGAGTCCCAAACTCTACCGCCTGAGCCGACCCTCTCGGTCTCTACAAAGATATTTGAAACTGTGACATCTTGATGGGACGTGCCTCCTAAGAAGACCAAAGATGTAGTTCTCTTAGGTTAGGTCTGTATAAAACGTGGTCAGCAGAAACGTTACAGGATACTTACCGTTGAATGCTAAATGTTTTCCATCGTCAGCATCTGGTTGTTTTGGAGAGAGCCGGTGACAAGGGTATAAGCTCAGTAGCAGATGAATTCATTTCCCAAGTGTAAGTTAATAATGAAATATATTCTTTTATAAATCATTAAATGTTTAAAATGAACATTTCCTTTATTATGGTAGAACTACATTTGCTCTATTTTAAATATTATATTCCAATCGGTTGTTGAATTCCTCATACGGTAGAAATAGATTTAGTCGATAAAATAGTTTTTTTCATATTTTTGATACTTCTTATATTTGCTACTGACTTAATCTCATTTACAAAGGTCACATTTATGATGTGCTTGAACTTTATTTATTACCCAATGGACACACAAAACCTTTACTGAAAGTTCATTGTTCAAAAGCCTTGCCTGTTGTGTTACATTATGGAAGTAATTCACAAATTGCCTTCGAAAAGTGCGGTGGTGTGGGTCAGTTGTTCCAAATTGCTGGTGCTTGTTCGGGATCCTCAATGTTGACTAGTAAGCGACAGGAAAAGTAAATGTATTGCCGACAGTGTGGAACATGATTTATAGGCTACATTAGATATTTATCAGTTCCATTTCTAGAGTGGCCAAATGACGAGTCACGTGTGAATGAGTTATTGAATGACAATCCTGGTGTTAACATAACAAAGGCCACAGACCGCTTCCTTCCCTATCACACCTAAGATCAGAAGTTTAATATTCACCGGGCAACCCAGAGATGAAGAACAATTTTCTCTACACTCTTAAGACACCTGACACGTAAGTCTGCAATAGGTGTAAGGTACATCTACGCATATTCTAACAGTTTCGCACTGCAATTATGAAAATAACGACCACTTTGTTAGAAGAAAGGGCAGGGCAGAGGGTTTTATGTATAGCCTGCTGTTGAAGACAAATTGCTCTTTCCTTATTTTATTTATTTATTCATTTATTTACTTATTTCCATTCTTTTGTGTAATTAAAAATCAAAGCAAACAATAGTAAACGATCTAAAGGGCACACGAGCACAAAAACTACAGAAAAAGGTTAATATAATAAATAATTACCGCAACTACATTAAAAGTTGTAGTAATAACAATACTCAGTCAACAAATAATTTAATATATCTCATATTACCGAGTGGGGTGGCTAAGGCGGTAACGCTAAGGAGGTTTAGGTCTCAAATTTCTTGTTTTTTTTTTTTTTTCCTGCTATTCTTCATGGTTCCCCTTTTCGCTTAGAAGAAGCTTACTACCACGAATTTTCTGCTCTTCCACATCATATCATTTCATCCCATTGGTGCTGTTACAGGTTCATAAGTGCCAGGGCGAGGTGAACTGGCGCGGTGTTATGGTGGCTTGCGCTTTGCAAAAGTTTTTGGCTCAGTTTCTGGCATGGAAGCAGAACTTCTCAGGGGCTCGAAATTCTTGCGGTAGGTGTGTTCTATTGTAAACATATAGAAGTGCGGTGCATGTATGCGTCCGCGCAGTCCCTGTCCGGTGTCTCCCTCACCTCTTCCTCTCGGAGGTGTTCCTATTAGGGCGTAGGCACAAACGGCCAGCCATGAGCAAGACTGAACTGCAGAAGTATCCTCAGCTCCAAACAATCCTATATTGCATTTTATTTTATTATTAATTTTATTTCAGAGCTTATTTCTATTTTGTTGTAATTTGGCCTTCTCTACAAATGTTCAGGTAGAAAGTTTTTGCGAAATTTCGGCGGAATTTTTTTTACCTAACACATGCGACTACAAGCAAAAAGTAAATGCGCACTGGCAACGGGGATAATATTTTCTATATTCATTTGCAAATGAAAAAACTATAGGTGAGGTGAGTTCCGCGTTTGCTAACCATTGACCAGAGAAGAGAGCGAGTTGTCAATTTCGCGCAACACTTGGAGCTTTTAAACGGAATCCAAGTTGTTTTCGGAAACTGTTTGTTACAGTCGACGAAACCTGGATCCACGATTACACGTCGAAAACAAACATGTAGCCAAAACCGGTGAAAGCGCTCCGAAGAAACAATTCCATAAGCAGGAAAAGTGGCGATGACTGGTTTTGGGATTGAAATGACATCATTTTAATAGACTTTTGAAAATGGGCATAACCAAAACCGTTGAATATTGTGCCGTGCTACTGGAGTAATTAAAGATGCGATCAAGAAAAACGTTTGGCGGTTGGCGAAGAAAGACGTCATTTTGCTGCACAAGTCTACGATTACGACTTCAAAATTATTGAATGTATGGAATCATTTCTCATCTCATCTACTTTCCTGGTTTAGTTTCGTCAGACTGATATCTGTTCCTCAACATGAATAATATGTTTTTCCAAAAAAGATATTTTTCAAGGAACCGTCGTATTAAAACAAATAAGAACGTATATTGTGGCGTAGAGAGATTTAATAGTGGGGCTTAATAATTAATATGCTAATAATGAGGCCCGCCATTATTATAACAGTAAAGTATTCTTAAATTCAACAAATCGCGAGCTAATTCCGCGCTCGTCTGGGTAAGTGAAACATAGAAAAAACCAAGTCCTGCGCATGCTTGCCGGACACTCAGGCGAGAGACGTGAACGGGTCAAGATGCAAACTCCTCTCCCTAGCCATCATAACGTCTTACAGGTAACTTATAAAGTGTTGAGATAATCAGTAGCAGCAGCTCAACTCAACTAACAGTTCATTCTGTATTTGTGTTTCCCATCCCTTATGCATATTTTAACTTAGGATTTCAGGAATTAAAATGAGGAGCGTGCCCCTTTGTGTCCAACTTGTGATACGTTAACTGAAAAGAAAAATATAAAATGAATGTTGTAACAATATTTGCATATACCTTTTAACGTTTTAATATTCAGTAATTAACAATCAAAGGCCTTGTACCTTTGGGTTTGTGTAGCAATACTGTTATCAATAAATGTTTTATTTATTGGTTGCCACTCTCTTTATCGAAATAAATACGTTCAGACTTGACAGTTGCTCAGTTTTATTCTGCAAATGGTAGCCAAGTGTGGTTCATCGTTTGTATTTTGTATCGTGTCTGCACCGCTAACTTCGGCATTACTGACTGACTCTACACCCTTGTACAATTCAGCCAGGATTAATATCCAAACAAATATTCAATTTTGCTTCCGAACTCCAATAATAATATTGAAGCTAGGAGCCAGTTAATGTAATTCCGTGAATAGTCCCCCACCCCTTTTTCTTATGAAATATTTTTTTGATATTAACAGGCATTGAAACCTGTTATCCTGGAGTCCAGAGGCGAGCATGCTATACACTAAACTGCCAGCGTTGGCAATAAAGCTCTAAATGTTATGGCAAGGTATAAAATGGGAGTTAATTTTACTACCGAAAGGTATAAACTTCTTCGAAGACCAATAATGTTGATGATCCATGTGCTTTCTACTTTGGGAACATCCTGTATTGATGAATTCCCTCTTTACAACTCCCTCCCTCCACTTCCTTATAGTCTACCATGTATCTTTTTACAACGCCATAAATTCAAAGGAGTTTTGTCGTGAAAGGGATGAAAAATAATTATTATGTGATTTGGCATTCACTTAGAAACAAATTGGAGATTTATTGCCTTTGTTTTTTCAGGCACTCTCCGCGACATATTAATTGTAGGTTATAAAGCGCAATGTGTGTGGCTAATGGTAATAAAAGTTATGGGTCTCGGACCAGGTAGGGCACTTTGAGATATGGGTTCAGCAGTTACCTGTATGCAGATGCGGCATCGAATATGTTTTTTCTTTGTGCTTTGAGCTTTATAGCCCCTCCCATTCAAGCGTTATCAGTGAAAATAAATAAAAAGGAAGCATGGAATGCAAACATACCCTGCTTCGACACGAATGAACCATTATAGTGCTGGTGTAAAATAAGTGCCTGGTCATCCCCAAAGGTGAGCAATTTTACCTTGCGGAAAGATAATGTATCAAGCATGAAACATTCACAGTGCTTGAAATTCGCAAACGGGAAGTAGGCAATCTTTACACCTTTCGCGGGGTTACGGAACGTTATGTATGAACTTTGCATTGATAAGAAATGTCATACATAAATGAAGCAAGTGATATTTGGAGCAGTCCGACAGGTGTTTTGAAATTACAAAGATGAAGGGATTTAGTTTTTGTAGCATTTATTCATAAAATGCGTAGTTTAAAGACAATTCATAAACACAAGATCTCCTTTTAAAACGAGTATATTATATTAGCTTATTAGCTAATTTCGAAGGAATGTAAGCTATTGCGGTTGTACCCATGAACCGATTATCGAAAAATGTTCTTCAAATCTCCATCGACCCAACTACTAGGCTCCGAAAATGACAATGAAAAAAAAAACTGTGTGTGTGTGTGTGGGTGGGTGACCGTTAACCCTCTAGCGGTCGCAATTTTGTTTTTTCTCAACCAAACTCACCATATAATCATCAATTAATAAACTATTGTCGAGTTCGTTAACATGCAAATTGGACCATTGGGGGTGGAGATTAAAAAGCAAAAAAAAAAATTATAAAAATTTACAAAATTTACAAAATTATTCAAGCGGCCGCATTTTTTCCCCTCGTCGAAACTGGGTAATTTCTTTAAAATAAATTGATAAAAGTAGCATCTAAAAATCCGGCAATGGGGTCATTAAGAGTAGGGTTATACTAATGGAAGTTCGGTATATATCATTGAAATAAAATAAGAAAAATGGTTTCTAAAAATCGTAAAATAGGACAATTAGGAGGGGTTTTACCTGAAACCCAAAATTAAAAACCGCTCTAGCGGCATTATTATTTGCTTTTTCGCAACAAAACTCCGTATATACCATTTAAATAAAATAAAATAAAAAATTTGAAAATCAGGGAAATTGGACCATTAGGAGTAGGCGTTTACGTGACACCCTAATTTAACAATCGCTCTAGCAGCGCCAGAATTTATTTTCACAACAAAACTTAGCATATACCATTTAAATCAAATAAGAAAAAGTTTCTGAAAATAAGTGAAATCAACATGTTAGGAGTGGAGGTTTACCTGAAACCCAAAATTTAATAATTACTCTAGCAGCACCAATATTTGTTTTCTCGCAACGAAACTCCCTCTATTCCATTAAATGAAATAAGAAAAATAGTTCCTGAAAATCAGGGAAATCAAACAATTGGGAATAGGCTTTACCTGACCCAAAATTTAAAAAATCGCTCTAGCGGTATTATCTGTTTTCACAGTAAAATTTTTTTACAGTATAATACAATATTGTTGCAAAACTGTATATATAACGATGCATTATTTTTCAAAAGTATCAGGAAAATAGCAAATGTAAAATATTAATATGATATGTGTTTGAGAATTATATTTGTATACAAGAGCGCTTTGTAATAACAGAAAACGTTTGCGTTGCTTGTTTTTGTTATATTAACATCAAATTAACTTTCAAATTCAATGAAAAGATTAAATTTTCGATTTTTATTGTGTATATCTGCTTAGTACATTGTGTTTAAATAGAGTGTTTAGATATTAGCATGTTTTTGTTTTATTGAAACATATGAACATCTTCATAAATACATAATGTAGCCCGAAATTTTCTATTATTTTTCTTTATTTTAGTGAATGTAAAGGGCTCAGTTTATATGCATGGTTACATTTAAAAACGTTTAAAAATACCCATACAGTATAGGTTTGTTTATCAGTGGTGATACATTTTATTCAATTGTTATTATACCATTAATTTTTTGGTTTTAATAATAATAGTAATAATAATAATAATAATAATAATAAGGAGAATAATAATAATAAGAAGAAAAAAACAGAAAAAGAAGACAAAGAAGAAGAAATTCCAAAAATGTAGTTTCTCTTTTGTGTTACATATACGAGGACAGGTCCCTATGTTTCCGGTCTCGCCGATAAGGATGAACGCCTTCACAAAATCCTTATCTGCTGTCATACGAGGATAAGTCCATAAGTTTCCGGCCTAACCGTTTTCTAGGTATGATAAACACAAAAACTATATTTCACTCTTCAGTATAGTTACCCTTTGTTGCAATACACTTCTCATATCTTTGAATTAACATTTCAATCCCCCACCACTACCATTGCAATAATAATAATAATAATAAGTCAATAATATTGTCCATAAAATGGGCATAAACAGCATCCATCACTTCTTCCCCACACTTAAATTTCCTTCCTCGAAAGTCCTTCTTGAGTTTTCAGAAGAGGAAACAGTCACTGGGAGGCAGATCTGGGGTGTAGGGTGAATGATCGATCTCCTTGAAGCCACATTTCTTCACAGTTTCCTTTGAAACAAGAGCTGTGTGCACAGCTCTTGTGAAGAAGGCGCACACTACCACTCAGCTTACCTCGCCTTATCTCTTTGATGGAAGCATGTAGTCTATGCAGTAGGCCAGCATAGTACTTCCTTACTCTCTCCTTGAAGTCAATGAAGAGTATTTCCTCACAGTCCCAATAGCTAAGGTAGGCCATGGTCACTCAGTCAACCAAGAAAATTATGGTCATAATCTTTTGAAACTGTGTAGGAATGGTGTTCATTAACTTCAAGGAGAGGAACAACACAGTAAATGGGGAATACTGTGCTGGCCTACAGCACAGACTACGTGCTTCCATCAAGAACGAAAGGAGAGGAAAGCTGAGTGCTAGTGTGCGCCTTCTTCACGATAATGCGCCTGTGCACACAGCTTTTGTTGCAAAGAAATGTGACTTCAAGGACAACGACCATCCACCTAGTTTCAGCGACTTTTTCCTCTTCTCAAAACTCAGGACTTTCGAGGAAGGAAATTTAAGTGTGGCGAAGAAGTGATGGATGCTGTTTATGCCCATATTGCAGTCAAGGCTTCTGACTATTTTTACGGGGGGAGGGATTGAAGTGGGAATTCAAAGAAGTTAGAAGTGTATTGTAATAAAGGTAACTACGTTGTAAAGTGAAATATAATTTTGGACTTTATCATATCTAGAAAATGATTAGGCCGGAAACTTATGGACCTACCCTCGTAGATTGCAAAAATTCTAATTTTGTTCCCCTAATACCATAACTTATTTCATTTCATTAATTTATACAGCCATCATTTGAATTTTATATTCTTCTTTTAAAGTTACTCTTTACTAGGTGAGGAATTCGCTTATTTTACGCAGCTCCTGTTTAACACACTTTATAATGTAATACTTTATTGCACGAGTAAATGTTCAAGAAACTTGCTTTGCTCGTTTCGTACTTTTTACCAGTGCAATAATGATAAAACTTTCATTCGCTATTTTTGTATACCAGAATTATAAAATGATATTAATGAAATAAAATTAACATTGATATGAATTAATCTGAAGTCAATACATTCTTTTATTATACTTGCAACATTGCATCGATGAAGATTTAGTTGGTTTTCTATTGTTGTTAAATAAGATAGATTTGCGTGGAACAATTTTATCCCAAGCTGGAAAGGCTGAATTCGTCATTAATACCGGGAAAGTCTTTTGACATTTATCAGAAATAATACGACCGATTCAATGATTGGATGAATAGTAAAAATATTTAAAATTTTCGAAACTTTAGTGTTAGCATACATTTCAGAACTTTTAGTGTTTTTCATTATGTATTCTGCAGTGAAAATGAATTATTGATTCTGTTTCCACAATATTCAGTTGATGACAACCTTTTAGCAATGAAAATAAATTAATAGCATTATTTCTTGATAATAGTATGAAAATAGTGTCATAATGTAAACTTTTATCAACTGTTTAATTAACACTAATTATTTTATAAATCTGGTATACAATATATGTATATATTCTGCGATGCACCATTTCACGTTAATTTGTATAATAATCTGGTTCTTATTCATGCTCTAAATGCTATCACAATCATTGGAAATTGATAAGCACGAAAGGGAAATCACATTTAATCAGGATGTCTATACTTCGCTCTCTGTGACGCTAGCTATTTTTGAGGGGTGTGTGAATGAGTAGCCACCGTGAAGTGCTAGTTTTATGTACCGCTCCATTTCACTGAATTCCATGTTGGAACAGTGCTCAATACAGCGACTAGCATCCAGTGGCACAGGTTTTTAAAAAGACATCATGTACTGATTTTTTTTTATGTGTGGCGGTATAACTGCCCGATTATATGAAACGCTTTTATATATTTAAACTATATAGTATATTTGACTTAAAAGTGTGCATAGGTGAACATCTAATTTGGGACATTTCGCAAAAATACGCGTTAAAGCAGCTTAAAATATTAAAACGTTCGTAATTTTAGTGGTGGAAGAATTGTGCTCTTAGCTTTCGATAAAAGTAAAATCTGCATTACGTTATAGTCATAATAAAGGGTGGGGGCAAATCGTTCAAACGTACGCAAGTGATGATCAGGAGCATATTAAATATTTCGTTCATTTCTTTGTATACGTTTTTTGAAACGTTAAAGCTTAATTGAAATGTGATAGAGATTTCTCCAAGTTGAAATGCTGTGCTTGTTTTTCCGAATTATGTAGAAATCTATAAACTTAGACTTTTTTTATTTAAAGGTGTTAAATTTTATTTTTATGTTTAAATATAATTTTAGGCTTTTTTGTACTCGTATTATAGGGTAATTAATGGTTGTCGCATATACGGCATATGCACTCTGGAGGAACGCCATTATCTAGGCCAATACTCCTCTCTCCTTGAGGTGAAGTCATTCATAATCTTTCGATCAGTCAAGAACACCTGACTCAGGTGCATGCAGTCGTAATGGACGATAAATGCGGGTTGGTATCAAACATAATCTAAACGCTGTTTCTTCAGCAGTTGACAGAAGAAGAAAAAGTGTACAATTAGTTCAACAGGATTGTACAACCGCGTGTACGACTCAAGAATCATTAAATGCAATACGTGGGGGGTTCGATGGTAGAGTAATTGCAGTTGGTTTGTGGTTCTCGTGCTCTCCCGCTTTAACCAGTTACAGCTTTTATTTATGGGATAGTTTGAAAGACAAAATGTTTCACACGAATTAGAGGAAATCCAGGCTATACTGAAGGAGGCAGAATATAAGTTAGATGAATAAGTGACATGATTCTTGCGGTATGGGGGTAGTATAAGAGTGAAAGGATGATATGACTACTCTAAGATAAGGCTCATGATCTATTTGTGTTTCCGACGATGTAGCGAGCATTTTACCAGCTGGTGCTGGATCTTTTGCCGGGAGTCAGACCCCATACTTCGTCGTCGTGTATATTTATGACGCTGCAAATGACATGAACTTATAGGGGAAAGTATTTCCTGAAAGTTTCTGTAAGCAGAAGTTATAGTGGTCGTATTAATCTAAGTTTTTAGAACTTCTTTAGTAATTGTGTATAGAATTAAGGTTAAAAATAAAAAGTATCTAAAAAAACTAAGCCACATTGCTAAATTATCAAACAGGCTTAAGCATGACTGCCTGTATTGTTTTGTGTTTCTTTTGGAATGTGTGTTATGATTCGGATTAACTTTTTATTAGTTCGTTTCTTCTACCTCTTCTGGGGGTAGTGTCAAGGTCATCTTCTATCAAGCGGATCGCTTTAGTTGTAAATTCTTCTGTTTCATCTGTTTCTTGATGTGAGTAAATGCTTTTTGGGGATTGAGGACAGTCATACTAACCCTGCAATGGCATCTTCACCTTACACCAAATTCCCTCTGCGTATTTAACTGCGAAGTTTTCCTGTTTAGCCTAGGAATGCATTATTGCCGGCAGTGCATACTCCATGTTTTAAATGATATTTTCAAAGATCGATACACACAACAGGGTTGTTCAGCTTTGCTACTGCTATTGCTGCTTCTAGTATCTCAATAACAGAATTAACACTCATAAGTGAGTGGCTGCACGTGCACTGCAGAGGTGAAAAGGAAGAGAGAATGTAATAAATATTTTATAACCATGTATCTCTTCAAATAAATACTTTGTCCTGGTTTCCATGACAACAAACTTGTCGATGATTGTTTGATTAATGTCTGGAACCTGCAGGATGAGAATTGTCTCTACAGAAAACATCGTATACTTCCTGTATTTTGAAATCACATTAATTAACACTTGGAACTGGTCTATCCTGTTTTTAATTTCAAATTTCTCTTTTAATGGTCAGAAAGATAAATTTGGATCTAAGCTTTGTGTTAGTATTCCTTTTCTTTACCTTCAGATAACACAAAACGAAATATAGAGTACCTACTATTAACGAAACGACCGATTACCGCTGCTGGAGATTGTCTGCACGAGAGCATTGTTACTTCAAATGTACCTAATACGATTTATATTGAAACATACTGTTTACTGTAATTATCTAATTGTGTTTCAGAATAATTTAGAGCTTTGTAAAGCAACGACAATCAGTTGTATAAAACTGGAGGCTAACTTTCCTGGAAACGTTTCAGTTAGTGCCTATGCACAACGGCTCTCATGGGTAATAGGCTCCTCCTCCCACTTCTTCTCATCTCCTCTGATTAAAATTCTGCACACATTTAACTAATTTGTAAAGACCTCTCTACTGGCATTAATTGAAAATACAGACACAGAAATCCTTTAGATACGTGTATTTATTTTGCACATAAAACGCATTAAGTAACAGGTACAGGAAATTAAACGTTGACATTTTGGGGGGTAGCGCAAACTAGAAACCTCCTAGAGAAGCCGTCCTTAAATATACCTTGTGTTATTTTAGCAAGAGGAATGTTTGTTATGTACACTAGTTCAACAAAGGTTAAGTATAATGAAACTTGCCACATTCCTAATAGTTGTGCTTGTTTACTCTCTGGTGTTCCTCTGGCAGTTTAGGTCCTTACGAGCATGAGAAGGAGAGGGGAATTACTCAAAAGATGGTGCTGGGAATAGCATCACACTTATTATTGATTTTATTTTCTGATTTTTTTTAATGAATGAAAATTATTGTTAACTATTAACTGAGCCTGTATAGGCATATGCTAGTCTTTAGAAACTGCGTGACAGTTCTTTTAGGTTTCTTAGAATGCATATGAAAATGTTTAATTGTATTAGTAATGCAGAAGAAATGCTTCAAATAACAGATATATCTTTATAAATGGAAATTTTAAATTTATTATAAAGCAGATGTCAATAACACTAATACCACGCTTTAAATGTTAAATTGAATACCTTAGAAAGAATTTATATCAAGAAGCATTTATGTTTTTACACAGAAAAATTGAATAATAATGTCTAATCTATTTTCTAAAAACATCAAGTATAAATATACTAAATGAAATATTTTTTTACGGAGGATTGAAAATCCATAGATTTATAATGTTAATATTTACATTTATATGTGTCTTATTTATTGTTACAGTAAGAAATGGATACTCCTGCGTTCCAGTGGCTTTGTCCGAAGGATTGGACATAAAGCTAAACACGGCTGTGCGCCAAATCCGTTATGGTCCCCATGGAGTAGAAATCATGACTACCAATTCACGCAACCACAGCAACCCTGTAACTTACAAAGGTGAGCTTAAATTATTTTTAAATGTTCTGCTCAGAGCATTCTAAAACATAACTTTGCTTCAAGTTCCCAAGTGTGTCCTTAATGAAACCTGGACTTTGTCATTTAAAATGTGGTGAAATCATAAAATGAGTTTAGTCTTGGTTTAGCTCATTATTGTTATACCTGTTAACAGCTCTAACGTTTTTTCTTATGTTCAGAAGCTCTCTGCTATTAGCACATTCTCTTCTAGTCTGTTGTTTCTTTTTATTTACCTCTAAATATTTCTACTTTTGGAATTTATGTTTTCTTTGGCTAACTTACAGATTCAATAACATTAATGATTTGTTGATTTTGCATGAAGTATTTTTTAAAATTTTTATTTCAGCTTCTTTTGTGTGCCTAAACTAAAAACATTATCAAAAACAGCCAAAAATTGTGATTTTTTAGGAGAGTAAAAACATCCCCAGCCACTATTCCATGCAAACTATAAATCGAATAAAAAAAACTTTCTTCAAGATTTGAGATTTAGATATTTGATAAACATATTAACTTTTTACATATTGTACAGTGGTAAATAGTTGTTAAATATGGGAATGTGTGACAAGAGCAATTTTGTACTAAAATAATACGTTTAGAAGTATAAATTTAAAATAAAAACACGCGCTCACACACACACACACACACACACACACACACACAGAGGGAGAGAGAAAGAAGGAGGGAGGGAGGGAGATTGTGTGATATTTTGTTTGGGGAAAGAAATTGTGAGAGTGATTAAAAACTTAAAAAATAATAAATACAATTACTTGAGAGAGGGAGAGAGAGATGTTGTGTGATATTATGTTTGGGGAAAGAAATTGTGATGAGTGATTAAAAACTTAAAAAACAATAAATACAATTACTTAAAAAAGTATATCGTTATATAAAACATATTAGATGGTAAAGTCTGTTTAGTGAATAGAAGTGCACTTCAGCATGTTTCATTTATCAATCCCCCTTAATAGTTTTACATCTCAGTCACTATCAATAAAGCAATATGTAATTTAATATCCACCCTATCTAAATTAAAATGAGCTACATTGACTTCCCACAGTGTATTGTTTTCTTTCGTTCGGTCTCTGTGTCAGTATGAATGACAAATCTACTGCTGTCGAATTCTGATGTTGAAGAAAGTATATTTTCACTCTTCTTTACATTTTTCTAACTTTTTCCATGGGTTTTTGTCCTTCCTTTGAGTACAATCTGTCAGTAAATTGCAAATATTTGCATTCAGTGAAGGGACAGCAAGCGTTTTTCTTAGGGCTGTCCAGCTTTCACCATATTGTTTCAATGGTTTAAGGCTGCAGTAATAAAATACGGCCTTTGTATGAAAACAGTCCAGTAATAGAAATAGTAGTAGCAACTGTAGCAGCAGCAGTGGATTTATTTCAATAGCACCAATGCAATACAACTTTACGTGCACATGGGCCCAATATGCTATGTTCTATAATTCACTAGGTCTGTATGATTTAATATAAAATATTGTATTAGATATTTCATATAAATTGTAAAATTAATATATTCAACAATAAAATAAATACAAACAAAATAAGCTAAATGTATAAACAAATTAAAATACATATGCAAAAATAGAAATAAGTAGCGTTAGGAATTACACAAACACAGCTGGATTCAACCAATTTGTTTTCCCTACCCCTCTTCCCCGGTTATCAGTCTTTTCTGACCTGAGTTGTCCCACTTTTATCAGAAATTTTCCTGATATCTTTTCCCTTTCTTTCCCTGCCAGCAGGGTCCATAAGTAACCAGTTCCCTCTATCCGATCCCTTGAAGGAATGTGGTAGATGCTCTTCTTTCCATTCTTACGTACCTTTACATTCAACCAGCATATGTCCATGATTTTCCCTCCTCACAGTTGAAGCAAATTTTTCGCTCATAATCGTCGGTGATTTTAACTATTCGCCATGCCCCTGATCTAACCCACGCGAACCCCTGTTCTGATGTACTACTTACTGTATCCCCCATTCAGATTTTAGTCCCGATTATACTTCAAGCGAAGTCATCTCTCTTCCTTGCGAAATTGTCTGCTCCTATCCATATCCCTCAAGCGATTCTTAACTTTCCTACAATGCGCTCTTTTTATTCAAATGAAGCTCAGCCTATTGTTTTCAATCCCTTTCTTAATTTGGATGCCCATGGCATGTTCCTTCCCATCCCTAGCTGTTCATGGTAGCTCAATGCTCTAATTACAATTTGGTTCCCATGAATACTTCGTTAATTTGACTTTACCTCCATGGTCTCATTGTAGTCCCTGAAATCTCTCTTAATTCCGCAACTCACTACGCCGCTTCCCAGTTTCAAAATTCCTTTCAGGAAAGTATCCTTAATAAATATAGCTATAGGTCTGCAGTTTAACGTCCAGTGTGTGAATATTGTTCACAAGCATATAAATCTTTCAAGTTCATAGACAAAGTAGGTTTCTTAAATTTTAGTTGGAAATGGTAGGTTATTGTCTAAAGGAGCATAAACTTCTGATCCTTTGGCTAATTAGGGATAAATATGTTCCATTTCTCGAAGAATGGAGGGTTCATATCATCAAGGTTGTTAGTAATTGTATTTTCTCTCTCTCTCTCTCTTTAGCTGATAAAAAAGCAGCTGTTTTACTCCTTACTCCTCATGTTTAAACGTGAAAAATTAGAAGTGAAACTCAGCATAGAGGAAAACGTACATGTGTCAATTCCTTAAAGCGAGAACTGTAATTGGTCAGCTATGCGAAGGAGTAAATAGTTTCCCTGGTAGAGCATTTAAATCTGACTTATGATATTGATTACCACCTAAGTTTAACTGTCCGGATGAGAATGATATTTAACAGATTCGCTATAAGACCAATGCAGTCAAAGTGACCTTAAATAACCCGTTTAAAATATATAAATACAATTATTATATAAGAGTTGAAAATTATTATAAAACTGAATGACCGTCAAACTATTTCTTTCCTTGAAAAATGCTGTAACTGTAAACACAGAGTTCAAAATGTAAGTAAGCACACGTGCAAAACCCCATTTATCTCAACAAATTGGAAGCTTATGTCCAGGTTTTATCTGTAAAACAACGGTGCGTTATTTACGCACAAACTTATAAAACATTTTTAATCTGCAGAAGAAGACGCATGGGAAATAAAAAACTGCGTTTCTTATTAAGAGTTCTAAGTTATGAATCATAAATACACTCGCTTCATATGACGAACACCTCATTTTGACTTTAAAAATTAGATAAAGACTTGTATTGTAAATTAACCAATGATTTGTGTAGCTTCTCAGCAAGCTAGAGTTTGAATACAAAATGTCAGCAGTTTGTAACAGCATTAAATTAACAACGTACAGCAACAGTCTCATGGGGGGGATGGGCGAAACATGTTAGACATCATTGCGGTGAAAACATAAAACGACTTCGTTAAGTGAATGAGTTTTTAGAAAACAGGTCTCAATTCAGCACGATCATTATCACGCTAGCCAACCTATCATATCTCTACAGACATGTTAACACTACTCCTAATTGAAGTCACCAAAGAAAATCAAGGCGGAGGCATTTGTTTCCGAGAGTGCTTATCTAAGGAGTGTTCATGTCGCTTGATCGTGGATTTCATGCTAAAACGTGCCGTGGTAGCTTACTGTTTGCTCTCAGGAGGTCCGCGCCACAAAAAACAGCACACTGTCGAGGTCCCGCAATAAATCCTGCACCACACACGACTGCGTGAGTGCGCACATACACGCTCTGCTGCAGGCAACTGCTTCTACCTCTGAGAATTAACAAGAGATGTTAACCTCATAAAATAAAAATTGACTAGAAGATGAAAGTTAAAGCAACTGGTGTGTAAATTAAAATGCCCCTTACAGTTCTTTGCCCGTAATTTTATGTTAAAGCCATAAATGAAAGTGTGTGGACACATTACGGAATGGAAGAATCACTCAAGCTGTGACACTTGAAAGTCATTATAGCAGTTAGTTAAAAGGCATATTAGATTTACATTGGCAGCCTATAAATATCGAAAGTCTGGTATACTTGTACATACATACCAGATATATATATATATATATATATATATATATATATATACTTCCGGTAAAAGAAACTAGCAAATATTCGTAATATTAAACATGAATTTATTACAAAGCTCAAAACCGAGCTATTTAGCTTAGGAGTAACATCTGAAATTCCCATTAGGCAGAATTCTATGCAAGGAAGTTTTTTCATTATGTTTCGGGTTCCTTTCCTTAGCCATTAATAACAACGAGGTAGATACAAGAAACCATTGAAACAACTAAGGCCGGAAACTAGATTTATTGGTGACGGGTGTTTATTATTGGCCCCAAGTCGCGAGTGCCAATTTGAAGTAGGTATGTGGGGAATGGGATCGGGCTGTATGGTAGCTGTGTTGATTAATTTAAGCCCGCTGATCGCAGATTTCGCCAAAGCTGCTGCAGAACTCCAACTCTGCTTACCCAGACTCTCTCTCTAGGGCGTTTCGCTGATTTTTGGCAGCCATAAGCTATCCAGGGCTGAATGAATTGGAATTTGATATGGAATTCACATATAAATAGCGCCGAATGATTTAGTTGCCGAAGTTATTTTTTCTCCAGAACATGAATATTTAGGCCAACTCACGTCTGACGTCGAACCACAGGCTAGGTAATCTTGGCAAACACGTTTATTTACTACGTTCACCAAATGGTGCCGAATGCGAAGAGATTATTATTTCAACAGTATTTAATGCAACCCAGTAATATTGTATGGGTATCTCGCTTAGTGATTGACAGTTCAATGGCAGACGTATCTAGGCCCGGAAAATTCTGAGACTGCCCCACTTTATGGGCAAAATCTCTCCCTTTTATATTCAATATAAAATGACGCTATACACGGACAGCGGCGCGAAATATTCCCGTCATTTTCGTGTTAACGTCACTCATAGGTCAATGCTTACATCACTGAATTTCATTTCTATTCGCTAGATAATTTTGGTCAAGCCAAATGCTCCGCTATTCTCAATAAAACGAATTTAAGCAGATTTCATACGTTACTGTCTCTGACCCTTTTACTCCGACACCTGCAAACAAGCTGGTGTCTCTGCCTGAGACGTGGGCGTTTCCACTCTAGCAGCATACCAGAAAGGACTAACTTGCATTGCCTGACTTTTTGCCAAGTCTTGCTGTGTTCGGAGAAAGACGTGAATTTTCCTTACTTTGCTATATTACTACATGTTATCTCTTAAATATTACCTAAATTACACATTATGAACGCATTTAAACACTGCACAATCTTAATTCTACATATACGAGTTATGTCATTAAAGTTCCTCCGCTGAAAGAAAATGTACAACATACTTGTACATAATTACTGAGTCGCTGATTCTAAAATCACAAATATTAATTATTTAATTTACTCTGTAACGACGGGATGCCAGACACAGCTTCAGGCCATCTATCACCAAACTACGAGAGTACGTGCTCCATGAAGGTGGTTGCGCAAAGGACCATTTAATCCGGCATATCTAAACGAAATACACCAAAATAAGAAACATAGCAATGAAAATCTGTACTAGAACAACAAGCATTTCAAGCTGATAAATTTAACCGTAGGAACTGTAAAACGCACTAGTTTTGCTAAAAATTACTTACAGTTTAGTACAAAACTTGCTACTTCAATACACTTCACTGCTGGATAACTTAAGGTTGTCTTAACTTTATTGCTGCACTTGCTGTAAGCATGATCAAGGCACAAACTCGAAACTTAAAACCTGTGTCTACTTTCAAATGATCAAAATCAGACATCAAGATCAAAACATAAAATAAACGAGGTAAGAAAAGAAATGCCAATTTCTTCATTATATATATTTATATACAAAGTATTTACTATCAGAAAGCAGGTCGAAAAATAGGTATCTAAACAAGGAACAAATTGTCTCGTACTCTCCTTTGTGATGCTATAGGAGCTAACTCCAAAGCTACAAATGTTTAAGAATTGTTCAAGAGATCTGAAAACACAATAGTTAACTTTAATTAGTTTACTCTATTAAATAAATGTCGTATATAGTACAACCCATGGCTTGTAATTAGATTGAGGTGCGGTCTCCGCCAATGATTGACTTGAACACGTGTAATATCGCAATGTACGCAATGCCTTTAGTTCCTTACTGAAGCGTTTGAGCCACACATTCCAACTATCAAAATGCTTACTGTTAAGCCCCCTTTTTTCTCCTAAATATTTTAACATATTTTTCTGCCTATATATATATATATATATATATATATATATATATATATATTTCTAAGATTTTGCAGAAATATCAAACTGTTAACTTTTTCAAAGGAATATCTCCCAGCAACAAAATCTTTTATTTTATGATTCACAAAAAACAAATATAGAGTATTAGAAGAGATACAGTTTGAAATTACAGACCATTAGGGGGAATTCCGGAACTATTGGGAAGTTTTTTGTTAAACAACACCTGTACATAAATTTGTGTTGTGTTGGTTTATGATCAAGTATAAAAAGCGTTAATCAAAATGTTGTGTACATGACGTTTTACCGTAGACCCAAGTTCGCCAGTTCAAACCCGATCAGGATCGATTTCTCTACTAATATTGATTGATGATCTTAATCATTATCTTGATGTCGCTAGTCTGAGCCAGGCGAGACCCTGTTTTGATGTACTGCTGTATCCCTCATTCAAATTTTAGCCCCGATTATACTTCCAGCGAAATCATCTCTCTTCGTTGCGTAATTGCTTCTATCCATATCCCTCAAGTGGTTCTTAACCTTCCTTCAGTGGCTTTCTATTCCCCCTAACCTGCATGAAAATAAGGGCCTGTGAGCAGAATTTACGCGCTTATTTGATTTATTTACAGACGCTCTTTATCATCTCATGTCATCAGCGTCCCATTCAATTCAGGGCATAAACTGCCAATTAATTTTGGTCAGAGGTCGACTTGAAGTTCTTTTACGTGCCGTAAATCTATGACACGGGACCCACGGCTTTACTTCCCTTCCGAAGGAAACCATACTTAGGATTTTTGTGCCCGAAAAAAATCCATTGACCTTAGTCGGAATTGAACCCGCGATCTTGGATGTACGAGGAAAGTATGGACTATTACTCCACGAGGATCGACATTTACGTCCTAAATGGAATGTAAACTTGTGTTCATAGATGTTAAAGAACGTCCTTAAATAATAATAAAAGAAAACCTGGGGAAAAAACACGTTTGCGCATTCCACAGAACAACAGTCGTGTATTTTCCTGCTTGAGTGTTCTGTACTCTGAGTGATCTCATTAGAAAAATAGTCGCCATAGGAGGGTCGTTGAAAAGTTTGCTAACAAGCAAGTCAAACATTTTTCTCGGAAGATATCAGTTTTATTTCTCAACGTGTCTCATTCGAGGATATATACTTGACCCAGAAAGTTCCCAATTTGTTCATTTAATCGGAACGAACTCAGGTGCCACAACACTTCTTCTTTTCAAAACTTGGGTACTAAAATTAAAGTAAAAGACTTCTTTCCTCGCACTTCTAACTGCTGGAAATGTTGCCCAGAAGTTACGTTCATTAGTACAGAAGAAGTGACAAGTGTAAGTGGCAGTTTTTTAAGAAATAGATATTTATGGTACAAAATGGACAATTTTTCCAGTATCCAGCATCTTCTATAAGAAGGGGTTAATGTAGAATAAGCCGTGACTTACATAACCTCACAAGTTTAGTTGAATAGATTTTGAGAAAACCAACATCTCTTTAAAATAAATGTGATATCAATTTTCTTTTCCTAATAAACGTTGCTTAGTTATAAATATCACCGAATATTTAAAATAACTATGACCACCAGTATTTTGCCTAATAAATTCATGAAAATGCTGAGCTCGTGTTATCAAATTCATTAGTCTCTAACATTGATTTCAGATACTACACTTTTGATTTGAAATACACATGTGCTCATTTTACGGGCAACAACTTTTGCATAAATTCGGTCTGTATTTTCTCAATAATATCATGCTTCACTTCCTCAATCCTCAGCATGAAGAACGTGGTCTTACCGTAATGGCTCAGAAGTCTTTGAAAAGGAGGTTACTTTTCAGAGAAATATATTTTGTAATATCTCCTGCCTTAGCAGCTTTCAGTGTCATTTAATAAAACACGGTTTTCCCTTTGATACAGAATACTTCTGTAACTAATCTACTTCGTGTCTTACTCGCTGGTATGTAATTTGGTCTGTATTCAACTATATTGTAAGTTGGCTTTTTTTTAATTTTTTATGACTTTTAGCACTGTTAAGCCTTTTCTTAAACTGGTTAATCATACTGTGTTCCACTTTAAATACATTCATTTTTAATTATTTGGATTTTTTTATTTTCCCTTTCTTTTATTTATTTGTTTATTTATTTTATTCCCCATTCTGACGATGATTATCAGCATACGACATGTTTATGTTTATTTAGTTCTGTTTGAGCAAAACTCCGAGTACATGCCTTGCGCAAATGCTCCTTTGGGAGGTACACACAATAAATGCAGTCAACTTACCCTGATCAGTAGTATGGCTTAGTTCGGAAGAGAAGTAAAGCCGTGGGTCCTGTACAAGGAATTTACGGCACGTAAAAGAAAGAGCTTGAAAGAAGAGGCCTCTCCGCAAAATTTGTCGACCATTTCACGCCCTGAATTGAATGGAACGCTAATGACCAGACATGTTAAAGAGCGTCCATAAATAAACCAAACAATAATACCACGATCAGTTAGATAACTGAAATACTTAACAATAGTGTTATTTCTGTTCAAATTCGTGTTACTTGCCTGTTTTTCAGAACAACACAGGGCCATGGACTTGAGTGCTTGTGGAAAATGCTGAAAACTTGTGTTGACTGGATTGTAAAATGATATTGATGAGTTAAACGATTATAACAATATAATATAGAGTGATTTATATAGGACTAACACATATCTTTATTTATTTCAAAACGAATGATGCTAGCCGCAACTTATTATACCTTAAAAGTACAATATCTTTGGGAGATTATTAATCGCTCTGAAAATGTTGAAATGTCCTCGTTAAACATACTTGATCACATCAGATGAGAACATATGGAACTTGTTCTGGTCCTTCTTTATGGAACTTTAATGCTCCATGTTGTCGTACTTCCTATTTTTCTCACTAGTAACTTGGTTTTCAAGAGGATCGCCTGCTATTCTAATGTACGTCTTTTTACTACTGTGGAAACATGCACGTATAGCCTAATGTTTACTTCTAGATCGTCCCGTAGTACTCGCACTGTTTTAGTATCAGGCACTAATTGCCTTCGAATTGAATTTATCATCTTTTGAAGTAGTTTTCGAGACCAATCATTTTTGGAGATTGCTCTCTACAACTCTTAGTTCCCTCTACAGACGGTATCACATATTAACAAGCGACTGTGACATTTCAAACATATTTTATTGCAAACCAGGACTACATTTTTCTATATTGATGAGACACTCAACACCTGGAAAGAACTTATTCCTACTGTATGGCTTTGTATGACATTTTCAGTGTAAATCCACTTGTGTGTGTGTATATGTATATATGTATAAATTTCGTATCTAAAATATCATTAAATTTGGTTCAGTAGTTTAAAAAAAGTTTTAGTTATTATATATATACATATATATATTTACATAAAATATTTTTGTGGTAATAATACTAGTACAGGAATTTCCATGACAAATATATTGATACTGTTAATCTGCATAGGCCCTTAAAATGATGTTGAAATTAGTTCATATTTACTATTAGAAAGAATTTTTTGAATATGTCAAATTAAACATTGTGGAAAAACAGGCGTAAAGTTTTTACAAACATCCTAAATCTACTTACTAAAGTGCATCAGACCCATATGCTTTCCCTTCCCTTTGCTTCTTTGCTACCTCTGTGTGTATTTTGGCCATTCTGGTTGCTCTTCTTCGTTTCTCCTTCAGCAAGAATCATCTGATATGATGTTTCTGTCGATGCTGGTCTCAGCGCTTGCCTATATTCTCTGTAATGGAGAATTGACATTGGAGAATTTTCACAATCGTGGCTAATTCTGTGTTATATTGTCCTTGTTTCACTAAAGAAACAGCTTCTGTTATAGCCGAAATATTCTTTTTGGGGGACAAATATGTGCTTTGGGCACATACTCTAAATGACGTTGTGGAGACTTTCATTGGCAGTTGTATTTTGCCAGTTGTACATTTTGATAAAATTGAATCTGAAGCCAATCTATGGTATACTGGAATTATCTTGTTTGCAACATAATATATTCAAAGGTGCGCGAATTTCTGTCTAATGGGATTTTGGTGTCTCGCCCTTAGCTTTGACCACGAGTCCTTCCCAGTAGAGAATTTGAAGTGTTTTGTGCTTCATCAGTGCTTATGTGGTGATATAGTGTCGCAAATACAGTATGCTTAATTTTTTCACATCAAATACTTTTTCAACTATGGCTCCCTTATAGTAATTAGTAGTTGCCTCCTTCAAACTTTCAGCTGCTTTTCCTCCATTGTTACTTCTCTCCTTTTAACTAAATTTCTGCCCAATTTTTTTGAAATATGATTTACACATTCTTCTTTTACAGTTGATGTTTCTTTACCATAAATGTGAATTGGAGTTGTAAGTTTTGTCAGTATACTTGACTTTACATACAAAATTTAACTTAAGAGTACAAAATAGCATTTTCTTAGGTATCTGTCCCTTTGCACTTGAAAAAAAAATGTTTTAACCCATTTCGAACTTCGCAAAACTATTTTAGAATCTCAAAGTAAACACTATAAAGTATCCATTTTCACAAAGAAAAAAATGAATTTTAGGTGTTGAGTATCATTTTAAGAGTATTTAAGACAGCCTGGAGAGTTATTACATGTAAAATAGCATTAAATCAAAAATATATTGATAACAAAAATACCTACCATGGTGGAAAAGCTGTTGTTTAACTAAATATTGCATTTTAAAAATAAGCGATCACGGCTGATAAAAAAAAAACAGGGAGTGTTAGAAAATCGATACGAAAGCCGAAAGGATTAAAAAGTTTAATATAGCAGTTACCGGAAAATACGGAATATATACAATCCATTAATTATGAAACAGCATTAACTTTAAAAACATTGTATTGTTTAAAAGCCCTTCGGCGAGTAATATATTTATGGTAATATAAAGTTTTCCCTCACTTTTAATGACTAGTGATGCATTTACTGGTGTTTTACTAATACTCGTGATTTCAGTATCATATTAATAATGGGGAAAAGTACAATAATGCTGTATTAGGCCCGAAAATAGTAAATGCAGATGGCAAAATGACGCAGACTGACTTCTCAATGCAGAATTGCCACATGCCTTCAAAGTGCAAAACCTGCGAGGTATTTTCTGTTGTATGTTATAGAATCAATCAGAATTAATTTCATAGGCGTAGGAAACAATATTAAATCTAGCTGGGAATTTAACTGACGAATGTTGGCATGCATATAACTGTTGAGTTTGCCGCACCCATGTGAAACTACGCCATTTTTAATTCAAAATCGGCCATCCAATGGGCTGAAAATCTCACTCTGTATAATATATAATATGTATTACTTTATCCATGGTATATATTTTAAGCTGTCCTAAGCCGAATTATATAAATTTAGATAAACAATTTTCATTTTGGGTATGTACTTGTTATTACAATATATAAAGTACAGAGCGGGACAAATCTTAATAACCTTGCCCCATCCCACCAAGTCCCTAGTGTCTAGTGTTATCCCTTTCTCTAAACAGTAACACACTGCCACGAATTACGTAGTAATTCTCCAGCGTTGTCATCAAAGATTAGGTAGAAACTGAATATTTCCTGTTTCTCGTATTTAGTTAATAAATAAAGAATAAATTAATTTATTCTCTTTTCACAACTCTGTTCGCATTAAACAGTATTGAAAGAGATTGCAGAGACGTGACAACGCTGTTTTATAAGCCAACTCCGATACACCACATTCCTCACTTATGCCACATCAAAGCAACAGTGGAGTCGTATTGCTACCTCCTCTAGATGTCCACTGAAGCTATACGGTTAATACGACTGAGGAGCAGACGATATTTCATGGACATCACTGACACCCCTAACGCCTTAAAGTTAATACATTCAGAAGACAGTGTACAGGTCTTTCACACGGAACTGCAGTTTTCATACTAAGCCGTAAAGAGGGCAACATTTTTAAATGGAATGAAACAGAGATTTTAGTAAAAGAAAACGTTTTACATTATGTTGAGAAAATCTGGTGTATATAAAGTAGAGAACGATGTTAGAAGATAATATTTTCTGAAAACCGCTGTAAAAGAGACTTAGATTTAAATTAGAATTTGTTTACACCGGCTGTTTATGTGTTTTTGCTGCCAGAAATGTATGAGTAGTCTACGTCAAGTAAGGACAAACTTTTGTTCGTTTCATCCATGCTATTTTATCGTGTTTACAATTTTTGTGGAAACTGACATTACTTTTCCTTACCTTTTTCAGTTTCTTTTTATGTTTGGCTCGTTAGACTTCAGTATTAGCTCTTATTATTTCTTGGTCTGTTCTTTGTTATTTATTTGTCTTTTAGAACTAATTTCTACTGACCGATCCTTGCTTTTGTGTTTCAGTTTTATAATTGTGCAAATGTTAATATGGTGATATTATTAAAGAATTGAAGTAGTTAATACAGTGTCAGTGTTTTATTGTTGCACCTAATTAAATATTGCCAACAGTTGAACAGTGATAATCGATACTTCTTTCGCTTAAACTTGCCCATTGGATTGGATTATTTGAGACGATGAAGGCTTTCAGACACTTGAGCCTAACGAGGGCCTTTTGTATCGTACTAAACTTGTGGAAGGGGTACGGAAGAGGCCCGATATATTCGGCGGCAGATACGGATGCAGGTGGGATCTCTGACGTTCCCAGGTTCCTTTTCTTTTGTGGAGCTGCTACGACGCCCTCCAAGGAGTTCGAATCTCATAAGGGCTGCTGTCCCACTAAAGGCCATGGCTGTTTTTCCAATAAGAAAATGCCACTAATTTTTTTTCTCCTATGGAAAAGGAGACAGCCAAATTTATACGATAAATTCTTGTTTAATAAACCCTCACTATAACTATTGCATAATAATAATAATAATAATAATAATGTACATAACTTTGAAAAACCAAGGCCTATGAAGCCTGCTGCAGCACAACGATACCTTGTACAACCTTAATCTCCACTTACCAGACGGAATTCGCCTCTTCTGGGATCAAATAGCTCCACAGTTTTCTTCAGGAGATTTTATAGATTCCACAATAGAAGGGAAAACTTAATTCGAAAAATATTCTGAGAAATAGAATCTGAGATCTCAAAGTTACTGGTGAAAAGATCCGGTATTAAGTCATCCAGGATACGAAATGCTCATTTTGCCCGAACTGTTACTGATAATACGCTGAAGATGGAGACCATTCGTTTTTTCTCTTATAACAACAAGCCAAGCATGAATTAAAAGCGTAATGGTCTCGGCTCTCAAACAACGTTCCCCTCTTAAATATTTATTAACAAGCCAGGGTAATTGAAGTCGTTAACTTCCTTTTAATTTCATGATTTTGTAAATTTGGTGAATTAGCATAACTACCTAGTTTCATCTACATTTAAGATCAGGTTGGAGTAAAGAGGTAGGAAATACCTCCATTGGACTTATGCGGAGTGAAGCAACGTCGTGCATTAAAATCATGTCTTCTGCTTGCTAAATATTATCGTAATTCCACTCAGCTTGTGATGTCAGTAAAGGGCACACTTTATAGGGTAATCGTATTTTATACATTTAGATGAAAAACACAAGCGAAAGTTTTGATAGCCACGTATAGCGAGACAGGGTAGGGAAAAGGACGTGGGGAGAATGCTGAGGAAGGCTTTGGGATAGAATGAAGAATAAAATGGAAAACATGTGGTGTGAGTTGTGACAGATGGGATTCTTGGTGCAAGTTTATGTACCAGCCCACCGCGGAAAGGTAGTCGAATTATTTATTCTGGCAAAAGAAAGATATGCTCACTTTATTTTCTTCCTATTCTTTTTTTAGGGAAGGGGGGCTCTATCGTTGTCTTACCTTTTTCCATTCCTTCGCCCATTAGCCGGTCCCCAGCCTTATTAGCAGGGCCACATTGTCTTTAGCCGGTAAATTTGGATCGGAAGTTTTCTGGGTTCCTAATGAGAAACGACTCGGCCGCATGTTTTATTTTACACGAAAGGCGTGATGTAGGGTATCCCCCGGGCTCCATTGGGAATGTACAGTTCGGCAGTTAACTGACAGATGCCGTATATTAATGACCGATACAAAATTGTAATCTCTTATGTTCGGTCGTTTACCTTGAGTAATATCCCACTTTTTCTTAATTAAAACACACAAACATTTCGTTAATTCCCGCACAGAAACACTGAGTTCGTCTATAGACACAACTCTTTCAAGTAATCATCAGAACACAAGAATTATGCGCATTAAAACGAACCAAAACATATCTGCTTTAATGCACTGTAAACATTGAGTACGGAAATGTATCTAGCATACGTTTTGGTAGGTATTATGTATATAAATTCCAAATGTTGCAACCAGGCTAATTCTGCTATTGAAACACCTAATCTACAGTTAGAATTTAATGATGCAATTGATGCTGCTTGACATTTTTATATGATAATCCCCGAAGCAAATCAAAATTGCTAGACTTTGGTTATAAACCTTGTCTTTTTATGCCTTTTTTTTCTATTTGGCTACTAAGGGTGCAGCAGTACTTTAAATCATGCTTTCTACGAAGGTATACAGTTTACTTCATAGAAGATGTGTGTATTTTTATCGTTCCTCAGCAATGTCTATATTCTGATTGGTACTTGTTTTAACTACTGAGGCATCACAGACGTGAACATTGATAACACATGAGATGAAATGATTAACGGGGAAAGGTTATTTTTTAAAGGAAAGAAGCTTTCCAGGAATAAATTTAGGGTACATCCCCGGCATTTGCCATTTATGAGGTCTGAGAAAAATTGGAAAAAACCTGTTACGGAGGACGGTCCTGGAGGGAATCGAACCCCAGATCTCCCGCTTATGAGTACGCGCCTTAACTACCTCGGCCACCCGTGGCGGTAATCTGATTGCTATGATTGTTTGTCTACCGTAATATTTTTTATTTCTTTGCCAATATTTCCCTTCCATAATAAGCCCCAAATTGTTCTAATTTTGTTGTAGAACGTAAAAATTGTTTTCGTCTTTTTTTCTGTTGGCACTTTTTTTTTACCCGGGCGTGTGAGCTATTATTATTATTATTATTATTATTATTATTATTATTATTATATTTTAACAGAAAAGTTTTGAATAAATCTGCTCGTTACATTTAACCCCCTCCCAAAGAAAGTATTGATCTAAGTATATTTGCTTATAAATAAACTGCCGTGAGACCGACAGGTTGCAGGTTCAATAAGCGGCTTTCCAAAACTTGAGGAAGGTCTATAGAAATCGGAGTTAATGTGCGAGAGCCGTTGGTTGCATCTAGTAGCCGAACACATATGATCGGACAAGGTTTATAACTAAAGCCTCATAGTTACTTTGGAGGAAAAATTACACATTATAAGTCATTACTCAAGATTGACATACGGCTATTTGTCACTTAAACAGAATGTGTTTATGTCACTTGAATGCATCAGAAATAAAACATATTATAATACAACAGAAAAAAGTATTTAAGAGTACCTAAATGTATAGCAGATCTTTTCTTTATTTCATTTACACTGTTTTAATGTTGTTCTTCCTTTTCTCTGAATTAAATATATTATTGCATCACTGTAGAAGGATATTTCCTGACTTTCTGAAAGAAAGATAAAAATTAGATCCTTGGGTAATAAATACTGTGCAGTAACCATAAAGATTATAATAAACGAGTTTTAGCAATAGTACTAATTCGTGAAAGAGTGTTTATGGTTAGTCATTTTATCATCATAATCGAATTGATGTACTGGAAAAAAAAACAATCTGTAGTACAATAATTGAATGTTGAGGCAGATCATCTTTTGTACAGCACTTCATTTATTTGGAACTCACTATTGATATATGAACGAGTCACTCTTTTGAAGGAAAATCATTTCTGTAGCCTACAATAGCAGGGGTTATTTCGAACTACGCAGCACAAGGCATTTAATTGTTTAAGCATTTGAGGGACACTGGGAGTGAATTTTCAAAGTTCCACTTTTTTTTTTTTGTGTGTGAAACCTTTACTGTGAGGTGTTAATGTGTATACCAACTCTCATTCAAATTGTATGAACACTTCGTGAGTTGTAAATTATTTCATAAATTTTATTACGTAAATATGTTGCATAATCATAATGTCCCATGAGGCACAAAAGTTTGAGAAAATTTATTGGCACTTTTGTAATTGGAGCTTTGAATCGCATACAAAAGTTGTACGCAAAGATATTTTAAATAAATTGGATGAATGAATTGGATCATTTTTAAATGTATAAAATCGTAAACTTTAATTTTTTTTTCATTTTTTTAAAATTATTATTATTATGTTAGCATGTATTTTGTCCTATAGAATATTACAAGTGGTACTTCTGCACATTCTGAAAATTTTCAATTGAATTTAAACAATAAGTCCTACGCATGGGATATTTGGAATGTGCGAAAATAAAGTTTTGAGAAAAACGCTGTTTTATAAAAAAAAAAAAAAAAGATGCTGGTAAACTGTGCTTTTAAAGTACACGAGGAGCTCTTTAAATGGCTGTAGAGCCCGAAGGGAGCGGGGATATGCAAATGTAGACCTGTGGACGCCCAAAGGTTCAAGCAACTATTTAAACAAAATAAATCCATTTTTGACCTATTTCGGCCAAAAATTCACTCCCTGTCCCTTAAAAGGAACTCCCTTCCAAGTATGATCCATTATATCAATTATTTGAGCTACACGGTTTTCTTTTTTGTTTAGACAAATGCTAATCTATTGTTTTTTAATAAATATGAAACTCCTTGTTTATTATTATCATCAGTAAACTGCTAATGAAAATGTTAAATAAGTTTATAATTTTGTAATATATGGTCTACCTGCACTGTACTAATTTTGACTTGTAGGTGATGTTGTACTATGCACATTGCCGCTGGGAGTTTTGAAACAATCTACAGCAGCCAATACTCAGGGTGTTCCGAACACTGTTCAGTTTGTACCACCCTTGCCCGACTGGAAAGTTGCCGCCATTCAGCGTCTTGGTTTTGGAAATCTGAACAAGGTTGTGCTCTGTTTCGAACGCATCTTCTGGGACCCCAATGCAAACCTTTTTGGACACGTGGGAAGCACCACGGCTAGTAGAGGTAAGTTGTTTCAAAATCTCATAAGAGTGCGTTCAAATCCTTCCTAATTTTGGCTTGTATAACTTTGGTCAAATAAACAACTGTTGTAAGCGGATTAAAATAAGAGTGCTTTGCTGTACATTGCACAGATTAAAAAAAAAAAAAAAAAAAGCATGCAAAGGTTTTCATTTAGTAAACATTTTGTTTGCCGTGAAAAATATAATTACACGTATTACGAATAAAATACGAATTTTAAGTTTTGACCCCATAGTATGATATTTATTTTTGTGTATAAAGTAGCATTAAAATACCAAGCAATGCAGACGTTATTTAAGAGTTCCCCTAACTATCGAGGGAATGGAATACTTGAATTGAACCATATTAACGTAATTAATATACTGTGTTGTGCCGTCAAATGAATAATACACTATCACACAACACACAAGAGCACGTCCATACAGTCCTATAGTTACACTCATATTGACCTCTCCTCCGGCTCCCCGGCCGTAACAAGACGAGAACTACAGATCTCGGTCAACGCGGCCAACTGCACGTGGAGTGGTCGCGCAAGGAAAATTCTCCCAGTAATAAGCATGCTGCTAAATCTTACAACCGTTTAAAAAAATGAATGGTATTTTGGAAACGAAATACAAGTGTTTTATTTGCAATAGTCAAGTTAGTGTTTATCATAGTAGGGATGAGCAAGAAATAAAAGCTTGGAATATTTTAATAATATGCGCTATTTCTCAGGGCGTTGTCTAACTTTCTTGCCAAATGGATGTTTTTCAACAAACTCCATAAATTCTTCCTTTCTTTTTTCCTTCACTTTTCAGCATTTAATGCTTAACGCGATATCTGAACCTGTTTTGGGGATAATTAATGTGCATTCAAAAACATGCGTAAGTATTTCCATTATGTGGTGGTTACTTTTTGCTGTGTTAACATAAAGGATAACTATCATTTTAATTTTCAGCGCTACATATTTGCAAACCGCACCCTATGCTGGAATATGACAGCAATTTGTCGTTGACAAAGTCATACTTTGTAGTTCAGTTAATGAAACTTCACCAGAAGTTGTAGTTGTTGTGGGCATTTATTACTTTGACAAATGGCCAAAGCCAACGTCATAATGTAAATACAAATTCAAACAGTTTACTTATGTTCGTACTAATAATATCAACATTTCGAAATGATTTGTGTCTAAAGTGGACGAAAAATTAATGGAATATGAAGGCATATCATGCGTTAGTCTGCCTGTAATCATCTGAAAACTTCACATATGTTCTATCTGTACAAATTGTAAGGGCTGCATTTCTATTTTACGCCCGAAAAAAAATTAAAATACTTTTTCGGGAATATTACAATAAAAAGGGATTAACATTTTGATATGTGTATGTAATCTGTGATTTGTAGGATGCATAGTCATTGTTTCACACTGAATCTGGCTATTCAGCATTAAATTAAATACAAGCTATTAAGGAGAGCAATATAATTCACTTTCAAGTTGTATACATAAACAAAACAGTGCTGCATAGAGTTTATATAAGTGTGTATTAATGTGTCTGTGTACGCTTGTGCATAAATTGTCACAGGTGGTTTCTGTGTTCATAAAGCGAAGTGTTTGTTAGAAAAAAAAACATTTTTTTTAAATAGGTATCTTGTCACCAGTACAGAACAAAGGTCAGTTTCTCAAAAACTCACTGATCACTGATGTGTAGAGTTTTCGTCCGCACATACCCACTTAGTTTGTCAACGCCGCTACATGCAATGATTAACTGATCTTCATATGCCATTAACTTTTTCGTCCAGCATAGTGTTTTACCTGGAGACCTCATACAGTAGACTAATCAGTTTTATTAATATTTTTCAACATTAGCTATATACTTACATGCAGAATGAGTGATTCCTTCTTTATCCGCCATTTTTGCCCATTCTCGCTCTAGAAATGCACCGCAACTAGGCCCATACGCAGTGGTGACAAGCAGAAGGAACTTTTTTTATATCCATAAATACCGGTTTATTGGTTTCATAGGCCACATCGCCTCTGCCGTTTTCGACGGGTGAACTAGCTCCCGGCATCAAATACCTCTCATAGCGTAATCTCACCCTAATCTGTAACAAAATATTAAATAGAAAGTGGTGTGTGCTCGCATCAATTGAGCAAGTAACTGCGATATACCCTTCATCTAATACACGCTACTACAAGAAATAAAATAACAAATATAATGCAAAAAGAGAAATTATAAGATGATACAAGAAAATTGCGCTATTTCAGATAAATGTGTCCTTTATAAGCGAGCTTGGAAATAAACGAGGAGGACACTGGATTAGAGATCTTTAATTTATCAGTATATAAGATTTAAAGTGAAATGTGTGCATGTTTTATGTAAGGAAGTTGAGATCATCCCTTTGTTACTTGCTTTGTGAGCCATGATTTGGCAAAACATTCATACGTGTTAACAAATCATCAGTTCGTTATAATGCGAGACCATGTTGGGTCTAAAGTAAAGGAAGCTGAGTGTCTCTTGGGATTCGCATTCGGGGGTCACAGATTAAAATCTCTTGGGGCCGGCCTTTCTTACGTTGAACTTTTTCGCGATTTCGCCTGGTCTCGTAGCCGAATGCTAGAATGGAAAAATTTTCTAAAAATTTTCTACTTTCTAATTTCTCATTATAATTTCATTCTGTTGGTTCTGTTATAAATTCCAAAATGCCGGGCGAAGTGGACTGGTGCTGTGTGTCGGTGGCTTGCGCTTTGGAAAGATTTCTGCCCCGGTATGGAGGAGGCCGTTCTGAGAGGTTCGAACACGGAACTCCTCCGCCGACATCGGGGTTCTTTATCTGGAAACAATGTTAGGGACCTCGTGGATCCTGGCCACCCGGGTCTCCTTCACTTCATTACTCCCAGAGGGCAGTCCTTGAACACTGCTCGCGTGTGCCTAACAATCCAATACATAGGAGGTAATCTGTGATAGTAAAAATACTTTAGTGTAGTTCATTAACATGTAGGTTGGGTCAACACAACATGTACGAGAATATTCAATTTTGCAGTGACAATAGCTCAACTAAACTGCTTCTAAAATATTATGCCAAACTGCGGTATTTAATAAATGCTATACTTCTGAAAGAGACAAGATGAAATATTGCAGCTTCATTGTTTGTGCAACAGGATTTTTTTTTCAACATAACTAAACTGATTAGCAAAACGTAAACCTTAAATACATATAGCACATTAACAAACTACTATGAGGTATGCATGAAAAATAAAGTGTTCGCGATTTAGGTGCACCATAATGATGGAATGCAATGTCATTTTTGTTTGAAACTATGCCACAATGGTGGCTTCAAAGAACTCAACAACTCAGAACGTTTTTGTATTTGCATCAACGTCTGTATACGAACTGCTATAACGAATATTGCTTTAAGTTGCAATCGTTGCGCAAAACCATTTTTAGATTACACTAGTTTCACAATTAGATACATGACTTATGGGTGTTTGGTAACATCGGTTAATTTGCCATTTGCAGGAGAACTGTTTCTATTCTGGAACCTCTACCGAGCACCTGTGCTTTTGGCTCTCGTAGCAGGAGAAGCAGCAGCCATCATGGAAAATGTTAGCGATGATGTCATTGTCGGCCGCTGTATTGCAGTCTTGAAAGGAATTTTTGGAAACAGTGCAGTCCCCCAGGTAAGTCTTAGCATCGAAATGTAACAGGTTTTAAATCTAATTCAATTTTCAGCAAAGAGGAAAAAGGAAAATTGTTTCAAGTGGTTTCTTAAGACGTCATAGTTAACCGGGTATAACAGTAAGGTAGTGCCAAACTTTCAGGACATATTCCTTACACTTAAAAAAATAAAATATGTTATATGGACATGGATCCGGAAACGTTTTATTTTCATATTAGAACTCATTTTTTACAACTTTTCATAGCTCATTAATCATGGAAAACACACAGGAAGAGAACGTATCAGCATATCACATGAAATTTTTTCTTAACATGAAATGCTCAAAATGCCTGTTGGTTACATATTTTAAGTTGTAATTCTTTCACCGCTAGTGTTTTGTGATCCATTTGAGCGAAGGTAATGTTGATACATGTATCAATGCTAGAGGAGGACATTTTGAATATTTCATGCAAAAAGAGTTTCATGTGGTGTGCTGGTACATTCTATTCTTAGGTGTTTTCCATGATTAATGTACTGTGAAGAGTTGTAGAAAATGAGTTCTAACATGGAAATAAAGCGTAACCAGCCCATATTCATATAACATATTTTCTTCTTCTACATGTGAAGAATGTGTCCTGAAAGTTTGGCGTGCCTTTTGTTACACCCGGTATAATGGTTGTCATTGCGGTTCCTTGGCAGAAGTAATACAGCACTTTGGGTGTTTTATTATGTCGCAATATCGTCGATGACCTTCTTGATGCTTTACTTCCATCAAGTTTACATATTAGTGACTCGTAAGCTATCTTAAATAATCCATAATTTGTGAATTTTTTCTTCTTCTTTATAAACGTAGCTTGAAAAAATTCCACGAACAAAACAGTTCTGGTTAGTTTAAGACTCCAGATTCTTGTCTGATCTTATCGCCTAAAGAAGGAATCCGTTAACTCAAAGTGGGTCTATAGTTTAAACGAGGGCTTAATCATTTCCCACATAGCAAGTCACCCTTGGTGTACCGGCTCATTTGAAGCTTGAAACCTTCCAGCAAGAACGTGGGTTGTAGGCAGAAGCGACCGCGGAAAATATTCTAACAAGGAAACTATTAATTAGCTCATGTTAAAACTTTCCCGGAAGCAATAATCTGCATACATAAAGTCATTATACGAAGAAGAATCTGCCGTTCGCAATTGTAAACCGTGCTGAAGACTTCTTATGCGATGAAGGTTATTCAGCAGTCTCTTCAAGCAGCCATCGCCGATCGCTGAACAGAATTCATAGGCTAAAGTCTCTGTGGGAATTGATTTCTTGATTATTGCAAGAGAATGAGGTTTTTGATCGCATTTGAAGGTTTTTTTTCCCAAAAAGTTTTCTTTGAATTTGAAATAAACACACACACACACACACACACACACACACATATATATATATATATATATATATATATATACCGCTGCCAATTGTCCAGTTTGTGGTCAAGCAGCATATCACCTGAGCTGGCCAGCATCCGGTCAGAATTGAGTTGATGGAAAACCACAGGCAGGTAATTAAATAATTTTAACACTGCTTAAAAGTTTTACATAAAACAGAAAATCTGATTGCGATGTCTGCTGATCTAAGGTGTACTAAATAGTCAGTTGCAGAAGTGTAAATAAAATAACCGGAAACCTGTTCATACCTCTCACAGTGCCAACATTATTAATCTCTTTTTTATTTCATACAGTAGATTATTTGATTATTTTTGTAGTTTAAGTTATTCTTGCAACTACAGAGATTGCTTTGTGATTTCTGCAGCCCAAGGAGACTGTGGTTACACGCTGGAGGGCAGATCCCTGGTCTCGCGGTTCATATTCCTTTGTGGCTGTCGGTTCCTCCGGCAGCGACTATGATATTCTTGCAGCTCCAGTGACACCTTCTGGTGTCAATCAATCAGGAGGTCAGCCTCTGTCCTCTCCACATCCACGGCTGTTTTTTGCAGGTAAGCATCTTTTTTATGTATAAAAATAGCCCTAAAATATTTTATGCATGTTCTGATATTGTTTTTTGTATTTAATTTGATACATTTTGATTCCATGCTGCGGTATGTTTATTTATGCTAGACTTTTAGCCACAAACTCTAAGATTAAGATATGCTCCAACTTTTCTCCACACTTTTCCTCTTATTTGTTTTCTTTCAGCTTTCTTTTCCTTGTGCTCCATTTGTGCTCTTTATTTAGGTCGAGTGCATAGCTACAAGTTGGTTGACTGAAGCATATACTATTATCATTAACTTTGTATGACGATTGCCTACATCTTGTTTAATCATGAAACACTTAATCTGAGTGCGCATGTCTTAAATTTGGTTACTACCTGTATTTTCCTTCAGGCAAATAATTCAGGCAATGGCGGCCGGTCGTAAGCCATACAATTTCCGGTGTTATTGATCCACCGAAAGATAGTTGAATGGGATGCACTGTATGAAAGTATTCTTTTGTTGTCCTTCCTTTTTTTTCGCCTGCACTTTCTTCTTGTATTCCCTTTTTCTTCATTCAGATCCAGTTTTTCCCCTATTTTTTTTTTTTTTCTCTTGTTCCGTTTTCTTATTTTTTCTTTTATTTTTCCTCTCATTCACGTTTTCTTTCTTCTTCATTTACTTCTATTCCGTTTATATTTTTTATCTCCTTTTCCCTCTTCCCCCTCCCCTTTCTTTTTTGCTCCCTCCATTCATTTCTTTCCCAGCTTTTTTTCCCCCCATCTTGTTTTCTTGTTTCTTCATCCTATTTCTCTTTCATAGTTTTCCGTTTTCCATTTCCCTCTAACGGTTCTTATGCCTGTTCAATTTCTACTTTTTTTTTTTTTTTTTTTTTCGTAATTCATTTTATATTTTGCTTCCCTCCCTCTTTATCCTTCTGATTCTCCTCTGTCTGTTTTCTTTTTCCTTTGCATCTTTCGTTCATCTTCCTGGTTGGTTTTTCTTTTCATGACCCTAATTTCTTTCTATTCATTTTCTATTTTTCTTATCTTCTTTCTGATTTTCTTTTTTCTCCAATTTTTTTCTATTTTTTTTTTATTATTATTTCGTATATTATTTACGTTTTCAATTTTCCTTCTTCTTCATTTACTTCTATTCCGTTTTTTTTTTCTTCATTTACCTTTTCCCTCTCCTATTTTTTTTTTCTTTCCCAGGTATTCTCTTCCGTCTTCTGCTTTCTTGTTCCTTCATTCTGTTCTTTTTTCATATCGTTCCGTTTTCACTTATCAGTTCTTACTCCTGTTTAATTTCTACTTTTTTTCTTAATTTATATTTTGGCTTCTGTTGCTCTTTCTCCTTCTGATTCTCCATTTGTTTGTATGTTTTCTTCTGTCTTTCGTTCTTCCTCATTGGTTTTTCTGTTCACTCGCCTAATTTCTTTCTATTCATTTTCTATTTTTATTCTTCTCTTCATACATCGCAAGGAAGTCTGTTAAATCATTCACAGGAAATAGTTGCAGAATATAAATTAAGTTACTCTCTGGCCTAGGGCATTATTCACAACATCGTTGATCACTTTATTCTGTTAAGCTTTCCTGTTTGCTTTTATTCTTTTCCATGGAGGTGTTCGAATAAAGAATTAAAATGCTTGTGCGCTGGGAGTGGCCATATTTTATCGGTTAAAGAATACCTGGGCTCTCAGGTTTCCACCGTTGTTTTCCGCATGGAGCCACTGCACCTAACATTGTATTGTACATTGTGGAGACACAAAGCTTTATGGGGCTCGTAAGGGCAGACACGCGCGGCTGCGTGGTTGTGTCAGGGGACTTTACTGTTGGTCCTTTGTTGTCCTAGTCGTCTTTGTTATTTGTCCCTGACTGTTGTCGAGATTTTTGTTGCCTGCAGAGTAGCTAGACCTCCCGCTTTATAGTCCATTAGTACGCCTGATACTATTGCTACACGATTAATGACCATAGTGAAGATGCACAAGGAGTATTTGAGTTCAAATCCCAGTCTCATTTGAGTTCAAATGTTCGGAATTGGAATTGTCAACCATTTTCACTTATCGTGCAATTTCTGTTTAAGAGAATTTCTGCATTGTTTGGAGCTTTCTGAGCGTTTTATATTTTTGCTATATATTTACAACAGTGCTTTCCTTGATTCAAACATCTGGCCACAGTATAAGAGCATACAGTTGGGATGGCTAGTATATTATGCGGGATCAAAATCTGAGTGCACATGTCTTAAATAATTAAATTACTACCTGTATTTTCCTTCAGATATCTCTGCACAATTAAATTAGATACAATCCAAGAACATTATTACTAGTTTTTAAATAAATTCAGACAAGTATATGCCACAGAAATCATGATAATAATTGCAAATGCAAGCATTCAAAATATTTACTATTGACACTAAAGTTTAAGTCACTGGGTTGGTGCTTGTTAACGATTATGTTGGCACTACCTACTCCTGTGACTTTAGTCCACGCATACTTTTCTTGTTACACGGGTTACGACTTTGAAACAAAATTGAATACTGAATCGTATCTTCTGAACGATTCTAACCAAATGACTAGAAGTTCACTGCGGGAAAATATTAAAAAGTCGAAATGTGTTTCACCCAATAATAATAATTCATTTGGATACTGAAACTCTAATACCAAATCAAGTGATCTTTTTTCCATTATTATTATTTCAGTTTACGTTTGGCCGTTGTATGCGGTAAGAAAATTAATACAGGTAAATTAACAACTCGAGATGCTATTGTGCTATTTTGTTAGCTGCAGCATAGCAGATGGATTCATTGAGAAGTGAACCCAACTCTGAGCGAATTTAGGAGCAACAACATGAAAGTTAACGATGCTAACTATCCCTACTCTAAATGCTTATACTGTGATCTGGTATTTTGCTTAAAAAGAGTATGTGGTTTGAAAATATATATATATTTATTTGAAGAAATATTCTTACTGTATAATTAAATGTTATTATTTTTATATCTCGTGATTTAACGGCTGCTATTAATGTAAGAAAATCAATAGAGCCGTTATTTAAATTTATATATGTGCAACGGATTTTAGTAGAAAATAAAATTAAAAAATAAAAATTTAAAAATAAATGTAGTAACATCAAGAATTTTAAGTTTGATAATGTTTAATATTTAAGTATGTATATGAATGATGAAGCAACAGAAAATGTCTTAATATGATCTACAAAGTCTACCATTAAACCGTTTTCTGATGTTAATATTTAACAAAAAATTGAATTGTATTTATCTGTGTACAAGTATATGTAAACTGCATCTTTTCAGCTCATTTTTTAAGACATGTCTGGTTAGGAGAATATAAAAATCAAACATATTAAATAAATTCTGATAAAATGTCATTTTCAGCATTCAAGTTTACCATAAATGGTTTGTAATCACTAGACATCAGAATTCTCAAGCGCTAAACCTCAAGTTAGAGGCACTCAAACACATGAATCGCGGTCCGGTAGGTAAACAAGAACTGATGAGTGACGGTCGCAAGGGAAAAGGGTGGTTTGTTGACCAGCTGCATCCCCCACCTGTTGTCTACAGTACAATACCGACATAACTTCATTTCGCTTTTAGTGCTTAGAAATTTGATGCCTAGTCAGTACTGAATTAACGCATTCATGTTTAACTCAAAACACATTTAGAAACATTTACTGATAGTTTTAAACTTTTGCTCCGTTTCTTAAGGAACTGGAATTCAACGGAAATAAAATATACAACAACCTTATTTCCATATAAAATTTATACATGATTTTGCCTACCATGCCTTTTAGAATATTATTGATGTTGACAAATTACTGCTTTTCATAAACATAAGTTTCTACTTGCTGTTTATTTAAATATGGTAATTTTCTCTCAAGTTAACATGTTCGCGTTCGATGGATATTGATGTACGAGGTATTTCAGTTGAAAGAAATCCTACGTACTTTGTATGCTGTGAAAGCTCAATGTGTTTGTTGTGCTAAGCGGCTACGTGTTGTGCTGGTGGGCGAGCTCCTTCGTACTTTGTTTGCATTCATAAAAATCTTATTTTGACAGTGAGAGACATTCAGAATTATTCAGTGTCATACAGAGAAAATAGACATGTATATATAGAACGAACATGGTGTATGCCAGTAATGGCAACGTGAGAGAATAGTTGCCATAATTACAGGGGGAGGGTGCATATTTAATTGTAGGATGATGGCTTAAATCCAAAAAAGTCTTCTAAGTAAGGTCTTTACTTGCAGAGCAGAGCTGTTGATTAGTTTCGGAAATGAATGAGATTTCCTTCAGTATTCCGACCCTGAAAGTCGTATCAGAATGAAATTGGAGACGTATTATTGTTTTTCAGGCAAAAATTATGTCATTGATATGACTGTGAAGGGAATAGCGGTGATTTGTGAACACGTAGGTTCGTAAATAGGCAGCCACGCACGCTGAGGAGGAGTCAGGGTGTGTGGCTATAACAACCAGGCACATGTAACTGTCTTCCAGCTTTGCTAGTGCCAGAGAAAAAGTCGAAAAGGCACTAGCACTGGCCGACTAGTCTTCTCGAGCGTTGATTAACAGAGTGCAAGGCCTGATTTGACGAATTGGTGTCAGTCGCATTGCATGAAATCATTCACGAATATTTGACATTGTTGAAAGTCTGTACACGTTGGATATCGCATCATTGGATTCCAGAACAGAAGTATACACGTGTGTAAGTCTACCGATAAATTCCATCGACAAATGCCTTCAGCTTTTTGAGGCATACATGCAACATTGACATCCAACAGTAATGCTTTCTACTTGCAAAATTCGACAGCTTCCTAAGGACAAAATATAGTCCCCGAATATTTATCTGTTTCGACCGCATATCTTGCATTAAGTGACTATGCGCTCTTCGATTCTTTAAAGAATCCCTTGCAAGGTCAGACAAAGATGCGTGAATGAAGCTATGCGCCATACTCCTCAAATTTTGATTTTAGGACAAAATACTAAATTGGTAGCTGTGCATAGACGTTCTAAACTCCTTTATAGGTGTAAACTAATTTTATTATATCACTATTTAGCTGTTCACCGAAGAGAGTAGCATCATTAACTTTTTTTAAAAGTATTATCATTATAAAACATGAGTTTGTTGGAAATATATATTTTTGTATCTAAGATATATTGAACAAACAAAAATATTTTTGCACTGGAATCGTTCAGTGAAATCTATATGTAGATGCCTGAAGCGAATGTACATCCCTGTATGTTAATACCTAAGGTAACCGTACTTCTTTGGCAGGATCAAGGCCGAAAGGCTTCACAAGTGACCTATAGATATAGATAGCTGCCAGTACTAGCAAACCAGTCAACACAGATGTCACAGTCAAGAACGATACCTACACTGCCATTAATCCACTGAGCGTTGGACAAAGTATGTCTTCAGCTGTAATGTTATCGATGGATCCGTATTATAAGGCTTATCAGAAAAATATCCCAGTTTTGAGGTTTGGGATGTGAAATTTTAAAGATTGCACTTAGAGTAAATGCCATGCTAGTGGAATGGTTAAATTATTCGTTTGTTTATTGTAAACTTTAAGAGACATGTTCTTACAAATGTTATGTTTATGATTAAAACTAAAGTTATAATATTTTGTTTTTAAAATTCTGATATTCAGATGCACCACTGATATATTGTGTATTTATTTATTCTTTAAGTAAGTGATTTGGATTTGAGCGACCGGGGTGGCTCAGATGGTAATGTTTCAGACTAGCATTCGAGAGATCCCTGATTCAATTCCCTCTGAACCGCTGGGATTTTTTTCGTGGTTTCGCCTGGTAACTTAGGCAGATATTTATATTCCACAATATCTCCGCTCTGCCATTTCCTTTCAATAATTCGCATGTCATCATTTAAAGGTTCGGAGGCATAGGTAAGACATATTGGTGCCTTATGGCGTGGCAGTGGCTTGCGCTCCTGCCCTAGCGGTGACCTCCTCGGGGGACCTCGGGACACCTTCAGTGAGATTGGTGGAACCGGAGTGGTTCTCGCTGGCCCTGCTTCTGGGACTTGTAGTTAGAGACAACCCGGTGTGTCCTCCATCTTAACTCTTCTTCCTGTAGGTGTTCCCTCAGGGGTATACATGCAATAGTCAATTAGTAGCCGCGGCGTGACATCCTCAGAGAAAATCTTTGCGCCACGAGACATTGTTTCTACAAATGCTGCATTCAGAAATTCTGAAAAGGACCAGCTAAGTGTAATAATCTTGAGACATCAACAATGAAAAGGAGTGTAATAATAAGATTATTTCATCTATTTATGTTAAATTCAAATATTTATTCTAAATGAAATAAACAAAACAAAACTTAAAAATAAAATTAAAACCTAGTTCAATTGTAGGGGCAAGACTTCTGTAAAAAAAAAAAAAAAAAAAAAAAAAAATCAAAAGAATGAAATAAAGTCAAGAAACCTTGTAAACGAGTAGATAAAGTTGAGTGTGAAAATCTCGTTAATGTTTTTAATATTATGCCGAAAAATTCAATAAAATGCATGCATACTGGCCTAGTTCTAAGTTATGGCTATAGTTCTTTCGGTGTTTGACTCAACAATGATGCAGTAAACAGGTCATATTGTCACTTCTCTGGTTCTTTAGTTTACAAATAATAGTTGCCAAGTCAACTGGTTTTGGGGAAAATACCTGCATACACCCTGGGCTAGGAAAAACTCATAAGCTTTTCATAAATGGTCAGCAAGTTAGATAGAATTACCAACATGCCTTTTGTGCAGGTTCTTCGTGATAGTTAACTGGTTTATCGAGAGATATAGCAGTCACACGTCTATTTTCTCGGAGATCTATTCTCCGACAAAGCTTTCCTGACCACTTTTTCAAACTACTGTAGTGGTGGAAGAACTCCAACCACCAAATCACATTCACATTTTTAATTAACGACATCTAACCGCCATTTTAAGCGGAATTTTCACTGAACGGTTACTTGTCCAATCCAGTAATAATTGAAGACACTACTACAATGTATGTCACAGTATACCAGAAGAATGCCTAAAATTTACAAATCCACAGAACTCTAATGTTTAAAACAAAATACAAATACGTTCTTGTTATTCCAACTGATAAGCTCTATAAGTAATTGAGAACCCTTTGACAAGTGTGTGATGCAGAATCCGGCACGGGTTTACTTAACAATGTGCTCTTTTGTTAGGTTTTAATGCCAAATATCGTGCGAAAAAGAACTTTACGAATTTCAATCAGGCTTCGGCTGAGTTGATTTGTAATTTCATGGTAGCAACGACAGATGTTCCTTCATAATTCAAGCTTAAGCCATAGAACATGACAAAAGAAATAACTTCAAAAGCTAACTTATAAATGACATCAAAATGATGATGATTATGAAAATACCTAGTCTTTAATAAATACTGTTCCACAGTTTTAGTTAAGGAACTGCAATATGCTTATTTAATTCTCTCGTATATTCCAAACGACCAGTTCTCAAAATTATCTGTTTTTCCCTCACAAAAGGCCGAAGTTTCTCTGGTCATTCATCTATAGTAGCACGCACTGTCTCTATCAGGAAGCGCTCAAAACTTACTATAAGGGTATCTTGCAAATTACACCCTGAAGCACTTGACACAATACCTAGTCCTGGGGATTCGGTCAGGGCTGTCTGAAACATTTCTCTGAAGTAAAATCTACAGTACTTTGCCTTGTGGTTGAAGAGTCTTGCTGGAGGTCTGAGCAAAATGTGTTAAGGTTCTTCACTACAAAGGGTTGCAGGGTAGTTTAGCATACTTGGGTTGTTCTCTTCAATTCCTTTTGAAAGAAATGGATATATGGACACTCTGATGAAGTCGAGACATACACTCTGTCATTTTCACGGCTGTAGCTTCAATATTGAATGGCTTCTTGCTAATAAATAGAATTTCCCCGAGTTCGTTGTTAGCGTAACCACGTAACAATCATTTACATCAACGCATCCTGTTGCTTCAGTTGCGCAGTTAAAAATTGCTCAGCACAGTGATGAATTTGTTATTCATACAGGTCATCACTGTCTTCTTTCAAAGTGTATTCTGCCAAACACAGTCCGCCATTGCTTTGACAGCCTATGGGCGTTCAGATCTCGAATGGTTGTTTTTTATTCGTTTTATTTATGGACACTCTTTAACAACTCAGATCATCAGCGTCCCATTCAATTAAGGGCGTGAAAGGAAAGACAACTTTTGCTCAGAGGCCTCTTCTTTCAGGCTGGAGCTTCTTTATCGTGTACGACACGGGACCCACGGCTTCACTTCCCTTCCGAAGGAAGCCATACTTAGAATTTTTATGCCTGAAAAAAGCCATTGACCCTGGCCAGGTTCGAACCCGCGATCTTGGGTTTAGGAGGCAAGTATAGTTACCACTACACCACCAGGACCGACATCTCGAATAGTCATCTACAGTCTGAATGAAGTGTTCCGTGATGCGGTACATACTTCAGCTTTCCAGCTTTTTAAGGTTGTGTAAAATCTCCTTCTCATGAAGGATCTTATCACAGCAAGGCAGTTATCACAATCTCCCCAAACCTCAAGTAATGCACGCTTTCTTTGCACCTGAAACTCAACAAGGCCTGGCTGCAAAGATGATAGTCGAAAAACCTGATACAACACTTTTCGAAAGCATGTAACAATATTTATGCCTATAGAACGTGGAATGTAAAAAGTTAGGCGTTTGAAAAGATGATTGGAGTTGTTAAAGAGTTTATGATAATTATTTTGATGACAACACTAAGCAGTTTCTCACAAAATTCTAATTCACAGGCTAAGCCCACAGGAAGTTTAGATGCTAAACATCAATGTAGCTTTGCCCTTATTTATTGTTGAGCAAGGAAATGTTGTATAAGAACTCTGTCATTTTTACACCTGGAAATCTCAAGACAGAGCTAGCGTGAAAATATTTGCTAGGAAACACGTGGGATTGCATTTGCTCTCTTGACAGAAATGCGAGATAGAGATTAATGATGATATAGGGCGGAGTTGAAACAATCCACGGAAAAGCTGCATTATATTCAGATTATGCTTAAGAATTCGCAGAAAGGGCGTGATCAGAAAGGGAACTGGTAGCTGTTCAGAGAGGTAAGGACGCCAAGCGGCATAGATAGACGCGTCTTCCGGAGTATGTGCGAACTGCAATCTGATTTACGATCTGAAGTCGGTGAAGCTGATAGTAAAAGGAGGAGGGCAGTGACGACTGTTCCGGCATTGTCCAGTCTGTTCTCCACACGCCTGGCTCTAAAACACGGCCATTCTTCATCGTTGTGACGCAACTTTTGTCCGTGCGGTTGTCCAACAAGTGTCTGCAATCCATCACTTGGGCGGCAGCAAAACAACAGTTTAAGAAGAAAGAAAAAAAGTCATTCGTTTCTTGTCATCTACTTATGCTAACTGCATGCTCTTCTCTCATCTCCTTTCTCTTTTCTGTTTCTTTCTTTTGTTTTGACTTTTGTGCGTATTATTGCCCATGGGACTTTAACATTCTTTATCTATTATTGCAGGTTAGTTTGTGACACGCTAATAACACTGTAGACGTATTCAGTGAAAATATGCATACATTGCATAGGAAAGTGGAAAATCAAAGAAATTAAAACTTTTGTGACTGCCAGGTCTTGAAGAAAGTGAGAGCAGTGAAAACTACGAACCCTCAAAACGGAATAATAACCTGAGGGCTGAGAGAACGCCTGACCACTAGGAGCGTTTACAAGCATAGAAAAACCGACAACAAAACCACTTTCTTTAAAATAAGAAAATATTTATTACTTCATATAAGCATGAACTTTTTAATAACACATGCAGCCTTGGAAGAACGACGTATCAGATACGAAACATGCAGGAAATGCCTTAAGAACAGCCTCTGTGTTAATGTGACGCATTAGATAATATCGAACATTTTAAAAATAATTCTGGTTATGGCGCATTTCAATAAGAAAGTGCTGCCGTAACATTGGAATAGCATTTTTAAACTGGATATTGAGAGACAATGCCATCAGATACAGTGTGTACATTTTATTTTTCCATGCTCGCGGAAGTACAGCGGAAATGTCAATACATAGCTCAGCTGTACGTATCCAATCCGCCGATCTATCTGCAAAATATTGAAAACGTGCTATCGTTTTCAAAACGATGCTGAATTTTTTTTTCGTTTTGCTTTGATTCACATGTTATAGTTCAGCTTCCGAAAAGTGCCCATATTTGTTTTGCAGTTCAAACTTGGCTTTTAAACGGATCCATACACACTTATAAATAAAGACCGGTGTTCAGGGATTAAAAATGCAGGAAAAAAAAAAAACACGCAAAAAGAACTTAAAATAGTTTGGGCAGCGAAATGGAAACTATTGCTGATAACTAAAAATTAACTTAAACACCTGATAATGAAATATCTGCAAACAATTGTTTTAACTTATTACACTTGAAGTTGTGCTTAATGTTTTTATTAAAGACAATTTAAATAATAATTTTATTTTTAAAACGGAAATATAGCTTGGATTAAAAAAAACACAATAATTTATATTTACTAAACAACTGACTTTTCTCCTCAATATTTGTGTTTAATGATGTGCGATTATAATAGAATTGTCAAATAGACTGTACAAGGCGTAACAGAATTTTTCACTTGTAAAGTAAGAAGAACATGAGCTTTTCTTATTCAGTAATATTAAAATCACTGGAATTTATAGCAATTGAGTTATAAATATTATCTCCACTTACTGGTTTACGTCTCGGCCATTAGATGTGCCACAGTCGGCGACACCTTTACTGCAACTCCACTTTCCGAACGTGTTATTTGCCGGTCTCACGACAGTTTACATTTATTTGCAGAGATGTTTAGACAATTTACTCTAGAACAACGCATTTTATGTGTAAACATTGTTTTAAGCACTATTCAGCTAGCCGTGATAACCGGAATGTATTCAGGACGTTGTGCACAAGTTTAAATGAGCTGGTTCAAAGAAAACACGAAGGAAAATGTTAAGTTTTAAAAGAGGAAAACTTGTAGGAAATAGAAACACATCTTGAACGTTTACCAACAAATCGCCTGCGAAATTAGCATAATAAGTCGAAGTATCGGAATGTGAATGGAAATATTAGAAGTGAAATAATCAGAAACATTACTTAATCATGTTAATCAGAACGTGTTTTACTGATACAATGACTTATTTAGGCGAGGGAAGATGACAATTTCAGCATCTACTATTGAGGTATTCACATGTTATGAAGCGGAGTTGAAGTACTGGCGCTGCCAGGTGCGATTTGTTCACCGGTCGAGAGTTTTTTTTTTTTTTTTTTTTTTTTGAGTAGTGTTTTACGCCCGTTTTTACTACTGAGGCACCATAGGCAATGGACACTGATGATATATGAGATGAAATTATAAATTGGGAAAGGGTATTATTTAAGGAAGGAAGCGTTCCAGGCCTAAGCATAGGGTACCTCCCCGGCATTTGCCATTCATGAGGACTGAGGAAAACCTGGAAAAAGCTCCGTCAAGGGGGACGGTCCTGGAGTAATTCGAACCCCAGACCTCCCGCTCACGAGTTTGCGCCTTAACGACCTCGGCCACTCGTGGCGGTTCGGCCCAGAGGTGAAACACCGGATGAGCGGACAAAATTTATAAATAAAGGGCTATATATTAAACTTTTCATTTAGCGGTCACTAAAGCTAAGCTAAGCTAAGATCCTATTAATTTAACTCTTCATCCGCGTTGGTGTCTAAATAATGAGGACATATTACTCACAGTTATTGTCATTGCTTTGCCCTTGCAGGCGTCTATAGCTAAAGCCAGACAGATTAGAAACGAGTAATTCTTAATATTCCCTTCCCCAAAACCGAAACTTTCTTGATATTGATCTCTCTCTCTTTTGTTTCTTCTCTGATAGTTTTCTTGTTTTTAGCTTTCACTTGGAGGCGATGCGCCTGTTTTATGGGTGAATGCCGCAGTTTAGGAGGGCGGGGGAATGACAAATATCATAGCTTGACACTGAGAGCTTGTTTGTCTAGCTCCTTTCATTTGTTTTCCCGTTTGGTATCTGTCAAGAGACTGTATCCACTGGGTGTAGCAGGAAGCTGTCACGTCAGCGCGATACAAAAGACTTTCGCCCATAACGAACGTGCTGTCAAAGATATTACGACTGGCAAATGATAAGGATGGTTTGTTGAAATACAGTTCCCAACGTCACTTCTTGGCGCTCCGTTTGTGTTTCTTTTTCTTCCTGTTCTTTGCCTTGAATAGACAAATGAATTTTTAGAACAGAAGGGGGTTGGAATCAAAGATAAATCTTTTGGTACGTTGGAGATTGCCAGTGACTTGCAGATTAAAACTGTTATTCTTTGCTTTTCATAACGACATAAGTAAATCTATATATCTATAAGCACCAGATACCGTTCTAATCGACTATGCATATAGCGGTCGACCAGCCTTTGACCGAACAAATGTCGGTCCTAGTGGTGTAGTGGTAACCATACTTGCCTTCTAAACCCAAGATAGCGGGTTCAAACCCGGCCAGGATCGATGGATTTTTCAAGCGTAAAAATCCTTCGGAAGGGAAGTAAAGCCATGGGTCCCGTGTCGTACATTTACGGCACGATAAAGAACCTCAAGCCTGAAAACCCTGAAAGAAGAGGCCTCTGAGCAAAATTTGTCGGCCGTTTCACGCCCTGAATAGAATGGGACGCTGATGACCTGAAATGTTAAAGAGCTTCCGTAAATAAACAAATAAAAAAAACGAACAAATTCTGGCATTAATCGATCCGCTTAATGTTTACATGGAGCATGGTAGTATATTGCGATATAAAATAAGTGCACGTGTATAGTAAAATTACAATTTATAAATTAATTAATTAATTAATAGCAAAGAAAGATATTTGTTGCATATTTCTAATTTTAATTTTAACCTCTATCGCTACTTTTGTTATTCTCTAACATAACTAACGTCTCTATTCTGTCCTCTGTGTTTTTGTTCTTAATGTGTGGTTTTATATACATGTCAGAGAAGAAAGTCGCTGAAGATATACACGTACTAAGACTTTAAATTGGCATATGCTCTGACTATACTGCATAAAGGTGTTATTGCATTTCGCATAGGTGCTATAAACAACTACATCTGTCCCAGAACAATAATCGCGTTTCTTTAGAGAGGTATTTATTGACAGTGAATGCAGATACTTATTAATACAGACTAGTGATAAACAATAATGAATATATGGTACATTTTAAGTTGTTACAAACGATCACTAGGTGGTGCTTATTGAGGTATGTTATTACTATTTTCTAAATAATTGTTATTGTAAAAAAACATCTGCAGAAGTTGACCAAATAGTTTGTTTGCAGTGAGCAATTAAACAAAGCAATTTTGCGGGGAAAAAATGGAAATTTCATGTGAAGGTTTTCATTGGATAATTTTTCACCTTTTAAGTTGTTACAAACTATCACGAGGTGACGCTATTGAGATGTGTCATTTCTATTTTCTAAACAATTGAAATTTGTTATTGTATTATTTGTTGCAGCTTAGAAATTGACCCAGTAATTTGATTATTTTTACGATTTTAGTAAAGGCCTAGCTCAACAGCAATCGCTTCGTTTAACTTTTGGTAATGAAGCACCATCAGAAAAAACTGTTTACAATTGTTTTGCAGAATTTCGTCGTGGTCGTGCGTCCGTCAGTAATTAATTTCGTGAAGGTCGACCAAAATCGGTTGTCATTCTAAAAAGCATCGATGCTGTGCGCAACAAGATTGAAGAAGATCGGCAAGTGGTTTACAGTAAGGTAGACGCATGTTGAAGACTGCAATATTTTCGTGTTTGCATGAACATTTAGCTGTGAAAAAGATGTTTTTCCGATGGATTGCTCATAATTTCACCGAAACTTTAAAAAACACGACCGTGTTAAATGGTGTAATGAAATGCTAAAGACAATTCCACGGAGGAACTGCAAAATCCTGTACAACATCGTAACAGATGACTGTATTCGTATTAACCGGAGACCAAGCAACAATCCGCTGTTTGGGAATTTCAGGATGAACCGAATCCCACAAAAGTTATTCGTTCATGAAGCACTTGCAAGAAAATGATCATTTGTTTCTTCGGTTGTACAGTGCATATTTCAACCATTCCTTTAGAGGATCGAAGAACAGTTAATGCTGAATGGTATAGAACAATTTAGTACAACTAACTCAGTAACATTTCCCTAAACTATATCATTCGATAAACCGCCACGGGTGGCCGAGGTCTTAAGGTGCGTACTCATGAGTGGGGTTCGAATCCCCCCAGAACCGCTCTCCCCGACTGGGGTTTTTTTCCAGGTTTTCCTCGGTCTTCATAACTGGCAAATGCCGGGGAGATACCCTAAACTTAGGCCTGGAACGCTTCCTTCCTTAAAAAAAATATCCTTTTTCAATTTATCATTTCATCTCATGTATCATCAGTGTCCACTGCCTGTGGTGCCTCAGTAGTAAAAACGGGCGTTAAACACTACTCATAAAAAATCATTAATAATAAGATGTTTGGAATGCAAGAGTAAACTTTTTTTGCAGATACATGGGCTAATTTATCTCCAGGGTAAGAGATTTTCGAGATTTCTGGATCCCTATCATCTAAGCTCGTTGTTTCTGACATTGGCATAATATATTTTACTTTTCTCACTACCTCTGTTTCTGGCATTAACTTTTAAATGTCTTTAATCACAATGGGAAAATAAGGTTTCTTTCTAGCAAGTTTTTCTAATAACTCGTTGCTCGTTCATAAAATGTGGAGAATGCCTAGCTTTACTCTTGTAATATAAATTTTAGCTTGACCAATCATTGCTGGTATATCATCATATTACATTGAAATAAAGTATACAGTGGTCGTAAAATTCGTTTACACTGAATTAACAATTATGTGTTATGCACAGTTTCCTCTTACAGACCCGAAATGTGAATTCCTACATGTTCTTACCATGCCTTATGCACTTATGTTCAACCACACCAGCAATTTCAAACTTTGCATGAACTGCATCTTTCAGCTGCTCGTTGGCGTATCCGCATTTTCGCGCCTCTTCTTTCTCAATACCCAGATTGTGATAAGATCAGGACTTCTTGCAGGTCAAGGCATTAGAGCCGGAGATGGTTCTGACCTCAAATCCAATCCAGCAATTGGGGAAAATTTCGTCCGGGCGTCTGCGTAAAACCATTTCAGCAGCGACAATTGTTGCGATTTCCAATATCACCACAATACCAGAGTGGCATCACCACCAGAAGATAAGACCGACTACCCATTCGATTATTATCGTATTCGTATTACAAACCTATTACGCATTTTTCTTTCTTTCATACAGCCGAATCGATAGTTTGTAAAGGGAATTTTCGTCCACCTTTTATTTCTTCTTTGGTAATTTGTTTTACACCCAATTCAGGTCGATAAATTTTGCTCAGGAGCCTATTCTTTCATACTTGGGAATATTTTACATGCCGTAAACTCCGACACGGGATTAAAGGATTTACTTACCCTCCGAAGGAAGTCAGATTTTCACAACCTAAAAATCCATAGACCCTGGCCAGGTTACCGGCTACCACTAAACCACCAGAGCGGACTTCGGGTACTCCGTAGATACTTCCGCAACATAGTTAATTTTCTTTTAACATGGATTATATAGAATTGTGTACCTATATCAAAGGGAATATGACGTGAACTGTGATTGGCATTTTTATTAAAACTGTGACTCATTCAGTGAACTTTTATTATCAACATTTAGTTTCTTAGTTTCGTGTTTGTCTATACTAGGTGATGTACCTCGTATAGCATCATTTGACAAACTGTGTTATATCACTCGGCAGTACCCCCAAACAGAGATTTAAACATTTTATAAGCAGGTAAAATAAAAAATTATGCTATTTAATACGCTACATTTTCTTGGAAACTATTTCATTCACTTGCACCTTCTCTGTAATTTCCCTTTATTCATTAATTTTACTTATCTGAAAAGATTAAATACGCTTTATTTAATTCGTATCGAATAACTAAATGAAAGTGTCTATTTATTGTATTTGGATTAACCCTTTCATTATTCACGTTTTCGCTCTATAAAGCACACCCGAAAAATATAGTCGCGGCCCACTGTAGCGCCAGCCGCATAAATATCATTCTGTATACATTTCAGTTCATAAGGCCGGACATAGGAGCGAGCTCATAATACTTAATTAAATCCATTTATATAATTAACATATCTGCTCAAAATGGAATGAAAACAAATAATGGACCTAGCTATCCTATGCAAATATGAACATTTCTAAACTTTAAATCATAATTTTATTACCATTCCTAAAGTTGTTGTGAACTCGTCTTGTCCATAGTAAAGGTGGCCATCCCGGAGCAGAAAGATACAACGTTCACTCTTCAACTTCCAGCTTTTGACTCCCCAGAAACCGGTTAAATATTCACTACGTCCCTCTGCGCATGCGAGGAGTTACTTTCCCATGTTCAATTTCCCAACTGTCACTTCTAAATACTAACCGCCTCAATGATACAATGCGTGTACTAGTTCCTCCATATTGTCACCCCCCCCCCCCCATATGCCACAATATGATTTTTAGACTCAATAAATTGATCCATAAAAATGATATTTATAATCAATTTGGAGACGTTGCTAATTTTGCTTTCACAAAGGCTGCTTAAAACACACTTCCTCGTATTAAAAAACACACACACACACAGTAAAGCCTAGGCACAGAATTCAATGACCCATATCTTGGAGTTGAGCCGAGTTGTTTCATAATAAATGTTGACTGATTTATATATTCTTCTGTAGGGTTCAGGGGCACTTGAGATAATTCGAGAGTTACTTGTCTACTCCAGCTCTATGTGCAAGTAATTTTTTACTCGGCAAAAGAGTATTCTGAAGAGATTAATTTGCAAGTATAGCGACTGGTGGTCAACCTCGAAGAAGGAGAAGACCAATGCAACAGGGAGAAGCAACAGCCCCATACATCAACACTGATCTGGGATGCGTGAATGCCGCTTGTGAATCACTGAAAGCAAATAAAATGGGGGTCTGGAGAGGCGCCACATTGTTTGTGTGCACATTAAACAGTGTCACTTGATAATTAATATGTGGAATTCCAATTAAGAGGGACCAAACAATTTAAAAGGCTAATTTCCAAGCTTGTTATATTAATGTGCGGTTATAATCGCCCGAGAAAGACAACTGCGGTCTACGAAAGCAACAAACCATTCAATTAAAGATAGCATCTGAACTTCGCAATACTGGCCGCCGTGCTTCAGATGACAAACTGCTTCCAAAACCACCTGATTTGAGATTTAATCCTTGGCTTTGTTTGCACAAACCTTTCCTTTAATCACCCAGAAACAGCACTGCACGTGGTTGGCATGCTACTGAAAGAAAGAAGGCAAAAAGTGTATGTTGTTTCGTAAGTAAAAGTAGAAATTTTTTCTTGCCAAATGATTATTCCTGCTTCCCCATGGACTGAAAAACATAGCAGATATTACAGGCCTTAAGAAAAACCACCGTTGCTCATTTGAAAGTACAGAACGAGTAGCTGTAAGAAACCAGGGTCCCTATTCTATAAAAGTATGACATTTCAAGTGCATTAATACAAGTCCTTGTGATGTATGCAGCTGTAATTTTCTGTTGCACAAAATAGAGTATAACATTGTAAAGTAATGGTAAAAAGTTACATGATGTCAAAAAAGAGCAAGATGAAGGAACAGCTGTTTGCTGCACGACGCCATATCTTGATTAGGCTATGTCCACTTCTTTTGGATAGTGGTCTGACATTTTTCTCAGAAACAGTGTTCATTTAAATGCTTCATTATATATTTGTGAACATTAAAGCATAATCTTCTATGTTACGTATATCTACTTAATAACATGTTTTTGTTTTATTGAAAGATATGAACATTTTAAATACACAATGTAGCTCGAAACTTTAGTGAGACGTCGTAAATTCACATCCAGGCGCCTATACCCATTAATGTGGTCGATTCCATTTGATCATTTACATTTATTTGTATTGTTTGGTAATCACATTATAAGATTATAAGCAAAAAATTATGAAAATATCAAAAGAAACCGAATAATTTTTATTTTAAAAGAAAGTGAGGCAATGAAAGAAATTGTTTTTATGGAATTTAGCAAAATGTTAAAAAGCAATATAAACTAAAATGCTGGACCGAAATACTCGTAGGTATTTGAGATTGGAGAGGACATCAGTCGTTATTAAATTATAAAAAATATATTAAAATTACACTAGATATGAAGTAACCAACATTCCTACACTTGTAGCGAAACCTATACAGATTACAAGAGCACGATGATACTGCTGTAGAACAAAGCAATAAAATTCACCTGTACACTTGTGAGAATGAAGGTGTAAAGTACAAGTATATCCATGCATTTGTAATGTATGAGGACTGTTTAGTGATTATAATTTTTTACTTGTCCTCATAATTTTGATGATGTTTCTCAAAGCAGTTTCCGTTGAATGCAATGCATCTGTCTCAATGTTTCTGCCAATCTTCAAAGACATGCCGAAAACCAACTTTTGATACGTGCTTCAGATTCGCCTTCGCAGCCTTCAGCACTGCTTCTGATGGTGGAAAGTGGCACGAGGCTAAACCTGAACTATAGGAAGGGTTAAGGACACACTTCAAGCTGCTTTTGTGCCGTGTATTATCATGGTGCAGCAATCAGCTTGTTGGGCGTAAATGTGGAGTTTTGTATGTGATATCGCTTGAAGAATTTTCAGGACATCTCTGTAGTATTGCCCAGCTACAGTTGTGTGCACAGATATGACATGCTGGTAAACCATTCCATTTGAAAAACGAGATGATCATAACTTCCCAGAAGAAGCAATAAGACATTGAACTTTATTTTTGTGAAAAGTAATATTCTAGGGTTTGTTCAAAAAATGACCGTGCGTTTTTAACATTTTTCATAATTTGGGCTTATCTGCATCTATCTAGTGATCTTTGCTTCCCTCGAAGTAGTCTCCCCTTCTATTGATATACCTCTCCCAATAGTGTTTGACTTGTGAAAGCAGTTATATAACATGTTTTTAGAGATTGCGCCAAGTTCTGCCTGCCAACTTTGTTTTATCTTCTTAACTGAGTCGAATTTTCGCCCTTTCATCTGGATTTTAGTTTATAAAATAAAAAAATGTCTGCAGATGGCAAGTCAGGAGAGTATGGAGGGTGGTGAAGACAAGTAAGCTTGCTTTATGCGCAGAAATAATGAATAAGCTGGTGCTTTATCGTGTTGCAAGTCGGTCCTGGTTTTGTAGGGTTACCATACTTGCCTCCCAATCGCGGGTTCGAACCCGGTCAGGACCGATGGATTTTTTCGGGCGTAAAAATCCTAAGTATGGCTTCCTTCGGAAGGGAAGTAAAGCCGTGGGTCCCGTGTCGTACATTTACGGCACGAAAAAGAACCTCAAGTCTGAAAGAGAGGCCTCTGAGCAAAATTTGTCGGCCGTTTCACGCCCTGAGTTGAATGGGACGCTGATGACCTGAGCTGTGAAAGAGCGTCCATAAATAAATAATTAAAAAAAAATCGTGTTGCAAGATCCATGAATTCTCCCTCCGCAGTTCTGACCACATCAATTTTTTTTTTAAGTTGTCTGAAGACATTTTTGTAACGCTAGCGACTCACAGTTAATCATTGATCCGTATTTCATCATCTGTGATTATTCTGTTCATAAAAATTGCGTCCTCATTAACGCTATTCTACGACAGATCGCATTGCAGTTTTTTTTTCTTCTTAACTCTTATGTGAACAACCGAGGATTTTTTTTTTTTTTTTTTTTTTTTTTTTTTTTTTTTTGCCTGCATACCAAACTTTTCTGTCAGGATTTCACCACACGACTCCACAGAAATGCTACTCTCTTCGGGCGTTGATTTTCATGGATAATCTTATTAATTCTGGCCGCATGAGGTGTCATCATTGACATTGATGAGCTTCCAGGATGTGAGTCATCAACTACTGGGTTCGACATCTTTTAATCCGCATATACCACTCTTAACACTGAGTACGTCTCAAAAAGTTATCTTCATAAGTTTCTTCCAGCGTTTCATGAGTGTCAGTAAAGGTTTTACAAAGTTCCACCCGAAAGTTAATGTTGATGCACTGTTCATGAAGTCCGTCATCTCAATAATCGCATCACAATCATAACACTGTTACAAAGAAAGTAGCAAGGAACTCGACTGAAATAAGCGCGACAAATGATGAACATCTCATCCATGTCAGAGATGTCAACTGCATTTAATTGCGGTACATTTTAGACACAGAACATTGAAAGTTAGGATATTTTTGAGCAAGATAAATTTAGCTATAGGGACAAACTGTAGGAAAAGAAACAAGTGCACAGTGACTCTGCTATAGATCAACATTACATTTTCATTTCTGACAACTTTCAGGGTAAATGTTCAGTGTCCCCATGAACCTCAGTGCAAGTGTTCATGGGTCGCATTATGGATAGAAGCACACTTTGGAATGTTCTGGCCTGTATCCAAATTTGGACGGTACATGCAACAGAACCACTTCAGATAGTCCATCTTCCGGATAAGATCGCGAACGATGATGCAGAAGTATGCTGAAGCTCCTTGTGCATCAGTCACATGACTTGTAGTACAGTAAATGGTAAATCTTCAAGCAGGACAGGAAGCGTTTCCCATAGAAACTACCGATACTGTATGCTACTAGGCATTGTGAAAGATGAACAGGTTAATGTAGATGCTCACGGAGAATTCCAGCCCAAACGTTAATACTAAACCTTTGCTGATGATCAGCTTCAACATTTCCATAGGCATTCTGACGAACTCACAAATGATTGTTGGATACGTTGATGATGCCATCCTTACAAAAGGTTGCTTCTTTCTCTATGAAGAGGATTGACAACAACACCTTATAATGATGGCAATCTATGTATCCAGCTACAATTATCTTAGACGATATTCCTGCATACGTTGCAGGTTACATGGATAGTAGCTGTTCTCATATAAACATATTCAAAACAGTCGCTTGGCTTACTCTAAGCTGATGGAACTATTGGTAGTACTGGAGCTATCCTCAATATCTTGTGGAGCATATTGTTTCAGCTCAAGTGTAAAAGCATGACATAACACCTCATTAGGAATACCCCCCATCTCACACAAACGATTAAACACTGCAGCAAAAGTTTCATGGTTCAGCTGCTAAATTTCCTTGAATCCATAAGACCTCCCGACGCTTGTCGTTATATGAAAAACTAATGATATGTTTTTAAAATAGAGGAAAGAACTTTCCAAGCATCTCACCGTGTACATTGTTCAGAACTGTTAGCGAACATATGAAATATCGCAAACTGTGTGCAAGATTGGTCTCTAAAATATTTGACTACGAAAGGATGGAAACTGCACTTGCATTTTTGGATTGGCGCGAGAGAGAAGGAGATAAGCGTATTCTCATGTTATAACCGGTAATAAAACATAAATCTCATAAGTCAATGTAGAATCAAAACAAGAATTCAAGGGGTAGCGCCATTTAACTTTACCACAAAAGAAAAAATCCAAACAGCACGTCAACATGGAAGATTATGTTCACTGTTTTCTTGGACCGAAAAAGGTGCCCATCTTGTGGATGTAATGAAGCCAGTAATAGCTACTACAGTGCAAGAGTAGCGAAACGTTTTCCAAATTGAGACTTGTCGTTCAGAGCTGGAGACGTGGAAAGCTGTCGTCATTATCGTTTTCCAATGACAATGTACCCTACACACCGCTGTCAAAACTGCGAGCAAGAATAGACACCCAGCATATAGTTCAGATCTCGCACCCATCTATTTCCATGTTTTCGTTCACTTCAAGAACTGACTTCATTTTCAAAAATTTGACCACAGTGAAGAGTTGAAAATGGCATTGGTTCAGTTCTTAGGCGACGGTATGCATAGGACATCCAAATGCTTGTCCCTAGTACACGTGTGTTTGGAAAGGAATTATTTATGTGTAGAAAAGTAAATAGGGTATTTGAAACATGTGCAAAAGTAATAGAAGAAATGAAAAGATAAATACCATAAGATGAACAAAAATAGTATAAAAAAAAAAACCACATGAAATATAAACGAGAAAGAAGCCGAAACCCAGGAAGACCATGAGGAGAGGGATCGAACAGACACAGGCAGGTAGCACATGATGATGGCAAAATGAGCACCAGAGAAATGATAGGTAAAAGTGCAAGAGCTTTTGAACTTTCTTACCAATAATTCAACACGCATCAATATTGCCATTCATTAGTTTGTATGCCCCTGTAGATTTGTCAACTTGTTTCCTTCAGTCCTTAATGTTAAATCAGCATTTATTAATGCGAATAAAATGTGTAAACTAGTGTGATCTGCTGAACGTTGACTTGTACATGAATCTATTACATTTCAACACGGATAAGATTTCTTTTTCAGTTGAAGCACTATGAAAATTGTCTATTAATTTATGAAAGTGTCTTACAAGTTCCGGTCTTGTTTTCTAGGTGAACATACCATCAGAAATTACCCGGCTACAGTCCATGGAGCTTTTCTTAGCGGTCTCAGAGAAGGTGGCCGAATCGCCGACCAGTTCATGGGTTGTCCTTACGCTCCACCAGCAGCTCCTGCACCTGCTCCAGGTACGCGTCAGGCACAGCCTACGTCAGCATCCACTGCACAGCCTGCGCCTTAATTCTAAGCGAATCACCAGCCATCAGTTCTTAGCATTAAGTATTTCTGTAACTGTTTGTTGTTCATGTACGTAGTTAGTTGGCAGTTGTGAAGGATGAGGGTATGTTGAAGTTGGGTAACTGGTAATTTAAATAATCTATTTTTGTGCAATTAGCGAGTATTCAATGATAATAACAGATTCCTTTGTAATCATTTGTCAGTCAAGCGTGTCTTTTCAAGCATCAGTTCACAAAGTTGCTTGTGAACATATCTGAAATAAAACCACTCAAGAACCGCTCAACTGGACGGCACTATTCTCCAAGGATTTTAGTACACTTTCTGAACTACTTACTTCCAAATGCTGAATTCTAACTGGCGCTTCATGGCAGTGGAAGAGAATTAAAAATATGAGAAACGATATGCAGTAGTGGCAGTAGTGATTCTCTTGTCATTTTTGTAACATTTTAATTCTGAAATATCACATATTAATATTGAATTATTAATTTCACCTGTGGTTTTCATTCAAATTACATCCTAACCATTAAAGATGGTTTGTACAGAGCACACTATTGACACTGCATTATGTACTTTTAAATTTTCTTGAGTATGAATAATAGATTGCCTATAATGCAACTTGTTATAAACGTCATCCTCGAAAAAAATTACTATTCCATCTCTGACCCGCATTAGCATCATGGGGAATAAATGATGTTGAGATTGTTTTTGGTTTTGACTATACTTTCTTTAAGTTCAAGCAACAGATACCACACTGCCCTAATTACTTTTTTAATATAATGCATCTGTAAACCATTGAATTTGAATGTCATATCAGTAATGTTTGTTTGTGTAAGAATATGTTTTGTAATCGAATGAGATTTTCACAAGAATAAAGGACATCATTGCACTCTAACATTTTACTCCTGTCATTTAAAATAGTGTTTAATGCCCATTTTTACTACAGTATGAACATGAGGTGAAATCATGAACTGGGGAAGAAAATTTAGGGTACATCTCCCAGGATTTGACATTGAAAAGGACTGAAACAAATTTGGAAAAAACCTAAGGTCAGTAACAGTTCCGGCGGAATTCAAACCGTGGACCTCCCTTTCACGAGCCCTTGACAAGGGTACTCGCTGGTGAAATTGATCAAAATCTTTCATAAACTCATTTTTTAGTTTTAAACCTTAAAAAAATTAAATTGTCCCTTTTCCATAATATATATTGCTTTTTCATATGAGGGGAGGATAAACCACTTATTGAGAGGTATGGACATTGTAAAAACATTCTAGGTACGATTTTACATCTTTTTTTTAAATTGAAATGTTCTTATAGTATAATAGCTGATGATGATGATGATGATGATGATGATGATGATGATGATGATGCTGATGATGCACTCTAGTTTCATTATTGCAATTTGTTTTGTCAACATTAAATTAATGTGTAAATATTTTATTTGGCTAAAATTATAAATTCTTCATTGTAAGTAACATTTAATATTAGTAGCAGATAAAAGTAAATAAAACATTACTTTTACAAAGATATCAACATGGAAACTGGATAGCATATATTATACTGGTAAAGAAACAGTGATAAAATTTTGAAAAGTTTGCTGAAAAATTGCAAGATTTAGAAATTTCACCTGTGGATGCCACAGTCACTTTTGTCAGTCTTATTTTAGATATTTAATTGTATCTTGGACTAACAGTAATTCTCAAACAAGTACTGCTGTAAAATTTAAGATTAGATTATGAGAATAGTATTTGTAATGAAAAAAACAGTTATAAATGTAGTTATTATTTTGTGTTAGTTATTTTTAATTTGTGATCTTTTTAGCACTGACTCTGCAATTGTTCCATTAAAACCAATAATTAGTATTGGCTTCAAGTATATGCACGAGTTTTAAAATGTTAGGTTATGGTATATGTGTTCTAAAATAGGTGGTGGCAATGCTCTATAACCATGAAGTCTTGTCTTTGTCTGTTGTAATCTATGACTGAACAAGCCGCAAAGTCTAATATTTGTAAGTTTAAAATTTTCATTATTTGCAATTAGTGATTTTTTTTAAAAAAAGGAAGTAATTTTTCTGTTTATTCTATGCCTTTCTTACCTTCTGAGTATGACATTTATTTTATATCATGTTAAAGTATTTAGTTTACTAAAGTATTTTAGTTTACTTTTTTTTTTCAAAATAAAGCTATAAATTCATGTTGGTCATTTGTTTTATAATTTTACAAATAACGTAGCATAGGTTTTTGAAAATGTAATTCTATTTCATATCATAATGTGTTGATCTGGTTTTTATAATGTATCTCTAAAACATTCTTCTGTTTCTGTGAACCACTTTAGAAATAATGTTTATTTCAACCATAGAGTACAGTTTAATAACTTATAACAATGCAATCATATTCTAAAATTCTTCCTCTTATGCGTGTTATCTAGATCTCCATTAAGCCGAAAGAGTTTGGCCTCACTTTTAACTATCCTATCCATTAATGAATGATCCATGATTTCATCTAACCAGAATGTGCAGACATCCCTAACATTAGTTGTTCTTTACATTTGCAATTTTACAGATCATTTTACATAGATTACATTATACATACATTAAACTTCCCTCCTTCTTACTACAATTTATATGCGTCCCCAATATGAATATACTGGTTGTCGATATTTGTTGTGCTTTAGTTGTTTTTTTTACAATAAGTAATCTTAATGTTCCCTAAGTAAAAAAAAAATAGTTTATATACCTCATTCACTCCACTCCCTTTTGTCATATTAATCATTCTCTCCCTTTTTTCTCGTATTTTCCTCTAGTATTTTCTAGTCATTTTTAAGTAATCATTTCCCACCCATTTCTCAAATATTTTCTTTATTATAAATTATTACTCTAGAAGAGGATTCTCAAACTGATATTCCTTAGACCCTCCAGGGAATCAATAAAACATTAGGCCTCTGTTAACAGCATTTATTCTTGAATATATGAATACAAACAATGAATTGCAAGAATGCAAAAAGTGATTCAAATTTAGGATTGGTATCTATTTAGATAAACTAAATTACTAGAATCAAATTGACGGCGAATAGAGAGTTTTCAAATAGGTAGCCGTAATTGTTGTCCAGCATAGGTTGCCTGGCAACAGCATGCATCTTTGATAGCAAACTGCGTAGGCTGTAGTTAATTGTCAGATTTTACCGGACTATCAAAGAAGGCCTTGAAACAACGTATTGTGTGTAAAATCATTTTCTGCACTCATTTAGCCAAAAACAAATACAGGATAGACACCGTTTGAGAAATGTAAAATCACAACTCAGGATACAATTTTCTCCTGTTTAGTCCGATATATCAGGGCTTGTAAGTAAAGTGCACCATCCAGGAATTAAAATTAACGAGTAACGTTGTAAATTGTTAGTTATTATAGATATTTAAAGTTTTATATGCTTTATATATTTTAGTATAGTATTATTGCTATGAGTATTACTATTTTATAATGATACACTAAATAAAAAGGCAAACATTGAAAGAATGCGCGTTTATGTGATAATTATATTTTTAAATTTTGTAAACCAATGATTAGCAACTTAAAGTATATAGGATGCAAATTTAGAAACTGTCCATAAAAGCGAGAAATTTTAAAGGGAAACCTCAGTTAAGGAAACTTTGAAAACTGCTGCTTTGCAATAGTTCACGTTTTATACTTCTCTCCATAGCTTTGTTTCTTTACCTGCCTTACACAGCATAATTCCTTTCTATTCTTTCACAATGATATTGTTATTTTCCATCCCTCTCCAAACATCCCCCACTGTAATTTTCTCTAATATTTTCTGGGTCTGCAAAATTCAACTTACTCTGCATTTCATATTGTGCATATCAATTGCACAACATAATTAATGCGTTCATTACAGTATGTATATGCAAAAGCTTCGGATGAAAACTAACGCCATGTTTCAAAGAAGGAATTCGCGGCTTATAAAGGCAATGGGAAAGAGTAGTTGAAAGAGACGTTAAAAAAAAAAAAAAAAAAAAAATAAGTACACTTCCTGCAATAGACGGTTTAGTTTTCTGAACTACGATTTTTAGGGAACTGAATAAAAGCATTTTCTCTTGTTTCTTAACAGAATATGAACACACTTTTGATGTAATTTATTATTATAATATATTTTAAAATAATGCATAACATTCTGAGCTAAGCTAGTGTTAATCCAGTAAATTAGTTCCAAAACTAATGAAAAGCACCAATAATTCAATATTAACTTTGTTAATCAAAATCAATTTTGCATCTATTTATTTTAGCGAATACCATGCAAGTTTATTTATGGCATTTCGATGAAAATAGTGATTTCTATAAATTTTAAATGCGTTTCAGCTTCTTGGCTATGAAGAAGAAACTGTCCAGGTGATAGTGCTGTGTGTTTTTATTTTTTTTTTTTTTCCTTTCCTTTATTCCCTTCAGTTTCGGGCTATTTTGTCAGTTTCTTAGTAATACTTGTCCAAAATATCATCAGATGCAGAAGGATGTAGTGTATTGAATTAACCATAGATTACCATACTATCGCCCTAGCCTTCATCTGAATTTTTGGTTTTGCTTCCGTGCTTCATCCATTGTGCCGACTGTTTGTGATATCTTAAGGAATCCACTTTTCATCATAAGTCACAGTATGATCCAGAAAGAGATTACTTTTTAAGCATAAAAGAAGTGAAAAACAGATTACAAACCTATGACTTTTTGATGTTCATTCATGTGGAATCCATTTATCAAGAGTTTAAGATTTTTGTGGTCAAAAACGGTTGAAGGAGCAAGTCTCACTTCTTTAGAAAGTTCTCAAGCATTTCCTTCAACAATTTCCCTGAGTGACGGTTAATTTCCTACCGACCTAATATCGTGCGATCAGTTTTGTTTTCCCCCGGATTGTTTTGTTTATGGACCAACCGGGTCTCTGGGATTAGCAAGCACACAACAATACACAAACCAATTGAAGAAGTTTATTACTTACCAAATTATCAAATGAGGTGTTGAAACTGCCCCCCTTCATTCTCCACTCGTATTTGGAACCTCTTTAGAAAATTATTCATCACTTGCAGTAGTTCATTTTAAGAAATCCGGACACATTTCCTGACGAATATTATCTTTGAGTTTTTGCATGGTGTGCGGGTTCTTCTTGAACACGGCGTTTTTTTTTTTTTTTTTTTTTTTTAATGTACCGCAGACATAATAATCGCAGGCTGTTAAATTTAGTAGCCTTTTGAGCGAACTCCTGTGAAATTCCCATTTGTTGTGCAAGACGACGAAGAGATTTTCTAGGGTAACTTTCTAAACGATTACCAATGTTATGTATTTTTTTTAAAGTGAGGACCGTGCTGGAAGTTTCCAGTTTCCTGAAATTTATTATACAGATTGTGAACTGTTTTACGATCTGGAGCGTCTACATCTTGAAACAGAATTCGAACTTTACGAGCTGTTTGAGTTAATACAAATGAATCCATATATATAAATACACGCTGTTCCGTTGTGTGTTTATTCAGTTTTCAAAGTTGTGATATTAACTTCTTAACGAACCAGTTTTCCACTGACTAGTGAAGCTTCATTCAAAATGATATTCGACCAATAACAGATGGAAGATGTATCATGTCTCTTTAGCATACTGGCGTCAAGGAAAAACGGATCATTGTTATTGAGTCGCACTATTGCCAATTTCTATTTTTTTTTTCTTTTTATTAAAGTAGTGTATAGCATTTAGACCAGCTTTTTATTCTTGATGTTGAAAGTTATCATTATTCAGTTAAGTTTTAAAATTTCAATTTATTAATTATCATACATATTTACAAAATAAATATACTAGCTTTGAAACTGCAATCTTCGAAAATACATGCTCTGTCTCCTTATCAGTAAGTCAGGTGGATAGCTTCCTCTAAACTAAACTACAAAATCAGCTAACTGATGTGCTCAGTGCCATACTGTCATAAAATTAGTTCGAGATTTTACAGCACTGAATATTGAAAACGTTAACGATGAGCTAGCAAATATGAGGATTTCCTTGCTAGTGAAGCAGGTTTGAAGACATCAAGGTAAATTTTTTCCCTGTTTTGCTTTAACACTGACTTATCAGCATCTAATTTTTCGACTTCTTTTTCTCACAGAGTTTACACTATCTACCGTTCATCATTATGAAGCTGTAGGCATTCAAGTAAAAATGAACAGACGGAATTAGGAATATGTGAGTTTAATGAATATATAAAATGGTATAGAAGTAGTTGAAAAGAACACTTGCAACATTTAGACAAACAACTGGTTGCCATTAAAACCTGGAGTTACAAATAAACTACAAGAAAAGCATGGGAAAACCAAGTTAAATGTGGATACCAAAGCAGATAGACGTGAAAGAAGTAGAAAATTAACATCGGCATCTCGAGGGTCGTGTTTATTATATTACTGGAATAGGTTATTAATTAATTTATTATTCGTTTTGAACGTTATTATTGCAGCTTAAAGTCCGGGGGATTTTACATTATTATTTTTTAAAGTTTAGCAGTTAAGTCGGAAATGCGATCTAAAAATTATTTTTATCAATAAAATAGTTTCTTTTCTCAAGAACTTGTCTAGTGTGTTTTAGTGGAGGTTTTGATAGTCGATGTTGCAGACCATAGCACCAAATGAGAGCTTTTGACATACTAGCTTAAGCCATTTCTCCGTGAGAGAGGTTACCAAACCCAAATACTTTGCCTGGGAGATGAATGTGAAACGATTCGTGAATCCATTGTTTTGTTCTTCCCTGGACCGCGGAGAGAGGAAGGGGGGAAAAATTCCCAGGCAGAGTTTGTGCTTGGTCGGAAGATTGGTAGACATATTTATTATATTGATCTTACAGCTCTACAAACAAAAGAGACCTTTTTCCACAGCCGGAGAGATCGACATCAAGTCGTTTCTAATGCTTAATTTAGAGGAATTGCGCTTTCAAAATTGTGAGTGTAAATTAATGTTTACCATTAAATTGAAGTTGTTTTTTTGCTGGGAAATAGGAGGAAACCACCCTTGTGTGAAAATACCCGTCCACGGTACAAAGTATTAGCGTTTGTGCATGCCGAAATCTGATAACGGCGTCCTTCTCGTGCTTTAAACATTTTTGAAGCATCCAGCTGTTCCTCAGATTTCTGTGCCGCTCCTCTGACCGCAGTTGAAAAATTGTAGCCATTCTTAGTGAAGAGGGCGAAATTGATGAAGCGTATTTAGGAGACAATACGTTAAAATACCAACAGAATGAAAGTAAAGAACTTAAAAAATTGATATTGTTAACAACGCCAGCTCTAATTTGTTGACATGAAGTTCGTCATTGTCTTCGGTTCCGCTAATTAACTGTAGGCCTCTGTTACAGAATATTTCTCTGATGTCAAAGAAATATTCCTAAATACTAGTTACATTTTTCTTTTTATTGTTTAGAACAAAATTACGTTTTCTTTAGAATTTCCGTTTTGGGGCGCCCAAGCATTTTTTATTGCGGTTGAACTCTAAATAGTTCTATGTAACACATTAATACCTTTTCTTTGTCATTTTGCTCTCAGCAAAACTTTTTCAAGAGTTTGGATGTAATTATTTATTATGCCATGCATACCGCAACGGGTGGCCGAGGTCGTTAAGGCGTGGACTCTGAGCGGCAGGTCTGGGATTCGAATCCTACCAGTACCGTGTTCTCCGACTGGGTTTTTTCCAGGTTTTCCTCAGTCCTCATAAATGGCAAATGCCGTGGAGGTATCCTAAACTTAGGCCTAAAACGTTTCCTTCCTTAAAATTTTTTTTTCTCAATATATCCTTTCATATCATGTATCATCAGTGTCACCACCTGTGGTGCCTCAGTAGTAAAAACGGGCGTTAAACGCTGCTCAAAAAAAAATTTTTTTTGCTTATGTGAAATTCGTCCTTTTATTTTATTCATAATGTTACCAATGGGGCGGGCGCGCGCGCGCACACACACACACACACACACACACACACACACACACACACACACACACATATATATATATATAATATGTAACAAATTAACAGTAATTATAATAGTATAAAACACTAAGAAAAAGTCACACTTGAGATCGCTATATTTGGACTCGTGGAGTCCTTCTATGGCAAGAAAATATATATATTGTAATTAAAATCACATGTTTGTACGGAGAGTCCACAAATGCATATCTGGTATTTAAAGATTATATCTGGTTTCGTATTCTGCAAAAGCAACTTTATGACTCGAGTCATTCACATTCCGTTTAAAATCCTCTAAGATGGCCATCAGTAGTCTTGTTCTAAGAGTTACCTGATATTAATTTTGAATAAATAGATATACCTACGAGCTGCGGTCGTAAATTTCCAGCCTGACCATATTAGGTATATGATACAATATCATTTTGTCTCAAAAATCGTTTGTGCCTCCACCTTTGAAGATCATATTTCAATTCTAGAAACAGATAATAGTCAACTGGGATCTGTACGATGAATATGCTAGCTCCTGAAAGCTCACAGCAGCTATGTGGCTTTTCCTAGATGACACTGCCCAGCATACACTTCCCAGTTACCATTGTGTTCTTCTTTAAGATCTATCACCGGAATCCCTCTGCAGTCCCACAAAATTGTCATCACGACCTTGATATTTCTAGGGGGGAGCTTCACGCTTATTCTGCCACTCCATGATTTTTTTTCATAGAGGTTCTTAGTAGAGGACCATAATTCCTTTCCCTGTAACAATTTCAATTCTACCCTTTCGTTACCACAGCAAAAGTTCAAGAACTTCTGACATCTTACACACACTTCCTAAATGAAATTGATCATTCCTTCTCTTTGGAATATGAAGGCAATGGTTACCCGTACATACCATAAATGTGTTTTTTAATATCACCGGGTGAAAGTTCTTCTTTTGTTATACATTTAATCCATGTTCTGTATTCAGTTTGGAACATCGCCTTGTATTATGCAACATGACTGAAATGCGTTTCTCCGACAAATGTATGCTACGGGCGGAAAAATGCTTGCACTCCTGAAACATCGTCTTCTATGTCAGGCCAGAAACATATACACTGTACCTCTATGTTCTATGCGCATATTTCTATTTGTATATTTAACAATAAATAAACGCTATCATAAGAGCTGCATTCTCGAAAGATCTATATATATTTCTATCATCGTTTACATGGTTGACTACATTATACAAGTCGTAATTGGTTTAATGCCTTGTTTCTTGAACATCTGAGTTTTAAGCAAGTTTTCTTGTTTGTTCAGTTTTTCATAAAGTGTATGTTGCTTTTCTACATACAAAAAGAACCAATAAACTTTTAAATTTGCTTAATAGCTGCAGAAAAACCGACATTTGTTCTTGACATTTCTGTAGGACAAAGGCAAGCTTTTAAGTTCATGTTAACATGGTATTTAACATGTTTACAAAGAATAAAGACTTGTAACAAATTCATTAATGAGACAAAACATCTTTGTCATCAATTTTGAAACATTAGAAAATGCTACTTAAATAATAAGTTTACAGAAATCAAAAATATTAGAAGTCTAGGAAATATTTATTTGATAATTGATGAAGCACTCGCGCCAAAAACTATCAGGGGTTGAGAATGCAATTGACGTATTTGTAACATTAACTTTGGTTAAAACTTAGAAGAAAATGAAAGGATGGAGAATATTTGGCTCAGAAATGAAATTAATTTTATTTCAGTGGTGTATGAACTGTCAAAACAGAATATTCTGAAGTTTACACCCTGCAAATAAAGTTTGAGAACGTCCCTTCATTGCGGGAAATATATTGACTGGTGAACTGTAAGAGTGAAAGAGTTATTAATACCTGGAATACAGATCAATATTGATAGTAATCTCAGAAAATTATCAAAAGTTCATGAAGTTCATGGAAGCACGAAGGCCTCGATCACGGATCCAATAGGATGATGCAACTTTACAACATTTCTAAAACAGAATGTTTTTCAAAAAAAAAATCACAATTTTTTGGTCTCAGTCACAAGACTTAACACCTCCCGATGGGGCTATCATCTATCAGTCAAAAGAAATGTCAATACTTGCTTTACGACAAATGAGAGATTTAAGAACGCCTAAATTATTGTATTGCCATTCGCGATGACCAATTTGTAAGGATACGCAATTAAAACATATTTCTTTTTTTAGTTTCAATGACATCTTATTGTATACATTCCCTCCTGGCATATCGGCATTGTAGCCAATTTCTGAGTCCGGGACGTCCATAGGGTACCGCTACGTTATCCCAGTAAAAATGGTGGTGAAGATGATATGGTCATGAAGCACCAGGTCAAAATATAAATATATTATACAAATCATAGTTATTCGTTTTTTAAAATATTTTATTAACCAGTGGCTTTAATAGTAAAAAGAAGAAAAAAAAACATAATTAATACCCTATTGTAAATATTTAATAAGGAGTACAATTCACAATGAAAAATTAAAAAGTGAATAATATATTGGAAAAACTAAAAATGACACACAATATAAGATTTACGGTTCCGCTGTATGTCTTTTTCAAGTGTTTGTTGTGAAAGGATGTAAAAGAGCAACACGGTAATAAAGAGCGGGAATAAACTATAAATATAATCTGTATTAACAGTTTTAAATGTAACGAGCAATGCTGTTATTAGACTGGGACTTTACTGACAGTTAACATCAATGTTAAGAAATATAACGAAAATAACCAATAGCCTTTAAGTAACTTCCGTATGAAGAATATAAGCTCAGTACATTTTCAAGATATACTAACAGTTTTTGTAATAATCTTTGCAATTGTTATATTTATTTACAGCATGCAATTGTGCACATTCTCAAGCGCACAATATTACACTTTTTCTACATTCAATTTTACATTAACACCTCTGATAATTCTCTGTACTGGTAGCTTTTACATCGAAGAGTTCTTTTTCTATCTATTGCCAATTCTAAGTTCTCCAGCTTTACGAAACTTTCAATACAAAAATTTAAAAAAAAATTGATATGGATATCTTTGTTTTAATATGCCCGGATTGCTAAAACGGAAGGAAGTCAATAAATTCTCATAAGAAAAGCTTTTTATTGTGGAATCTCCATTATAGCCTACGCAGAAGGTTTTAGTAAAAAATGCGAAAGCATGTCAAATCGTGATACTTAATAGGTTTTCTTTAGTAAAGCGAAACCTTTCTGCAGTTATGAGCTATGACATGATCGAAGAAAAATTTAAATTAGAACTTATGATTTTTTTCACATTCTCTGATAAAATTCACCCGTGAAATAAATTATACTTTACTTTTAAAATACCTTATTTTTAAATTTAAACCAGACTAGTAAAATTGTTTTATATCTTTATCATACTTCATGAACAGCTAAAACAGGTAATATGACTAATTATGCCATATTGTTATTATTATTATTATTATTATTATTATTATTATTATTATTATTATATGGTACTTAAAAGTTTGTGAGCGTGTGAGTTCTAATTGCGACTCTTTGCCAGCCAGGCACACAAGTCCCGAAAACGGGCGGTAGAGGGCAGTAACAATGCACGCACCGAGAATTGATGGACTACTTAACGCTAAATGATGTAAAGATGAAGATGAGGTGATGATAGGGAGCAGTGGAATGAGTGATAGAGGAAACAGGAGCACCCAGAGGAAACATGTTCAGCCGCCGCTTCGTCCGCCATAAATCCCACTTAAGGGCGCTGGGATCAAACCCGGATCACCTGGAGACCAGTAGGCTTACCATCCGTAAAACACATAAAAGCGTTGTTATAAATAAATGTGTACTTAGATGTCGCTTTGCTTATTTACTGACCACTGCTGCTGTGTGATTGAAATGGTTCAACTAAAGAGGGGACAAGTTACAACATTGACCAAGAAAGTCTGGGTAATTACGAAATGTTCCAGGTAACAACATCATCAACATCGTCTAGTTATGAAGTCCGCTTATTAGCAACCAAGAACTTATTTTTATTTCCCGTGCAATGAGCTATGATGGTCCTAGTCCGTAGACATAATTTATCTAGTTTTTTGTAATATATATTAGCATTAAACATAGATAATTGAGTAATAGAGATACAAAAAAGTAATTAATTAAATATATAAACAGAATTCTGAAACTAACTTCGAATTACAGTGCAATAAAAAAAAACATGTATAGATATTGAAAGATATGAGACCGAAATGGTATATCTGACTCATAAGAAAATTAAAAATTTATAAAGAAACTTTTAGATTCTTCACTATTTTGACCTTGTTTTTAATATAGAATAAAGGAGGATCATAATTTTCCTTATACAAGTTGATTCTTTGTGACGAATAGAACAAACAATTTTATGTAATTTTCCGTTTTGGAAGCGGTTTTTTTTAAAAAAAAGAAAATACCAATAATTTGTTACATTTTTAAAACATGGTTTATGCGATTCATTTAAATTTGGTAGTGTTTCTTGTGGAAAATAGCACATGTTCTTCAAATGTTAACATTTGTTTGCTGTAATAAATTTCAGTCTTCTGTATACACAACTCTACGGATGAGTCGAACACCTTGCGTGTGGTTTAATCCATACCTTCAGTTGTTTTAAGAGCTACTTTCAACTGTTTGTTTATCTTTGAAACAAAAGACGTCAGTTTTTAAGATGGCACAGTTAAGCAATGCAGAGTATCTTGAAACGCTACTCATTTACTGTGAAACGTATCGTAAAAGGGCTGCAGCGGCACGAATCTATCGAAAAAGGTTTCCATTCAGAAAATAGTCGTAACCTAGAACATCTATTAACATCTGTCAGCTATCTATGTAAGTAATTGTGAATAGTCCCATTCAAGTTCTTAAGCTTACATGTCTTATGCCTAAGTTTCATGAATAATCTTTTAATGTTTATCATATGCCGGGAGAACTTGTTAGTTGAATTCTTGCGATACAGGATTGTGCAAATAACATAATGATTATCTTATAAATAGCAATATGGCAAATATATTTAAACAAAAGTCGCAATCTTTCTAAGGTTAAGAGGACCTTCATTGATCCCCTTTCCTACTTTATATACACGTACATTATAAAACTTATATTATCGATTAATATAATTAAATTTCTAGATTCAGAAGACTCTAGGTACATATTAAAACATTTATTCCACAATTGACAGTTCAGATATACCTACACTATGCTTTCAGAAAAATATGTTTGTCTGTTTTACATTTGCTGTCTTCACACTATAGCTTAAAATTACGTATGAATGTGACTATACAGCCACAGTATTTCAATGTTTTGCAAAAATACATGCATTAGAAATGGAAAATCGGTTATAGCAAAGACTTAATAGTGAACTAGACTCACATGTACGATAAAAAGGTAGAAGCATCCCAAGAATCATGGTTAGTGATGAGAAATATGTGCAAATGAATATTTGTGTCGAGGCAGTATATCTTAATAAAATTTAATATTGACATGTTTCATGATTAACATATATTTGTGGTGCATATATGGAAGTTAGTGCCTATTTCGACATCAAGGTCGTATTTTGTGCTTATTTATAATTTTTCTTGTCCCGAACACCGCTTGTAGCTTTCTGATCAAAGGCGAAATATGCAACATACGCACAGCCATCTGTATCTACCTAGCGGAACTTATATAAGATTGGCAACATTGTGCATTGGAGGTAAATAGACGAAAGTGTGTGTTCAGCAGTCTTTGTGTTCTGCATTATATGTAAGTTGGAGGCAGTTGGAGTTCCATGAAAAAAATTCAAAATGCCAACATAAAAATTCAGTAAAAGTGTCTTGGTTCAAGAATGCATAATGCTTAAGCTACGATGACAATGTACTTTGCAGAAATGAAAAACAATTTTTTTTTAAATATTTCAATGCTTAATATCTATCGAATTTAATTTCATTACGTTGAAATAGTGTTAGTTTTTCTATTTCAAATTTTAAGAATCTTTTGGCAATTTGAACTTTGAATAATAACCTCTTAGAAAGTATTGCTGATGATCGTTTCTACGTTGTGGGTTAAACGTAACAAGAACATCATCAAGAGGTTCAAAATATAGGGCAGGGAAGCTCCTCGGTCCTGGTGGTATAGTGGTTACCACACTTGCCTCCTAAATCCAAGATCTCGGGTTCAAACCTGGCCAGGATTGACGGATTTTTTCGAGCGTAAAAACTAAGTACGGCTTCCTTCGGAAGGGAAGTAAAGTCGTGGGTCCTGTGTCGTATATTTACGAACGAAAAAGAACCTCTAGCCTGAAAGAAGAGGCCTCTGAACAAAATTTGTCGGCTGTTTCACGCCCTGGATTGAATGGGACGCTGATGACCCGAGATGTTAAAGAGCGTGCGTAAATAAATCAAATCAACAGAGAAGCACACAAAAACAAAATGCTTATTAAGAAAAACAGACATTGGGCAACTGTTTAGAAACCCAGTTCAATTTGATAGATAAGTTTTACCAGGAACTTAGTAAAGTGTTATTGCAACAAGGATATCAAGGAACAAATTATAAAACCCCGAATTAAATTAAATGGATGGATGAAGTTATTAAACACAAATTGGCACATGTTTTAACAAAACACGATGGCATGCAGAAGCTCAGGGAAATTAGCATTAATGTGGACGTTAATCCTAACATGTTATGGTATTAGAGGTTTTGCCCCCTCACTTCATGTGGTGTGGAAAGGATTTTTTCTAGCTACAAGTTTATTTTTATGGACACAAGAAATAAGTTGGACATTTCAAAATTTGAAAAATTACCGTGTTAGAAGTTCCATGCGCTCAGTTACAGGAATACTAAGAAATTTCTGTTTATTGTTAAACCAAATAATTTGAATATTTTCTCTTATAATCCTCATGGGATCTGCTATAATGAATTATTTCAGAGACTCTCAAGCATTTGACATTTTAAGTGCATACTTGGGCATTTTAAAACGGATATTTTACGCTTTTAAGAATAATAATTCTCAATATTCTTCATGATGTTCACGTAATATGTAAATAAACTAGCATTTTGGGTACATTAACTAATTGTAGTTAATTAGGTAAAATGTGCTATCACGAGGGTTAAAATTGTGAGTAACTGTATATTCCTTTAATCAGCAGTATGTTTTATATTAGGGCTTTTAATGTTATTGTTGAGTGATAACATAATTAATGGAGTACCTTTGATCTGCATATTGTTCTACAAATCGCCAGAAGACGACTCAGGAATTTAGTTTCAGGTACACACATAATTAGGTTAGGTTTCTGTAAAACTACTAACAAGAAAGGTCACGGTTAGGGACATAGAATTTACAATCACATTTGAACCATCTGAAATACCCAATTAAATATTACATGCGAATCACAAAATAGGAGGCGCCATGATCGACACACTAGAGTTTTGTCACGTAACTCTCGTATTCAACAGTGTTTCAAAAAGTACCAGCAAACTGTATTTTATAAAAAAAAAAAAAAAAAATATATATATATATATTTCAATTTTAGATACAAATAAAGTCGATTTTCGATATAATCACTCTCATTTTCAATATATTACTCACACCGGAGCACCAACATTTTTCCCCCCATAAAAATGTTTTTGACTGTGTCTTCAACCGCTTCTTTGACCTCGTCATCACATTAAAATCGTCGTTCCCTCAAAGCGTTCTTCAGGGATCCAAACGCATGGAGCAAGATAAGGGCTGTATGGGCAATGCTGTAAGATCTGAAATCTCAATTTCCAAAGAGTTGCAGCGGCGGTGTGGGAGCACGCGTTGTCCTGAAGGATAAAAACATCTTTTAACAAAAGCCCTCTGCGACGGTTCTGTGTTGCTGGTTTCAGCTTGTTCTCTAGCATTGCGATTGCTTTACTGTTCCGTTCCTTTCCTAAAATTTCTCAAAAATCGGCTCATTCATATTCTAAAGGAAAGTGAAAAGGGCTTTTCCGCTGGAGGGCTGAGATTGAACTTTTTCTTGTTCGGAATAGACGAGTGTTGTCATTTTGAAGACTGCACTCTGCTTTTTGGCTCATAATGAAGCATCCAGGTTTCGTCCCTTGTGACGATACCTGCCGAGAAGTCGTCCCTTTCTGGTTATATCGGGTGTAGAAGTTTGCACACACATCATCTTGTGCTCATTAGTGAGCATCCTGTACACCCACTGGACACACAATTTGTGGTACTTGAGAACTACTCAATTTCCTGTCTAAATCTTCTGAAGAAATTCGCATGTTCTCTCGAATCATGACACCAACGTGTCCCACATTTTCATCACTAATGGCCATGGTAAGACAACCAGAGTGCTGCTCTTCAATGATTTACATATATCCGCTTTTAAACGCACCTATCCTCTCGTACACTCTTCTCTCACTAATATATTTGTCCCCATAACATCCTTTTATGAATTACTCTTTGACTTTGCTCTTCTACAGTGCACATAGCTGAAAGACCTGTCGTTTGGTTTCAATCCAGTAAGCCTACCATTTGTTGTCAAATGTCAGCACCTACTCAAAGTATTATCTTCCCTTGGCGGGAGTTTGAAATGCCTGGTGTTCACTTGATGTAATACAGCGAATTTGCTTTTGCTTTTTTGAAACTACTTTCTGTTTTTCTGTTTCCTTTTTAGTTTCCGGCTACACATCTTGTGGCTCACAAAGCTTCAATTAAATGGAATAAAATTATCTACAATTTATTTCTAATCAGTAAATTATTTGTAATTGAAAATTGCTTCATTTCTTTATGTTTCAACTTCAGAAACGTCATACTTCTTTCATGATGCACGTTTCTTGCGTTATGATTATGTTTCCCTTGTCAACAAACTTTGACATTGTTTTGATTGTTGGAATCATGTCGACGTCATTCTGGCAGAAATCTCTTTGAGTTCAAAATGGCTGTTTTGAGATATTTACACTATTGTATTATTGTATATATTCCAAAGTATTTTTATTTGGTAAAATTATATTTCTCCTTTGTATTTCTCATCGTTTGTGTATGTTAGATATTAATATAATTTATTTTTTTTTAAATCTTACTCCCGTTTTTTCCTAGAAGTGCCGCCCCGAAAATGGGGCAATGGCAATGGGAGGATACTACGAACTAATTTCATTAAAGAAAAACTGTACTTATATAATTGTACTCATGTGATGTAATTATAGTATTTCTCAATACTTAATTATTGTTTTGCATATTTGGGCAACTCTAAATGATGATTAAACTATTTATGTAATGTCTATACTTTAAAATAATTGTTACTGATATGAAATTACACTATTTAGTGCAATTCTTATTTCATACTTATTCCTGAGATTTGCATATTTCAAAATTTGAAAATTAAACATTTTTATTTGAATATATATACCAATTAAAATTATACTGCCTGCAAAAGATTTTTTACAAATACTTAGGTGTGGAACTTCTCGAAGCAAATTGCATGGCAGCCAACTTTACAATTTAACATGTTTTCATAGTGTTCTTATGGCATTTCCACATCTCACTTGTGTGTTCTTTTAATAATGATGTGATTATAGTCATCAAGCTTTAATTATTCTGGTATCCTCTTCTTAACAATTGTAGGAGACCTCTGTATTTTACGCTCTGCTTGAGACCCATGTATGTTTGAACAACTAATCTTATGGATGTAAGCAATTTTAACATTGCTTGCCTTTATCAGGAGCGAGACATAAAGCTGGTACGCATTATTCGCTGGTGCATTTAGAGGAAACATTAAAACAATGTCTTCATTCTAATTCTAATTCTTCATTCTAATTTGGGTCCTATAACAAGATGTTTGGTGCAATTGCAACTATAATAGAAGGTCATGGATTCATCAATGGATAGGTTTGCATTTTGATGAAAGAAGTGTAGCCACCTTTCATTTATCATTGACCACAGAGGTAGAATTGTAGCAGACTTTTTTTTTTTTTTTTTTTTTTTTTTTTTTTTGCAATTCATTATTATCACAAACATTAAATGTCCAATAAGTTCTTCAAATGTGCTTCTGGAGAGTGGTTTGCTACACCATGATAATGAGTGTTAATTCCTATATCCCAGAAAAGACGTTACCTTGACGAGCTAGGGTCTGTAACATCATGCACGTTGCCTCTTCTTCTACTACGATAATGTCCACCATGCCATAAGAAGTAATCCCATCTGCGTGTAATTCTCCATCTCCTCGTAGCTAATTTCTAATGAGACGATTTAAGTCAACTAAACCACTATCTTCATCACCAAGAAAATCATTTCCAGGAGCAGATATATACACTGATGCTTTTAGTATATCATCAGTCACCAGTATTCCGATTATATCATTGTCAGTTAGTCTGAAATTAAAAAAAAAATTGCAATGAAAACAGGCACAACATTTACATAGTTGACTAAAATGGGGCATCTAAACATAGCCTCTAACAATGATAACAAAAAGTACTGATGTATTGTTAAGCGAGTGTATTTTGGTAAAACCATTCATAGAAATACTTATCATGCAATTAGTATGTTACTAGCATGTACATAATTCATGTAATAGTACTTACGATTCGCATAATGATATCCCGTTCAGTGGTAATTTCAATTTAGACTGTTCACAAAAAGCACAGACATTGAAATGGCGGGAATTTGTGCACTGTCTGATCTTCACTGCTGCTAACAGCGTATATTAGACGTAAAATCTTTTCCCCCATTCTTTAAATGGAAAAGATACAATAAAATAAACATTTTATATATTACCATTTTTGCAGCAATGGGAATAGTATGGATTAAATGAAACTTATAGTCTGGCAGAAACTCATGAGGTGGTATTCCTATGTTCTATGTAACAGATATATTATATTAAGTCCAATATACCGCCACCGAGGTCGTTAAGGAGCGGACTCGTGAGCGGGAGGTCTGGGGTTCGAATCCCGCCAGGACCGTCCTTCCTGACTGGGGTTTTTTTCCAGGTTTTCCTCAGTCCTCATAACTGGCAAATGCCGGGGAGGTACCCTAAACTTAGATCTGGAACGTTTCCTTCCTTAAAAAATTCTTTCCCAATATATAATTTCATTTCATGTATCACCAGTGTTCACCGCCTGTGGTGCCTTAGTAGTAAAAACGGGCATTAAACACCATTAAAAAAAAAGGTTCAATATTACATCTGTTAGCCAAGAAGAAATCTCAAAAATCGTTATATCTCTAAAACACAATTTTACTTCGTGATTTCTGCCACAATCTCAACGATATATTGATTAAAGCACCTTATGTTTGATGATTCAGCATGTACCGTTTAGGCCTCTCGGATTCAACACACCGTAACACTGTTGCATTAGTGCACTGAAAAACAAACCACAAACAAACAGGAAGGATATTTTACTGGGTTATTGGAACTGGGCTCATGTATTAACATGACACCTCAACAACGTATAATATTTAGGTCCTTCAAATTAACTTAGTCTGGTCGGTTTGCTTGTGTCAGCATACCATGACCTTTTTTGTAAGCATTAGCAGAAGGAATTGTCCTTTATTAAAATCGTGTTTACTTTTCTTGTTAACTCTCCAAAAGCAGCTTTAAAAGATGCTAATCCGTCAGAACGATGTGACCTACAGCCTTTCCTTTACCATCTTTCTTATTTAAACAATATAAACAATTTAAAATATTTGGAACTCATAATGAAGTAAAACAGTAAATGAACTAAAAGAGTTAACCTAACCTAATACAGGAACGGAGATGGGTGCTATCATTTACTTTGACCGAAGACTACACTGTGAAGTCTGTGCTGAAGGGACTAAACTTACATTTATTAAATTCAGCATTTCCTTAAAAGGATGTTGCAATAAGAGGCAAAGGTTTTAGAGCACGCAATATGAATATATTGTTAGAGTTGTGCACGAACTTACCGTTTCTTTAACTGGTTTTCCTCATTATTTTGTTGACAAGAGGGATACGTCTTGAATGCTAATCTTCCTTGTTGTCCTGCGCTTTTCGTCACTGTTGACGTTCCGAAATTCGCCGTGAGAATTAAATAACTGAGTTGCATGCCTCGCAGTGTGGGATAAAAATAATGATGTTAATCTACAGTGACTCTTGCACAGCGATTACTCGGCGGTAGGTGCTGTTTTGTTGTAGGTCCCACGTTCCACTCTAACCATGTACACATCACCGTTTCCCAGCATATATCATTTTCCGCGACACTGCAGCACATTTGTCACGACAAATGTATATGTTTCATTAAACAATGCATAAAATACGGTAGTAAGAATTGCCACACGCAGAAAAGTCGCTTACCACTCTTCTACAAACGTCGTGCATTGGAGGTCTCTTCCGATGCTACGGTCCCGTGGCGATGTTCTTGAAACGGTCTGTATTCGGCCGTGCACACAAGAGGAAAAACTTGCCTAAAGTAATAGCTCTCTTGGTTTCCATTTAAAACTTAACTTGTTCCTTTCGTTCGTCCATCGTTCAAATTGTCTGACAAAGGCCTTGTGCTTCCACACCCCTCTTTCCTCTCCCCACTTCTCACCCTTAAACCGTCATCCCCTCGTTTATCTCAGACAGAATCTTTGATTTACGGGGCCCAAAAAAACTATTCGAGTTCCGGACAAGCAGGCATCGGCTGGCCGAGCCAAGCGCAAGCGTGATAAATCATTATTTATAGTCGCATTCGATTTACATAGTTAATGAACTGGTAGGTCTGTGTGGGTATGTTAGCCAGAGGTACATACATAGTTTCCTCTTTCATAAGGAGAAAAAAGGCCGAATAAAAGTAATAGGGAAAGATATAAGACTTGGAAAACACACAACACTATAGATTATGTTGCATAGCCTGGAGACTAGTGTTCATAGCTGTCGACACAAATGCCGCGAGAATAATTTGGTAGAGGATCTGCAATCAGAAGATTTCGAAATTATGAACAGGAAGCGAAACCGATGGATGAAGTGAGCTTTTAATTATGTTTACTTTTAGCGGGCCTTGAGTTTTATAACTATATATCCCATAAAATACGAAAGATATCCTCCTTTAAGGCGGCATATGCAGGACTTAAGGTTCAAAACAACCTAACAAGCAAAAATTACGGTCGTAAATGAATCTAAAAAAAAGAGTAGGCGGGAAGGAAGCAATCCAATAATCAAATACAAAGGGTCATAAATATTAAATAATTGTCGATGGATACGGGAATTTTTTGAAAGCGAAATTTAATTGTACCCTTTGGGGACAAGCTTGCTTCTATTTACAAGCAGAATCTAGGCGACTCATGCTACCAAAGCTAGAGAGTAAGCAATTCGATAGTCGATAAATCAAATGCCCCTGCCACCATGTACCGTGCTAGACCGGCTACTTTCGATAAATTAGTCTCGTTTGTCAACATGTTGCCCGAGTATATCCAACAATACGCCCACATCTAAGAGTACGTTTCAAGGCAAAGTTCTCCAAGATGCACTGGTCAGCGGTCACAGTTTACTTCAAATATCACGTGACTGAGGTCTCAATTCCAACTATCTCCTTGTTTACTTCTGCAGAAGTTTAATTTGGATTGTAGAAAAGTTGGATATGATGTACGAGTAACGTAATGTCCTATATCTATAAACGCTCAAGTATAAAATAACTAGTAAATAGTAATATGGTATCTTAAATCAAGACCTTAATACGGAAAATAATTTGCAGCTAAAACTTTTACGCAGTATTATATTTACAGGATGACATTCATCATTAGAAAATATTTAGATGGATTTTAAGAATTTTAAATTGTTTACAAGCAATATTTCTCATATGTAACCGAAATGAATATAATTTGAATCATAAACTGACCCACAGGTAAACACAACTCTTTGAACTTCCAAATAACTGACACCTTAAAAATAATCGACATAGTTGGGAGAGCATCATTTTATCGCCGGTTTCATGTAGGCAAATATAGTTAAATAAAGAATGAATCCGAATCTCTGCAACAAATTTGGGGGAAAGATACTTCTCAGAATGAGGTACTTTTTTTTTAAACAACCTATATTCTTTGACGCGTCGTTCAGAAGTTGTGCACCCTCTTTGTTTATGTTTACGTGTACTGATTCTAACATTTAACCACTGATACCACCTTGTCCTCGCCGTGTGTCTTTGTCCATAGCCAATGCCTGTGCCGTTGAATGCAGGTATTCATTGAAAATGCTTTCCCTGAGTTGACCGACATTATAAAGAGAAGGCTACAGGAAACAGCTACCCTATTTAATGCCCTTAGATTTTTTATTTGAGAGCATGTACAGCGTGTCATGCACACAACCCCAGTTGATATAAGACACGCAGTGATAGAGCAAATATGCATTGAAGTCCTGAGATGTTTGGCGGAGTCCAACAGGCACTGCTACGACTGTGTAATGAATGTAATTAGGTTCAGGACAGACACTTTGAACCATCTGTAATCTGTGCCCAAGGTTACTTGTTGATTAAATTAATAATATCATGTCGTAATTACCAAAGATTCATAGCATCTTCGTTTTCTTCAACGATGTATAGGTACCTCTTAAACAATCGCGATAAAATATCGTTCAACAAAAAATATTTCTTATTGTAAGATCTGCATCTCCTCCGAAATTTTCGCAGAAGCTGTTCTCACCTTATGCAGGGTTGTTATAAATGATTGAAGGGGTTTCACAAATTTACTATAATTATATTATTAGACATAATATTACTAAACTTTCCTGGCATATAAAAAGACTCAACAAGCTTTTTGACATATTATAAGTGCTCCATGTGTACCTCCCACTAATTGTGCAGATCAAGTCTATAATCAAGTTTGTCCCACACTCGACGCAACATGTTTCTGTCAACTTGCCCAAAGACATTGTTGATGCGAGCTCGCAGTTCTGGTAGGTTTGCTGGTTAAGGAGGCACAAACACTGAATCTTTGATGTAGCCCCACACAAAACGTGTGCATGGGATTAGGTCTAAAGAGCGTGGAGGTCATGATGGAAATTGCTGATCATCACCCCCACCACGATTCATTAATCGGTATCTCAATCTCCTGTTTAAAAGTTTGCGAACAGTGTGGGGAAATGGGGTGTAGGCATCCTATTAGTAGAGGAAATCCACACTGTTAATCTCCAGCAGCGGTATCAGCCAATTTTCAAGCGTGTCCACATACACGTGTTTTGTAATGGTCTCTTCGCAGAAGAAAAAGGGATCGTAAACTTTAAACTGTGAGTCTGCCTTTTGCGAGGCTCGAATTTGCCTCACGATAGCGTGAGGAATTCGCACATTGTGTCTGTTCACTTACCCATTCATAAAAAGTTTTATTTCATCACTGAAGACAAGTCTCTCACCAAATCCAACTTCTTCCTTATTTAGTTGTAAGTAGCGCGTAAGGGCTTGGAGCAATTGCAAGCGGCAAGGCTTCTGTTGCAACTGTTTCCAAAGGATCTTCCAAACAGTCGGTTGTGGAATGTTCAGCTGTCTGCTTGTTCTGTTCGTCGACTTTTGTGCTACATGTAAAACTCGTCTGCATGAGCTGAACAGTTCTTTCGGTCACTGTAAGCTGACCCGCTGATTTCCCTTACAGAGGCATCCAGAAGTTGTAAACTGCACATATCATCGCCAAATGGAGTTGGCACTTGGTGCTTCTTTTTTAAACTTCGTTCAGAAGTGTCGTTGCACTGTTATGACAAATGAAATTCAAGTACACCATGTGCTTTCTCAGCGCCAATCGCCATCTTTACTAACTGCTAACTACTGCTCTCTCGCGGAAGAAATCCAAAATGCGACTGAAAGAAAGAAAAAAATCAGTTTTTCTATATGCCTGTAAATGTTTTTGATAATGTGCCCAATAATACAAAAAGATAAAGATAGCGATAGTCTATTGTGTCCCTTAAGGGCAAAGACCTCCTAACAAGCAGGGAAAGCTCGCCTTTTCCTAACGTAGTGAGCTATTCCATGCTAGCTGTTCGAATGCTGTTTAAGACACTGACTGATTTGTTCTCTGGTTACTCCATTTCTCACTACACTAGTTTCTACTCGAGAGATTTTCATTTTTCTCTTCCTCTTGCTAATCTTGATCACTGTGGACCTGCATGTACCTTGAAGAGCTCTGTCCATCTTCTTCTGGGTCTCCTTGTGTTCTTTTTCCTATCCGGGAGTCCCACATGGAGATCTTGTAGGTCCATCTATTGTCCTGCATTCTTGCAACGTGATCGCCCCATTGCCATTTACTTCTGGCAGCTATTTGTTTTGTTTGATTTGGTTTATTTACGGACGCTCTTTAACATCTCAGGTCATCAGCGTCCCATTCTATTCATGGTGTGAAATGGCCGACAAATTTTGCTCAGAGGCTTCTTCTTTCAGGCTTGAGGTTCTTTTTCGTGCCGTAAATGTACGACACGGGACCCACGGCTTTACTTCCCTTCCGAAGGAAGCCGTACTTAGGATTTTTACGCCCGAAATGTTTACACCTGGAATCTGATATTCTTAGTGTTTGGTCTAACAATGTAAACTTAAGAGCCCAAAATGCTCTCCAGGTTAATGAGATCCTTTTCTGTACTTCTTTTTGAATTTTATCTATTGTCCTGGGTATCTATTTTCGCTCACATATGTGAGGACTGTTCCATCTATTTTTATCGGGTTTTGAGGTCCGTTTGAAATTAAGTGTGTCTTCAGTTTGTTTAGTGACAGCCCTGCATTTTTGCTATGTTCACATAATTTTTCCAGCATAGTTTGTAGTGCTTTCAGTATTTTGACGAAAAAGACACATCGTCGGCAAATCTTAGATTTGTTTGTCGACTACCGTTTATGTTGATTCCGAATTTATTAGGCCAATTTATTTTCCTGAATATATGCTCCATTACACAGGTGAAGAGTTTGGGAGAGATTGGATGACTTTGGCGAACTCCTCTTTCCAGTCCGAATGGGTGTCCTATTGTTTTTACTTTTGCGAAACTTTGTAGATTTTGTGTGGGATACGAATGTACTTTGCCTCTATTCCTTGAGCTGCCAGAGTGTGTAATATGCTCGTATGTTCACTTGAGTCGAAGGTCTTCCTATAGTCAATAAAGGCGAGACATAGTGTTTATAGTGTGGAGATGGTCTATTGTGCTAAATCTTGTACGGAAACCGCTTGTTTGTTTTGCCTATCGGTGCTGAAAATGTATAATTTAGATAGAGAAATACAAATGTACTCTATAGTGACTGTTAATACAAATAATTCGCGTGGGATATTAAAAAATGAAAAAATACTGAGAGCCCTCACGAGGTTTGCAAGATTTATTAAACTACTGAACCAACTATAAGCGATAGAGGAGAGTTGGTGGCAACACTTGAAGCAGATTAGTTTGTACGGAGGTTTATTGTGAGAATAAATAGGCCCTAAGATCCAACAAGCCCCGTTTGCCACCACCAGGCATTTCTAGTGAACCTATATCGCTTCGAAAACTAGTCATGTGGGGGCTCATTTTGTGACGGACACCCGCCATATAAAACAGAAAGAAGGAAACATCAGTACTTTTATATTTTGTGCCTCTATTTGTCATTTGCACGTCTAGCTACCTCCGTAACATAGAGGGAGATGTAAATGACGTGTTTTTGTTCGCACCTGGATGAAATTATCCATATAAGATGCAATGTTGCACCATAATTACTAATAGCTCTTATGTTAATGTTCACACCATTCTTTCTTAGCCGAATAACATTATAATCTCATGATTAAGAGCAATGTATTCCATTACTGGCCAAGGAATTGCTCTAGATAATATTTTAATCACGAAGTTATCATTCCATAATAATTCGTATACATTTATTACTAACTATAGCATGTGTAAAAAATATTGCATAGCATACAGCGTTTTATACCTCTAGGAGCGCTCATTTAATGAACTAAAGTTTTTTGCTTGTGGTCTATATATAACTGGCATCGCTTTTGCATAAACCGTGGTATTTTACTGGTTTCAATATTAATTTAACCGTAACCAATATATATTTAATAATTTTAAAAGTAAATACAATATTTTATATACATTTGGTCTGTATTACCCGATCAGCTGGTGAAAAGAACGTCAAATACCAGGTAGCCCACTTGCGTCGTCTATTAAACGAAGGTAGATTTTCCTGCAGTACTTTGATGTAAATCAATAACATTCCATTTTCTACTTAGTTGTCAACCCTGGAAAAAGCTTGTACTGCAGGGAAATCTACCTTCATTTAAATGACGGCGAAAGAGGATCAACTAATATAAGGTGTAGTTCGTGTACAGAAGTATACATTTTTGTCACCATACTTCCTTATACTCTCGAAATCTTGCGACCAAGTAAATTAAACAAATTGTAAGTCACAACATCTTAATTTATTTCTGAAACTGCGCATTGTATTTGCTTTTATTTCTGCGTAAAAATCATCTGCGTTTATCGGCATCTAATTTCTAACTTGAGGCTCTTTTACCTGCCGTAAATCTACGACACGGAGATCCACGGGTTTACTTCCCTTCTGAAGGAAGCCATATTGCGCCAGAAAAAAATTCATGACCCTGGCCGTGATTGAACCCACTATCTTGAGTCTACGAGGCAAGTATGGTTACCACCAGGACCGACTCATAGGTCAGTATAAACGGTTACAACAATTCAGAAAGTTGACAAAATGCTTTTTATTGTGTTTTTATTTATTCTAGCTTTTTCTTTTACCTGTTTTAACCGTCATTGCTGGTTTTGAGGATTAATGTCTTCATTTACATTTCTATTGTTTCGACATTGTACCATTATTCAAAATAAGATACGTAGAATAATATATTAGAATTTAAAGGCATAACGACAGATGTTACGTAAATGAACGAATTCGGGTGATGTGAATTAGCGAGGGATGGTCTTTACACTTTTTCATGAAGTAAGTAGAGAGCTCAGTATAAAGAATACAACATAACAAACAGAATGTCCACAGAAAGACCTTTACTTAATATATTCATTGCAAATGCGTTACAAAGGAAATGATCGCTGCTTGACTCCCCAATGACAACGATGTTAACGCCCATTCATTGTTTAAGTCGACTTTGGAGTCTCAAGCACTGGGGGACAGGGGTCCATTTGCTAACTGTAGCCTACTGTGGACATTATAGCATTGTGAGTAATGGAACGAAGATGCGAATGAAAATCGCAATGGAACAATTAACAGAACAAAAGAAAGAAAACAAACGAATAAAGAAAGGGGTAATTCTGATCGTCATTTTGTCCGCCATAAATTCCACTTAAGTCAGTGGGACCGACCACGGTACCTTCTATCATTTATTAATTCTATTTATTTTATTAACATTTGTTTGTACTATATTACAAAATCGAAATATCTGTAATTTTAAACCAATGAGCCTAAAGAACTATTATTAGAGCAAAATCATGATTAACGTTTTCATTTTCAAAACAGGTGTGTAAGAATTTTTTAATATCTAGTTTTAGCATTTTAACAAGCCTTATTTTGAACTACAGAGTGAATTAATTTATTGAGAACTCCTTAACTACAAAATATGCGATAGTCTTTCTTTTAAAATGTAATTACAATTAACGATTAATTGGGCGGGTGGATTTCTGTTCATTTTTTTTTTTCTTTGTATAGTGTTTAGCGCCCGTTTTTATTACTGACACACTACAGGGGGCGAAAACTGATGATACGTGAGATGAAATGATATATTGGGAAAATATTTTTTTTTAAGGAAGGAAAACATCCCAGGCCTATGTTTAGGGTACCTCCCCGGCATTTGTCATCTATGAGGACTGAGGAAAACCTGGAAAAAACCTCAGCCAGGAGGACGGTCCTGGCTGAAATCGAACCGCATACCTCCCGCTCACGAATCCGCTCGTTAACGGCCTCGGCCACCCGTGGCGGCGTTCTCTTCTTGAAGAACAGCAAAAACTCCTTTCTCTTTTCTCTGGTGTATTTTTTTTAAGTGTTTAACGCCCGTTTTTACTACTAAGACACCACAGCCGGTGGTCTCTGATAATACATGAAATGAAATGATAAACTGGGAATGAATGCTTTTTTTAAGGAAGGAAATGTTCAAGGCCTAAGTTTAGGGTACCTCCCCGGCATTTGCCATTTATGAGGACTGAGGAAAACCTTTACTAGTATTTGACGCACTTGATTACTAAAGGCCAAGGTTTTTTAATTCGTTCACGCAGCTTTTGCATAGTTTCAAATACCTTTCTACGCGTACTGTCACAAAGGTCTCAGATATCTTATGTTTTACTATCAAAAATATAATACCGAGGGGCATGAATCAGGCTTTTTTTAAAGGAAGGAAACGTTCCTGGCTTAAGTTTAAATTACCGTCGGATTTGATTAGCATTCAGATATTTTGGAATCCAATGTACCAGTGATTTTCTCATACCAAATCTGATGTACGGTATTAAAGACGCATTCATTGGTTATTGCTATGCATTTCAGTCGCATTAACCGTTTATGAAGACTGAAGAAAACCTGGAAACAGCTCAGTCATGGAGGTTTGTCCTGTCGGAAATTAAAACCCTCAGACCTTCCATTCATGAGTCCGTGTCCTTAACTCGTCAGCCGTTTGTATAGTTAACTTTAAACCAACCAACTATAAACAATTTTTTTAAACTTTCAAATAGTAGCGGACGGCATGCTTTGGCCGGTGAATTGAACCAACCTATAGTAGATGTATATATTGAATTTTTAAAGCAAGAGGCGAGACTTACAAGTGCTCTTGAGACCCCCTTTGGCCTGATGAAGCCAACGTTTAATTAATTTGTCTCGAATATGTAAGGAGGCGTTTGCTTCGCTGGGGCATCATTTCAATCAGTTCCGTTCAGAGGATCAGATTGTCAGAGTCAATTCAGACATTCAGATAATCGGATTTAGTTTTTCTCCTAAAAGTCGCAGCAGTTACACTTATACCCAATGTAGCCAAGTTGTATAGTACGCATAACGCCAGAGGAAGCGAAATAATAAATTACTATATCAACTATGTCGCCTTGCTTGATTATTAACACAGGTGATATCCTCTCCCAGACCTGTTGAGCACGACCCACAAAATAGCGGAATAAAACCCTGAGGTGTTGTTGTCATGAAGCGTTGACAACTACAATGAAGGGATACTTAGTCAATTAACAATACATCGCTACAAAGTATGGCGATAAGGAACGGAATCGCTTAATAATTGGCGACCAACCTGTCCCCACCGACAAAACCGCTTCAACTTTCCTTGCTATTCCTGGGGGACTTTTCGTACACCCTGTATATTAAATACATTGAAACATTACATTGAAACACATACTATGAAAAACATATAATAGGGGAAGCAGGAACTTGTGGCTACAGGTATAGATTGCAACATTCATCTTACTGCTTTTTCTTGTCATGTATTGCCATGCTGGGGCAATTCGTTTTACTGCAGATCTAGTTGTCATGATTTATAATAGTTGTTGCTGTCAACTGTTGTGTAATATGTTCTGATTTTGTGCCTGATGAGTAAATTTTCCCAACGCAATGTTTCAATGCACCATTCTGTTTGTAAACTTTACCAACAGGTTTATGTGATTAATAATGCATTTCATTTAAATCTCCGAGAGAGTTATTGATTGCTGGTTACAACGATGCCGAACGACCGAGTAATGTTTCAAAATTTTGTAATATAATCAAATATTTAATAAAACACTTTTTAATAAGTTTAAAAGTTATAAGTAAACAGTTAATGTTTAAAATAGCATAGTTTCTAAATATTTTACTATGCTCTTTATTGATAGAACAATAAATTAAGCAACAAAAATATAAATCAAATTACATAGCAACTAACCACACCGCTTCATCTATCCTACAAGTAGGCCACAAAAGAAATGTACCCCTTTAAATGTTTATTTTAAGATAAATGTTGTCGCTTTTGGTTTGTGTATAGAAAAACAAGGTTTGCTTTCGGTTTACAAATGTTCTAAATGTAAATGCAGTTCATTTGGATTTCTAGCTGATGCTACCATTCCCACGAAACAGTTTATTTTAAAGCGCTGTAACACTTCTCTTCCAATCTAAAGCAGGTTGCAGCATGTCAAAGTATGTAACCTGTATTTAAATATGTCTGAAGAAAAATAAGTGCATACATATGTAACCTGTATTAAATTATTTAACAGGAAAAGCTCAACTTGGAGCAGCTTTCAGCAAAAATAAAATAATTTGTGTTTGGTGTTTTTGTAATTTTTTTTTTTTTCAGTTTACACTCTTGTTTACTTTCATGGCAATCAAAAATGCAAAAATTTTTTTTTCTGTCAAAGAAGCTTTCCAGTAATTTCACTAGGTTGAGTGAATCATATAGCAGTCTCAAGTTCTTTTGGAAAAATCATAAAAATTGCGTTCCGGAGTTTAAACAGGAAAATAGATGTCTAAGATGAACATTCTGTTGAAGACCCGTTTCTGTGTTCATTCCTGAAAATGTTTATGCTGTGTATAATAGAATTTTGGAAGGTCAACGAATTCGACTGAAACGCATAGCAAAAATTTTGAACATTTCCAATGAATGCGTCTTTAACATCGTACAACATGATTTGGGTATGAGAAAAATGACTCGTACACTTACTCAAAGAAAGAACGGCAAGCTATGAACAAGTCCCTTTCGAATCAAGGCCCATACAGATGATGACGGAATTTTAGACGGAGAGTAAAGTACATATTTAAAGAAGACACTAATACTCCCTACAGCAGCCTACAGATACATAGATTGCAGCTGTGTCAGATTGACTTAGAAATTAAAATGGAATGTGATGTTGGAAACTATGTAAGTTCGAACCAGGAATCTGCTTTTTACACTTGAACCTCTCTCGTTTTATGAACAATATAATTTGTCCAAAATTAAATATAGCGTATCATTTTAAAATAAATTATTTACAAATCACCGCTATTTTTCTTTTAATACTAAGACCTTTCCACTAGTCCAGAAAGGAAACGTATGTGTTGTTCATCTAATTAAAATTAAAATCCTATGTATGGCTTCCTTCGGAAGGAAAGTAAAGGTGTGGGTCCCATGTCGTAGATTTACGGCATGTAAAGGAATCTCAAACCAGAAAGGAGAGGCCTCTTATCGGTCGTTTCACGCTCTGAATTAAATGGCATGCTGATGACCTGAGTTGTTAAAGAGCGTGAGTAAATATATCAACTAATTAAATCCCTGTACTTAAACGATGAGAATGTTAGGTTAGGTTCAGTGGTACGCGTGCTCGTATCTTTGATTCTACTCTAGAGCAAGTCACTCAGCCCATGTACTACGACACACTTATATTATAATTATAATAATAAATCCGAAAATATCTTTGAAAGTGAAATATGGGTGAAAAGGGATTTTATCGGGCTTAAAATCTTTGGGAGACGGGTAAATCCCGCGATTTACTTATTTTGTCCTTCTAATACCCCTCTCATCGACTGTTCGAACTAAAGAATATGATTTAGATTTTCAGGGTCGCTTGCTATTGACATGCTTTCTTTCAATGTAGATTTGGCTGCCTTGATGAACAGATGTGCCGTTGATTTAGCTTTGATTAACGCGGGGTTTTCGCCGTCTGAGGCTGCTCATAGACGTGGCATACCAGAAAGTACTGGAAGGCTGTGGGCTCAGCAATATAGGAAGACCGGCAGGTAGAAAAGCGACATAGCACATGTCATAAAGACTTTCTACTTGGGAGGATGATGAATGTTTTCTGGCAAAAGTAGAGAGAAAATTCTTTTCATCTGCTGCTCAATTGAAGGCGGCTTGTTATTTTCCCGGGTCTTTACAGCCGTAAGGAATCGCTGTAGAGAGTTCGGTTTAGCAGCTACTTAGCGTGTAAGGAGGTCCTTTATGATGAACATGCCGTGGACCCTCCTGTATATGTCCTCGACACTAGGTACATCGCGGACGGAGTGTAGTGTGGTCATAGTGTAATAGACCAGTGCAGATATGCCCACCAGGTGGTCACCGATATGATAGACCTTACGTGCTACTCGTGTTAACAGTAGTCGCGTTAGCGTCTCATGTTGAAACTGGATTTCGTACAAAGGTCCTGGACACCTTTAGCGAATACATGGAAGGATAAAAAGTTTGACCTACCGCGACTTTGTGGAATTTATTTCACACCCATATGCTAGAGAAAAGTATCCCGATGAAACAATCCTGTTCCTGCAAGATAATATAGTATACTTCAGCGTCGGTTTGATAGGCAAGAGGGTATCTCACTATATCCCATCTACCCAAATCACTGATTTAAACCCTAATGAGAACGTTTGATCAGAAATAAAGAAGACTCTTAGAACTTTCAGTTTCTCACGTCCTAGGACGCCCATCGAGCTGTGGCATAGGATTGAAGATACGTGGGATTTCCTCACAGAAAGGCCGACTTATTTTTGCCGATTGGCAGACTCCATGCCGAGAAGAATCAACAAGCTTTTCGAGCACGAAGGATATTGGATTAAGCATAAGTTTTTTATTATTTTTATATCTTTTTCTTTGTTTTAGTGTTCAATGGAGATCGTAACATGTTTAAAATGTAAATATTTATTTTTTAAGGCCATAATGGAAAAGTCTTAAGACATTTTAAAGTTACAAGCATATTTAAAAATGAACTCTATACTGAGTTGCTGGTAATGAAACAACAAACATTTTAAAAATAAAAAATGTATAAATTTGCAAGATACGTACCCACATTACCTCATTCATATAATTTATCAAGTAATGCCTTAAACAGCTAGAACAATTTGAGGTTGGAACTTCAAATGTGCTCTTTTCAAAACGCTTTCAAGTGGAAAACGTCTATGAATTTCATGAAGGAAAAAAAAAAAGTATCTTTAAAGGTTAATTTATGACAATACTACTCGCAATCACATTATGTAATATACTGTAATATCGCTTGTAGGAGCCTTTCTGCGACTTCGGTTATGTTCTAAAGCATGAAGTGATCTTTGTTACTTACAAGCCCTCATTCATTATTTGAGTAATTATGCATGTAAAAGGTGATTTTTCATAATGTCACATTCTACTGTTTACCATAAAATAAATAAATATACACATTTTCATGGTTATTGTTTTTGGTTGTGCAAAATAGCCAGAAAGGGTATATTATTTGTTTCATATTTTATATTTCCATCAATAAAATGTTACTACCTTTGTAAAATATACCGCGTTTGAAAGTATAAATTCTCCTTGGAAATGCAAAAATGTAGGTGATCATAAGGGCAGTGGTGCATGTAAATAAAAGATACAACACAGAGATAGAGTCCTGACGCATTCATCTTCAAGGGAAGAAAATGCCAATGGCAGCAAACTCGTAAAAAAGTCGGCGTGGAAAGTAGGTGTACCGGAAGAGGCTGATCGGCATGAAGTTAACTTGGTTATGTCTGTAAAGGGCAGAGGGCACAAAGATATGTATCTGGTGGTGTTCATTCTTCATGTGAAAATATTGCAGGCGTTTATCGTTTTTCCAGTACACAGGTTTGCGAGTAATTTGCCGCTTTTTACCTTTATCGTTTATTTATATGACTAATTAGATTTATATTTTATAATTCATTTTGTTTATTGTATATCCTACATTTCTCTCTTTGCTGGCATGAGTGAAAGAATTTCATTCTAAGTTGGAATGCATTAATTTCCGTTAATTAGGACAAGAAAAACTTCATCATGGAATACAAACCATGTCTTCCACGTTGAGGGAAATATAGTAAAATAAATTAAATATTTCTAGCATCTGTTGAAGGTTAAGTTTATGCTATATGGCGTTAAACATCTGTTGATAATGAAGTACTTTACTACTCATAGAATTCTTTTTTCCCTTCTTTTTTAATTAATTTAGTGCATGTTTATGTGAGCAATTGTAGTAGAATACTGTGTGACGATCTGCCCACTGTTTTCATGTTATTTTTTAAATAATACATAAAAAATGAAATCATGAAATGCATATAAAACTGCAGCGGTTTAGTGTATGACATCCCAACGCTGGGCGCCAATTTTGAAGCGGTTTAGTCGCTGGTCACAGGTTGGTCGGCAATTATGAAGCGGGTTTGTTACTGATTACCATATTTTGAAGCGGCGTATCGTTAATTGACTATTGGTCGCTTTGGTGTTGCTATACACGCTTCATGACAATATCTCAGGGTTCTGTTCTGCTATTTTGTTACTCGTGCTCAACAGGACTGGGAGAGTATATCGACTGTGTTAATAATCACGCGATGAGTAGATCGGAATAAGTATGGTTATTTATTGTTCGCAAGATCTTTCACGCCCTCTGGTGTTCTGCGTAAGGTGGAACTTAATTACGTCAAATATAAAATTAACTGCCGCAACATTGTCCGAAGTACAACTTATTGTAATGCTCGCGTCGATTGTAGGGTTTATTCCGCGTGTGTGATTTGAATGTGAGTTTCTCTCTGCTATCTAAGTATCAGAACTGAGTATCTGAGTATCTGACGATGAACTGATTCTGCGAACTGAGTATATGAACTGCGTCCTCGCAGAATGTAAGGCCTCTAGATTAGTGTCGCGGCGTGTAGTTGTTACAACTTAATTGCTGAATGCTGAACTGTGTTTATGAAGTCAGCGCCCTAGCGGAGCAAATGCCATTTTATATATTCCAAATAAATTAACTGATCGTTGGCTTCACTAAGGGGCCATACGAGCATGCGCAAGTCCTGTGCCTTGCTTTAAACATTCAAAATATACATCTACTATTGGCTGGTTCAAATTCAGCTTCCAGCGCATGCCACCCGCTGCTATTTGTAAATGTAAAACATTTATTCACATTGGTTGGTTTAGAGTTAACTATACAAACAGCTGACAAGTTAATTCCCCTTAACGTATTTAAAAGGTCTTGGCTTTATTAACATTCTCCAACAGTAATCTTTTAAGAAGTGGAATAACACTGGTCCCTTTGGATTTATTCTTCCTTTGTATAGCGGTTCATGACCTCCTTGACTTTCGGGACTCCCGTAAATAGCTACGCCACTGAACTTTCTCTTTTGGCGGCAGGCATTTCACATATTGAAGTTAAACATTAGTATATACACATATATACATAATATTTATATTACTAGTTACAATGCCAAAATATAATGATTAAGTTTGCAACATACATATTGTATTATATTCATATTTTAGTGCGGGTAGGCCATGAAGGCTGTTTCAAAACGTATGTTAGTACCTTAAATTTGCCAAACTCGCTCTCTTGATATTTCATATATTCTGTTCAATAGTAATTACTGAACGAAAGAGTAATTACTTTTACTTTCTCGTAAAGTATCCTTTAACACTGGGAAATAGATTTACATTTTAAGTGTTTGTACATACAGTGGATTCCCTTTAATCTGAAACTGGGTAAACCAAAAATCCGGTTAAATTAAACTTAAATGTGACACAATGCAGAAAAAATAGATTGCAGAATGAAGACCAGTAGCAGTTTATTCTTCATGCAGTCTGTTCTGGACTTTCCATTAAATTGAGACTACGCCATATTTTCTTCTCGATTGCCGGCTGATATTCCATGACTAAATTATATGATTCAATTTTCTTTTCTTTAGTTTTTGAAGCAGAGACAGTGAAATGTCCTTGTTTTTAATAAGGAACATAAAAGGTTTTTTCTATATGCTAGATTTAGTTTCTGTAAAACACTCGTCCACTGACTACAATTTTATGTAAAATTAGGGAGCTGAAATTGTTTCATTAGTCACCATAGACTTTATCGAAAGTCAGTAGCAATTCGAACAGGCAGCGATCCCATTTAGTTCTGATTACGGGACTCTACTCTACTTATTGTATTAACTATAAGAAATTATAACCTAAAATTAACTATCCAAAATCTATTTTGTCGATTTCATTCAGTTGCTTAAAATAAAAACACTTCATAGCAGTGTTTATTTTCCTAAATATACTGAATATATTTTAGAAATAAATAAAGTAAACAAAAATTATGCATGACTATTTATTTCTCTTATTGTCCCGTTAGGATTTGGAGAGTAGTTTTCATCTTCGTTTGAAATCTTAAAGCAGATGCACAGGTCTTTAAAGCAAGAGCAGTCGTATAAGATAGAGGCAAAGAGATGGTAGATATCTCGCACGCGATCTATGCCGCTTGAAGGGTAGCAATCATCAGATTAGTGAAGGAATACATACAAATTACATGTTCCTGCATTTGCCGTGTGTCTATACATTAGGCAGGGAAGCATTAAGAGCAAGTTTCAGACTCCAGAAATGAGTGATGTATGGGTAAAGAGAAAGTTAGTTCGAGCGTCTTCGAAACAAGCTGCAGCGGTGTCTTAAAAGAATAATTAGTACTGAAAAATAATATATTACAGTGAATATGCATTGAATTTACTATAATGGCAACAGAAAAGTATTATATTTTGGTAAGCCAGAAAAACATATTCAGCACATAAATATTATCTAATGCCCTTTAAATACAACCATTATCTTACCAAGTTCATTATTAATAACAATAGATTTTTATTTTTCCTTGCAGAATTCTGGTCATAAAGTTTTCCCTCACACATAACAAGTACATTAAAATTAATGAACGGTAATATACATAGATAAAATATAACGTAAAATCTTAGTTTAACAAATAGACAAGGCAACTACCGTTTCATCCAATTATATGAAGATCGACACGGTGGAGGGGAATGTATTGGTCAATGATCGTCGTTCAGAGCCAGTCGGACTATTCGGTTCGGGGCGAGCGTGGTTTATCAAACTGCTACGTTGGCCTCGGGTATCACACCTCTCATTCACTGTCGAGCACTGTCAAAGGTATGCTAGTGACTGGCATCTGGTTGGAATTGAATTAACAAATTATTGTTAAAGCTTTCCTAAAGTTTGATTTAGCAATACCATTAATGGAAGAGAGAATTAGCGCTTCTATAAAGAGATGCTTATATTACTGAGAGAAAATGGTTAGGAAACAGTAATATTGGTTTTGCAGGTCTCAAAATGTCATTGAATAATTAAAACCTATTATTTTATTAATTCATTTCATTAAATCGTCATGTTTTATTTTCAATTTTAGTTCCTCCTCCAAAAACACCTTAAATTGGGGTGCGTTTTATACGAAGGAAGTTTATACACCGGCAAATCCCTTAATTTTTTATGGAACACACTTGCGTAATCATTCTTTGTGTTATGAAAACAGTAAAACAATGTTAAAGTGTATGTACATTTCAGATTTCGCCAAACTGGCATTTTAGTTCCTGAACGATAGTACAAGCTTCTGTACCAATAAAAACCAAGACACATATTTGTGAAGCACTTGGATGCACACGGAAAGCTACCGTTTCACTTCTAGTGTTTATCTTCTCCGCAGGTCTTCACAAAGCGCCTGGTTAATGCGAAACACGATGTAAATGAAAATTAAATGAAGTTTCGGGGTGGGGTCGGCTTTTGGAAACTTCAACACAATAATTATAAGCTGTTAATATGCATGTGCTAGCGCGGCGTCAATCCATCAGTAACATGTCGAGAGCTTGAACTTGTGACAAATCGCTACTTTGCAGCAAAGATTAAGTCCATTTTGCTTATTCGGTTCTGTGTAATTTAATGTTGACAACAGATGTCATTTGCTTTAAAACTTGATCCTCGTTCTTAGTTTTTTTTTTTATTTTATTTCACTTACCATTATAATTTCACTGTCATAAATAAAACATTTTTATTTAATAGATTTGCTTATCTATATAGAGAGTTGTTTTTGGCTCGTGTCCGCAGCTGAACCCAAGTTACGTTGGGCCAAAGTCGGGCCACTCGCCGCTCAAGCTCCCCGCGCATTTTTAATCACCTTTATCAATAATAGCATGCATCTAATATTAGTTTAATTTCATAATAGGTACTAACGTGATATTTTCTGTAAGTTCCTCTACGAAATACTATACCTGTACAGTTCATTGTTTCTCATATCAATAACCCTAACAACACAAAAACAATGCCTGCTCTCGCAACAGCAAACTGCGACTAACTGTTGCAGTCATCAGAGCAGGAACGTTATGCTTATGACAGACGACTGGCGTGACCTTGGCTCAGTACGCACTGCACAATTAAGCGAAGAATAATCTTGTCACAAAGATACGCAATAGAAATTCAATAACTTTCTTGTTCAATTGTATACTGTTATATTACCATTATAAATGCTGAATTTTACTATAATAAAATTGATGTGATAGTTATTTTATCAGCACTAAATATGGGATAAAGTTTTTCAAATGCATTTTGCTATAAAGTGTGAAATATAGAAATGGTTGTTTAGTTTTTAAACGGCATTCACGTTTTTGTTAATATTATTTAAAAAGGGCAGTTTTAAGCAAAAAGCAAAGCAAGGAGTAATTATTATTAAATTTACGTAAAGAATTTATTAAATTAATTAACAATTCCTTTAAAGTTAATTTTGAGTTCAGGAATTCATACAGACGTCCTTTAATATCTTAAAACGTTGAAGTGACATTTATTATGGGAATCAATTTCACAGCCTCTAACATTATTACTCATATCTTCAGTTGTATCTAACAGCCAACGACTAGATACATTTTTTATTGTTCAAAACATCTTCGCGGAAAGTTTCTGAAAATTCTTAACAAATGTACTCTTGTCATCATATCGACAAATGCAAATCATGCAGGAAACCCCAGAATCTTTTAGCAAAGAGCAGCAAATATATAAACGTCAAATCAAGACCAGTAATCGCACTGTGCTAGTGGTAGACGTCGTTTTATCTTGTTATTTCATTGTGATATTTTCGTGGTTTTAACATACCGCTATTGTAAATTGGTCTATGGGTACATCGTTATATGTTCTTGGTACAGCCGGGTCGGTCCTGATGGTCCAGTGTATCCATACGTGCCTTGTAGGCCCAAGATCGAGGGTTCAGTCCCAGCCAGGGTCGATGAAATTTTTCTTGCCTAAAAACCCTAAGTATGGCATCCTTTGGAAGGGAAGTAAAGCCGTGGGTCCCGTGTCATACATTTACTGCACGAAAAAGAACCTCAAGCCCTCTGAGCAAAATATATCGGGCATTGCACGCCCTAAATTGAATGGGAAGCTGATGACCTGAGATGTTAAAGAGCATCCTTAAATAAATCAAATGAACAACATTGGTACAGTCCATCTCTTTTTCCAGCTTCAATATTTCTCATCCTTTGTGCTTTATCTTTGAACATTTATTTGATTATCAATTAAATTATATAGCACTGTTAAAGCCAACGGTAAGTACCGGGCTTTAGTAATAAACCTTGTCCGCTCAAGCTGGATTTTATGCCTCGGCTACTAAGCGTGCAGCACCTGGTTGTCTCCGCACTTCAACCTCTTTCCTAAATTGTATGTTTTGCCTTACAGCTTCGGTTAAATAGGCGTTGTATCGGAAAAACACATGATAAAGTCGATCACCACAATATTTCTGGCTTCATTGCTAATGTACATTACGAACCCTCACTTTTTGTGCTAATTTCGAGAGTGATTTTGTTGGCGAACGTTCAAGATTTACGCAAAGTGAGTTTAGCTTTTCCACTATAAATACTGCATATTTTCATCCGTTGTTTTTGTTTTGCACAAAAGCATATTTATGCACAACATTGTTAGTTCAGTTCTGGAAGGGGACAATTGATCAGGAACGTTCTAAATAAATTCATATTTAAAATAACATTTACTTACAAAAATAAGTTGCTTTATTATCGACTGTCTGACACCTCGTGAATGTATGCTCCCCTGTGACCGGCACGGATCAGGTTCAGAAAGCGACATTCAAGAGAAGGGAGCTGATTGAGGTACTGTGTAGCGGGCTCCTAGGAGTCGATATTTAAAACTCCTTGTAACTGGACAGAGTTTATAACTAAAGCCCTCTATATTTATAATACCTATGTACTATCATGCTTCTGTGCTTTTTATATTTAATATATTCTCGACTTAATATCATATCATTATACATATAAAATGAATTAAGAAAAGAACATACGATATAAATATTCACAATAATTGCACTTAAATGCTGATTTCAGAACTGCAATATTTAATTATATGCTATTTATTACGCTTGAAGACTTTTGTCGTTTATTGTGTAATCGTCTAAATGTGTTTTCTTTCGCATTGGCTTCTAATTTAACGAATAAGGGGGTTACTTAAGAAACGAGGATAAGGTTTTCATTAAGCATTTAAGTGAATATGACAACTTATCTGTTGACTTCATAGCAGCAAATGTCTCGAAGTCCACGACTTATTCCTGTGGACTGTTTTGTGTGATGTTAATTGCAATAGGTAGTTTACTACATTGATGAATCTGTTATATTAAATATTTAAAACAACGCCTTCTTGAATGCTGAAACCGGTTTGATCAACAATGTAGAAGAAGCCTACAAATGGATGTTAAGGCAAATGGTAGCCACATAATGCATTATTTTTAATTTGGAAAATTTGAAAGATAATTTACTAATTTTAATTGCCAGTTTTCAATTCTTATATTTTGAAATAATCGCTATTCTCTATAAAGAAAATTTTGCATAACATTATATTAGCATTTCTGAGATTTTAAGCAATCTCGAAACAACGTATAAATATATTTTGTTAATTTTCACAATATACGCTTTACAACAGTGCAGATTTATAAATAAAATAAGTACATATAAATTTTATATAATTCGAAAAGCGAAGCTCTTTTTTGTTTTTCATTTTATATGCTGAGTATTTCAAACTTTTCTCAAACCGGTGGTTTTCTAGAACATGAATATCAAAGAACGTCACATACTTCGGTGAGCTGTATATCCGTCTGCCATTCAACCATTGTATTAGTATTCAAATGCAGTGCTTCTTTTTTTAATATGGATTAGTTTAGTTTTTTTCGCCTCCTGGGTTTATTGGATAGCTTTGCTGGATGCTGGCCGGAAGGTCCTGGGTTCGATATCTGATACCAGCTTATAAATTTTCGAAGAGAAGACTTGAAAGGAAACACCCAGCCTCTTGAGGACAATTGAGGAGCTGTCTGATGAGAGGTAGCGTCCTTCGATCTCGAAAGCCGCGTGATGGCAACCTGCGGGTATCGGTGTGCTGTTCACATGCCTCCTGGCAAAACTGCTCTCTGCCGATGATATAAGACGCAGATAGCGGACGTAGAGTTTACTACGTATATTCCAAAATAGTCAGAAATGAATACGAGATACCCCAATGTGATGGAAAGATTTTTGGACCAAATTATTTCTTGAAATCGTTCCTTTCTTGGTATTTGAATGTGATTTTGGATCTCTTTTTGAAGATTTGACTGATTGGCGAGAAAGTCATTCAATTTCACCACCGCTCATGAACGAACTGTTTCAAATGTTTCAGAACACAGTAGCTACTGTTAAACTGCGATCCTCTTGGTACCCCAACCTGAATCCCTGGGGGTTTTATCTTAGAGGTGTAAATTAAAAGGCAGAATGCAGGGACAAAAGCACCCCTCACGCATGATACCTGTCAGAAAGTTGCATCTCCGGGCATCATATTATAGGAAACGTCGTACGCGTATAAAAGGACAGCAGGCAGTTTCGCTATCTTGCTTAAATTGAATGAATACATAAACATTTTATCAGTGTCAAAACACCGCGCCGCTGTGTATCGTTGTTACGTATACTGAAGCCGCCACGCGGGCGGACCATGTTATATAGAGACGCTCCGTACGTAACATGCCACAAAAAACATGCATCTACAATTTTCAAAACTGGTACTGTCAGTGCTTAATTAAACTCTAATAGTATGTATTTATGTGTCTAAATTATTAATGTTGCTTCTGCAGCACGAAATAATTAATTACATTTCTCTATCTTATATGAACAGATGCAGTCTAGGTAGTTATACTGTTTATTTTACTTAACGTTTATCATAATTTTATTACTTATACATTTATTATCATTTTACTACTGCGCCTATAAATACAGAATCCACATTCGCTGAGCCATAGAACATTTCACTGCAAGGTTCTAAATATAAGAGTTTTAACATGGAAGAAAGTATATCTAAGTTGTATTTCCGTATTATCTGCTAATTACTTCATTCGGATCAGAATTTGTTGTTAATTTTAGCAAATTCCGAAGTAATGAAGCTATTGCGGTTTTACCCGTAAAAAATATATTTGTTTTTAAGCGATTTTTAAAGCGAATTGCACTATCACGGTTGTACCCATGGTACGTTTTTTTTTAAATACTTTATCCAAATCTGCATCAACCCTACTAGACCCCAAATTTATACAAAAATAAGCATTTATCTATAATATATATATATATATATATTGTTTTTTCTCAACGTAACTTGGCGTATAATCATCAATTAAAAAATAATTATCCGAGTTCGTTAACCAGCAAAAAACTCGGCATATCATTTAAATCAAATAAGAAAAACATTTTATGAAAAGGAGTGTAATTAGATTATTAGAGTGGGGTTTTTTGATAGAAAAACGAGTGGGGGTTAAAGTGAAACATAAAAATCGTGCTAGCAACCAAATTTTCTCTTTTTTAAGGAAACTTGGAATATGCCATTGAAATAAAATAAAAAGTAATTTCTGAAAATCAGTAAAATCGGACTATGGAGGGGGTTACCCGAACACAAAATTTAAAAATTCCTCTAGCACACCATTTCCACAACAAAACTCGGCACATACCATTTAAATCAAATAAGAAAAATAGTCTATGAAAACCAGAAACCAAATTTTTAGGCGTGGTTGGCCGAGGTCGTTAAGGGACGTGCTCCTGAGCTGGAGGTCTGGGTTCGATTTCTTCTAGGACCATCCTCCCTGGTTGAGATTTTTTCTAGGTTTTCCTCAGTCCCCATAAATGGCAAATGGCAAATGGCAAATGCCGGGCAGGTAAACTTCGGCCTGGAACATGAAAAAAGTCCTTTCCCAATTTATAATTTATAATTTCTTCTCATGCATCATCAGTGTCACCGCATGTGGTGTTTCAACGGGCGTTAACCACTAAAAATTAGTACTTGTGAGTGGTTTATCTGAAAATTCAGTTCATAAACATAGTTACACTTAAAAATGATTAACAATACTCATGCTGTATAGCTTTGTCTATCAGTGGTCATACGTTTCATTTAATTAATAATATATCATTAAGTTTATTGATTTAATATCAATAATAATAGGATGATGATGGTGATGATGATGATGATGATGATAATAATAATAATAATAATAATAATGTAAAAAAGTGGAAATTTTTGTAATACTTATAGGTTACAAGAATTCTAAGTTTGTTCTCCTAATGCCACACAGTAATGCCATAACCTATTTCATTTTATTAATTAATAAAGCCTAGTTTGAATTTTATATTCATTTTTATTAAAAGTTATTCAACTCGGTGAGGAACTCGCTTACTTTACACAGTTCCTGTTTAACGGAACTTTTTTATTATCATTATTAACGTTTTCGGAAGATTGCTTGGAACTCCAGGATAATGCATAAGTGATAATGAATGGCGAATTTTATCTCTGTCCTCGGTCCCTGGGAACTAAGTGTACTAATCATATTTTTTGAAAAATAATTTGAATTTAAGGTAAGCCTACACTAATTCAAAGTACTATTTTAAGTTGTAAATTTATTCCAAATCTCAAAGTAGCTCCCATTGGATGCAATGTCCCGTTTCTGGCAATTTTCGAAGACATGCTGGAAACAATATTATTGATAAGTCCTTCAGCTACGCCTCCACAGCCTTCACCACTGCTTCTGAGGGTGAAAAATGCCTCTCACGAAGTTATTTCTTCAATTTGGGGGAAAGGAAAATGACACTGGACAATAGGGAGAGTGAGGGACACACTTCACATTGATCTTTGTGAGGTTTTCAACATAATCATTTGCTTTTTTTTTTTTTTTTTTTTTTAATACCGGAAATTTTGTTTAGCCTTGCCTTAAAGTAAATATTACAGTTAGCGTGACTCACACAGTTGTAGTTATTAAAAACATAACCTTAACAACATAAAGAGAGACTAAGTTTATGCAAATGATTATGTTAAACAACTGATTTCGAAATAAAATTAAAATAAGTTACTGCATAATTTAACTGCTAAATATCATGAATCAAAAACAAATGGACATTGCTTAAAATGGATACTACAGAATGCGTTTCAATCTTTAGAACACATTCTTTCTGTACTTAGCGTCCCAGGTTCGTTTCTTAGCTGAACACAAGAAATTCTCTTTGATTAAGAAGTTTATTGGCCACGTGAGAGTTTGTGTATGAGTGCGAGGCGTGCTTGTACCTATATATGCATCAGTTTGCCTTTGGGCACATAACCCGAAGTACCTGTTTTCAGTCATAATCTGAAATAAATTTTGCAAAATATTTAGCCATTCTCATACTTCTGCCGTAGTCTAGGGTAGAGCTTGCGCTTCCCACGCGGCGGGCCCGGATTCGATTCCCGGTTGGGTTAGTTTCCTAACAAAGTGAGGGTTTTTCCTACTTATTTACGTGAATTCATGGGACACTTCGATCAAAAAGGACCCTGCCTGAAATAATTCGCCCAAGTTGTCATTTATATCCATTATCCAGCACACAATAGTTATTCAAATCGCAATGTTTTAATCATTTTTAAAAAATTTCCACAAAAATGTTTGACTAAAAAGGAAATATGGAAATCTGCAATCTTCTGAATACGCTCAGGTTTAACTATAAGCCCGTAGAAGATATGTATCCTAAAATTTTCAAAGGAGCTCAACTACACAGCACCCATAACTACCGCTAAGTTAAATTAAAGTTAATTTTAAAAAATGCATTTATAAATAACAATGAACCAGAAACCCCATATTTTTTTAATATTTCTTTGAAATTCAAAATGTTGTAGTGGAACTTAATGCCGAAAAGTTAAGGAGTAGGCATTGGGGGTCTTAGGCATTTAACATCAAATTAGATACACTCAAACACAAAGAAATAATCTATGTACCATAGCTTGGCAGGTTAACAAGAACTCTTGAGGATAGACGTAAGAGGGGAGGTTTTGTGTGGCTATTAACCTTATACACTCTCATCTGTGTGTACAGTCTAGCACCAGCATAACTTCATTCCTTCCTAATTCCGTTTTTAGAGCTTATAAATCTCTGTGTCTATTAAGAAATAATTCTATATAAATGGAATGTTAGTTGCTATTCGACAAACAATTTGGCTAAAAGTAATTGTCTTTTTTCATGTGCTGCATTATGCTAATGCCTCGGACTATATAATTATATGTTTTGTAAAAAAAAAAAAATAACTAAAGTTTGCTGTTTTTTGGCATAAACTCATTTGAAGATTCATGTGAATAAATAGATATTTGTGGAATTATACTCAGATGACGAAAGAAGGTAATTAATTTTAGCGGCCGAAATATAAACCTATTGCTTTTAATATATGCTATAAAAGCAAATTTCCTTACCTGAGTTCTTCTTGTTCTGCTATAATACATAGATTAAAATAGTTTCGTACCTTATTCCTCTAGACTAGTTTAAAGGAGAGAGTAGAATATTACATGTGACAGAAACGAAATTCGTGAACTGTGTCAGAATAAAAATTAAGGAAAGGTATCCAAAAAAAAAAAAAATTAAATATTTGTATTATTTTGGGAACTGAACAAACACAAAGAAAATACCTGCTAAAAGAACACATGCAAATTGTAACAAACTTAACGGAAAACTTCAGGTACCTTGTATAATATCAGCCAATGCATTACATTTATTTTAAACAGGAGACAGGGAGCCGGAACAGGCTAAACACCCATTCCCTACGTGAGAATAAGTAAGCAGAAGAAATCCCAAACTTGGAAGAAAAAAACATATAAGTAAAAATTAACAAAATGGTAAAAAAAAAATAAATAAATAATACCCGCTAGTCCGTTTTGTATAGCAACAACAGGAACGTGTCTGTTGAACTGAATCCTCAGCGTTAGAGTAGCATTGCCGTGATACTGGAAGGAGGAGGTAAGCTGGGGTTCTCTGAGCTCCGTGTGCCTTTACTCTCGGCTTATAATTGGCGCAGTGTGATATCCCGACATGCAAATAGGAAATATCTTAAAAATATAAATCAAAACTTGTTGAGGTGAAGAGTTATGAAAGAAAGACCATCCTATGCATGTTTAAGTAGAGTCGCCTGATATAAATGCATGCTTTCCCGCAATGGAAGGTGATGGCGTTTCTTGTTTCTACCTCTGGAAGAAAGAGGGCTAGGCATTCATGCTAACACCGAAGCTTAACGACGGCGGGAGGTGTTAATTCATTCCCCAACGGTTTAAGAGGAATGTATCTGAACATCTTTCAGTAATAGGATTGCAAAATGATCCAACAGTTCTACTTAAAGCTTCCCAGTGTTTCGCTAGACCGAACTACTGAACTTAGTAGTGCTTAACAAAAACAATCACGACAACACTTAATGCGGCGGCTATTGTATGACGTTTTTCTTGTAGCGCATATGCAATTTTACACAAATAAACCATTCAGCTGAAACTGGGCTTACATCTAGTTTCTTTTTACATGCATTTTATGTACCCACTGTGTTCAGCCTAAGCGGTAGATTCTGTGCATCTTCAAGAGAGATCTTTACATTTCATTCACAAGCTGTGCCGAGCTCATTATTGCTAGCGTAGCTTGTCCGATTTATTTGTTTAAGTAATCCTGTATTTGATACCTGTAATAAAAGTAAACAATAATTTATTTAAAGATATGTTTTCTCTGACGCTAATTCTGTCGAATGATTTTCTTCCAGATTCACAGACTCGTGTTCCTAGTGAGATAAGGCGATGCTTTAGGACCCTCTTGCAGTGCCTTGAGCTGGTATAGCTTCTCTGACACTATATAAATTCGAATCACGGTGGAAGCCGGTAGAGTTCCCCCATTTGCTTTGTATTAAAAAGACGAAATAGAGTTGTAGATGTACAATATAACTTTCACTTGTAATGATTTAGATGAAAACATATCTCATTTCCAAACTGGAGCCTATTTAAACATATCTACTGATTAGAAAAGATTTTCTGGATAAAATGTTCTTCTGGATTAATCGTCGACCTAAAATAACACATTTGTTAGCCATGCCAAACATATTTACTGTGAAATTCTTAATGTTATCCACATATCAAGAAATTTCAACATTTTCACAGAAGATAGTATGATTGTAAACGTAATTACTTACATGGATTCTATACGGTTGCAAAGGGATGGCTTAGAAGTGTATCTAACGCAAGCATTTAAAAGTTTTTTCGTTCTCTATTTGGCGTGACTCTTTACGTTATTTTGGTTGCTCGAGGGACCCCTATAAATAATAATTGAAAGCCTTTGGATGCACCTGCCTGATTCCTTTGACACCTCAAAGTGAACAAAAAGAATTAATAAGTGGCAGCACTTTACGATTTGTATCTTGTTTTCTTTCAGTGTGTTAATAGTTACATCTGAAGTTAACCTTTCAGAATACTCTCTATGCTTTAAAATAAATGTCTTCTATATATATAATCATAACTATTTAGCTTCCTTATCATTGCTAATTTAATTTGAACTATAATTTTAACTACATATTTTAACTAGTTGTATTGTTTAATATTACTTTTCAAATATTTTGGTACATGGGTTACATTCCCAGAAAGTAAATGAATTAATTTTCGGCACTACATTTGTTAGGCAGAATATACTATGTTACGAAGTAGCACCCTTCTTTAAGGGTATCCACAGTTTACATTTTAAAAAATTATATTTTTCAGGTCTTAAGTAAATTTAGGACTCTTCACTGAAGAAAAGTAGGAACTTCTACCTAGGAGCCTGTTTCTTTTAAGCTAATTGCAGGTATAGAAGCCAACTATTTCTTGTAATGAGATTTTTAAGCGGGGTTTTATCGCTAATTTAAAATCTTCACATACATTTTTACATTTAAAATGTTACCAAGATATAATTTTAAGGTATCACTTTCAATTTTGTTCCTTTGCTTCATGAATGCTTAATATTAAAACAGTTACATTACAATTCGCTACTATCTATTGTATAGTTGTGTTTATTTTTAAAATGCTAGAACTTTTCAATAGAAATATTATCTTGATCATAAACCAAAAACACTAAAAGAGTATGATAATTTTTTATAAAACTTTGGGATAGTTTATAAAACCTCTTACCAAGTTATGAAAATTTGGAGGATTGCTACTTCCTACAGAATATATAACCGGTTCAATTTTCAGCTTAACAGGCTAAAAAATCAGCATCATTTAGAAATGTCCTAGCTTTGAGGACTCTTTGTTTATTTGTTTGTTTTGTGTGTGTTTAACTGTGTTGTTTAAAACTTTAAGACCTGTCCTCCTAGCAGATTCATTAAGTGTGTGTGTGTGTGTGTGTGTTTCTGTTGCTGTTAAAATCCTTGAAAAATTTAAATATATTTTTCCATTTTGTTGATTTTTCAAATCTCATTTTGCTGCTGGTTCTTCTCCAGTTTCTGCCGCTCAAGCGGACACACTTGCACGTACGCATCTGCATAAGTGAACGCAAATATTTCAAGAAGAAACTCTCGTAAAACTTAAGTCGGGGCCAATGAAGGTTATCTTTACTTTCACACTTCTTAAACTTTTATTACCGTCTTGCTTCTTAAAAGAAGATAAAGGTTTCCTGGGTACAAGACTACAAACTACGCATGGGAGCATTTAAAAGTTCTCATGTTCTTGAAAAGCTTAGGGTATAAACATACGATACACTTAAGAAAAGTTTATGCAGAGTCTTCCGAGAGTAACACATGCATGGAGGGAAAACAGTAACGCGCTCTGGTAGAGACACTGAGCAAGCCAAGCTTGGGCACTGAACGAGATAAGTTACAATTCTTGTTAACGACTTGAAAAATAAACCTCGCCTCTGGTTCTCTTGATCCAGCCTGTTTATGAGAGCAACCTTCACGCCTATATAAAGCTGACATTGCTATTATTATTTCTGCTTTAAAGCAGATTCAGTTCTTGGCAACCGTACACCGAACTTATTATATCGTTTAATCAAAGCTCCACGTTTCTGACATTAACTGCAATGAATTGGAAAGTAAATAACCACATAGGACTTCGATTAACCTTCAACACATTCTCCAACTCGAGACAATTCACTGGACGGTACGTACTGTTATTCTGCTAGCTGTCGTGTTTATTTTAAATTTGCTTTTTAAGAAAAAACTCGTGGGCGAGGATAGCACAATGGGTTAGTTGAGATCCCACCAAACCTTAAAATTTTATTTACTATCAACTTTTCCAAATATTCCTTATGATAGTTTTCTTTAAAAAGTTCCTCCTTCTTCCACAATAAATAAATTAGTGTTCCGAAGCAAATTGATGAACACACAAATGAGTTAAAAAACAGAAGAACAAGATGCTGAAGACAAGGGGAATCAAGCCAAGGCGGTTTAGTAGACTCCGGCTAAGGGCCTCACTTTTGAAGCTGGTTTGTCATCGGTCCTCATGTTGTGATGTAAATTTTGACGTGGTTGGGTAGATTGATTAATGATCGCTTCGGTGTTGTTGCCCGTGGTGCTTCATGACAACAATATCTTAGAAATTTGTTTAGCTATTTTGTGACTCGTACTCAACAGGACCGGTAGAGTATATTGACTGTGTAAATAATCACGCTATGCGGCTTAAAATATATGGTAATTTATTACTCGCAAGATCTTTCGCGTTCTCTGGTGCTCTGCGTATGATAGATCTTAGAGCTACGTCGGATATAAATTTTAGCTGACTCGACTTCCAAGGAGATGAAGTGATCTAAAACTGATACCCTAGCAGAGCAAACTTAAACGGCTTCTCGCGGCGTGTAGAACTTACAACTGAAGTGAACTGGTCTCCTGCTCTTATCGGAACTGAGTTTCTGAAGTGAACTGATCTGCCAAAGTGCGAATGAGTACGTGTGCTGATTCCATGAACTGCGTAACTGGGGAACTGAGTGAATGCCACAGTGGAGCAAACATCTCCTTATATACTCTTTAAATTAACTAGACGTTGACTTCACTAAACCATGAGATCACACAAACAAGCGCTAGTTTTGCGCCTTGCTTTAAAAATTCAAAATATACATCTACTATTGGCTGGTTCAAATTCATTTGCCAATGCAAACCACTCGCCACTATTTGAAAGTTTAAAAATTTTGTTACATTGGCTGGTTTAAAGTTCACCATTTAACTGAGATAGTTATTACAGAACTGAATAAGTGTCAAATAAGAGCGCACAATATATATGAGTGCACTGTAGCAATGAAATATTCAAACGAATATTAGAATAAAAGATAGAACTATTATGCAGTAAAACAGAACATACCTACTCCACATTCATAAAATATTTTAGATACATTCTCATTTCCGCTGTATTGGAAGCACTAGCTAACAAAAAACTACGATAAGAGTTGAACTACCTTCAGTAGAGTGAGCCCTCTTAATGTAGCGAGACCGGTCAATGATTTGGTGTTTCTAGGGTTAAGAAGTAAGTGCAAAATGACAAGATAATCAGGAAAATACAAGGTTATATCAATAGCTTATAATTTCCTAAAATTAGACGCATTTAAATAAATGGCATTTGGCATCATTGTTAATCTTATGTAAAAATATTATTATTTTAATTATTATAACTAGTTTATATGAAATATACAATGTGTATATCATTAAACTTGAATAGAATGATCCTAATAATCCAATTTGTCAAAAATTTTAAGTTTTCAGACAGATATACAGCCTGGAAGAAATGTGTAATTACATAAAAAGTCAATAGATGAAGTTTCTTCAGTACCCAACAATCTCTTTACTTTGTAGTTCTATCTCAAACTCTCCATGCTTTTCTCAATTTATTCAATATGGGGTTAATGTGTTCATTCGCTTATGTGACACGCACATTTTATGTTGTTAAATATCGATATTCCTATATTTTTACCATTCCCGCATCTAATAATTTATCTTCATCAACATATTTGTTTTAGAGTTCAAGCATTTAAATTAAAAACATTTTAAGAAACAAAAATCTTAAGAGTGACTTATTTTAATGAGTCTGGCGAATGTCTGGCGCAACAGCTGATTTCTCCCGATGAATGTTCAGCTATACCATCGAGATTCAAAGAGCTAGTTATGTTTCGGTGGTAGTTTACAATGGACATATGACTCTATTTCACTGACTATATGCAGTTTTTCAGCCTTCTAAGACTTCAGAGTTGCCTTTCAGCTTCGCACGTTGATTTCGGAACAACGATACTAGTCGTATTACTTTGTTGAAACTCCGGAAGAATTTCGGGACCACAGCTGTCACTTTTCAGAAAATACAACTGAGGAAAAATTTTTTGAATAGAAAGTAGAATGAAACAATTTGCCCAAGATAATCCTTCTATATAGAGAGTTCTTCCTTGTCGTTCATTCCATGACCATTATTTGTGATAAATTGCTCAATTTTAACTAACAGACGAAATGCAACACTTTCAAATACTGGGTGTCCCAAAAATTAACCAACAAAATTTTAGATGGCGTTATTTAAAGCCGGTTTTGTTAAGAAACTCATCGGCTGTTATGTTTCGTTCCTGTGCAATAAGGTGTTATATCATTAATGCTTCCCCATAGTTTGTATACTCTGAAATAGTTCCTCTGATTCGCCCCCACTGAAATACAATTATAATGTATATTTATGTAAGCCAAATCATAATATTTCATATATTGTAATTATTAATGTATATATCATATATGTATAAAACGGCATAATGCTAGCACGTGAGTTGAATGTCAACAAAAAGAGACAGCTCCTTGGTGCTTTGATACGGAAGCTTGGAAAAACCAACAAAAGGTGCATAAAAGCTTTATACAGAGGAACTAACCAAAGAATCACTGTTTGAATCCCCTTTTTTAAACGGGCAGCTACTGCAGGGTTAATAAACTGAAGGCCCTTTAAACCGTTTGGGACATTGACCCCAACCAGCTGTCGTACTGTTAACGCTTTAAACCATCTAATGCCAGCAAGTTTTAAACTTTTAAATAACAACAAATGTTACGTATGGCAGCTGAACTTTAACCAGCCAATGATACATGTATGTTTCAAAATTTTAAAAATAGGTGCAAAGATTGCGCATGCCTCTATGACTCCATTGGCATCGTTGAGACCAATGATTACTTGATTTGAATTTAATATATAAGAGAGAGTTTTCTCAGTTGGGGCACTCAATTTGTAGTTTTACTCGCGGTGAGACATAGGCAGTCCTAAGTTCTACACCCAGTCTCATTCAGTTCCACTCAGGCAATTCGCAGAAGCAGTTGTAAGTTCGACGTTGCTGAGGCAGGCATTTATAAGATCTACAAGCGGCAAGAAACAGTTAGCAGAAGCAATTAGCATTGCTCATTATAAATTCAACTTTCAATTTCATGCGCTGCGGCACTCGTCTACAAGTTTCACATGCGGCAAATAAGTTTGTATCGGCTTTGCTAAGTTTAACGTAAGAAAACACCAGAGGACGTTAAAGATTTTGCACAAAATAAAATACCAATAAATATAATGTCACATTGCGTGCTCATTTACATTATTGAAACCCTTTCGCAATCCTTTTAAGTACGAGTCAACAAAATGGCAGAAATCACCTTTATATATTGTTGTCATTGAAGCGTGGGCAACACACCGAAGCGACCTTTAATCAATCTACAAAACCACTTCAAAATTTGGCGCCCAGCACGGGGCCGCCATACTAAACCGCTTCTTAACGGGCGTTCAATGTGGGGCCACCCATCGAACTATCTCTACTCCTTCATTGTTTGTTTGTTCTCTGTATCATAATTCCTCATTTGTTTACTTCCTAGCTCAGTGTCATACTTCCTGGCAGTGAAATGGCTTATTTGTTCCAGTATTGGTCTACTATTGGGTAAAAACTCAATTTGTTCACTTCTACGATACAGACATGCAACATTACCAACAGAATAGGTTTACGGACATGCATTTCGCAAACGCATCGACTTCCAGTTTCGGTCGTGAGCCTGAGAGACTTTCTCGGGAACAATTTACAAACATATGCGCACTAGATAGACGAGTGAAAGATTAAAGACGCGGTGATCTGAATGAACTCCTACAGCCGAATATTCTCGCTATAGCTCGATTTTTTTTATTGATTTATTTATGGACGCTCTTTAACATCTCAGATCATCACCATTCAACTCAGAGTGTGAAACGGCCGACAAATTTTGCTCAGAGGCCTCTCATTCAGGCTTGAGAATCTTTTTCGTGCCGTAAATGTACGACACGGAACCCACGGCTTTACTTCCCTTCCGAAGAAAGCCGTACTTAGAATTTTTACGCGCTATAGCTCGAGAATTGAATTTAAGTCGCCCCTCGGTGACTGGAATTTTGTAGGAACAGCTGCTACGTAAGTTTCATTTTCAATAGTCCATGCTACTATGCTAGGGTACTGCCCATTGCGACGCGAATTTGGTGCATAATATTTGCACCAAACTGAGCAGCGACAAGACTTTTCAACTCACATGACATTCACGGATGAAGCCATGCTTCACACTTGAATTCTCACAATTCACGTGTTTGGGGCCTTGAAAAATTCCATGCCATATTTTTGCAGACATATGAGTTCAGATTTGGCGAAATGACGTCTTTAGGATACTTTTTCACAAACAAATCAAATTTAGTGTTTTTAAATAAGAAAATGAAATTATCATCACACCTTGGAAACATTGGAGGGTCCAGATCCTTCCGGTCACAAGGTGCTACCCCTATGAATACCATCAACAAAACCAGAGTATGTCCCATCTTCAGAACTGCTGGTTTCTTACAGAATTGTCGGGAAACACTTAAGTCTTCCTTTAGCTTCTCTAAACTTGTTTCACTAATTTCCAAGTTATTTTCTAACTAAGACGTTTTATTTGTAATTTTTCTCGGTGATACTGCTATTTCTAAACCTATTTTACCGCTTTCTGTCAACTTCTTGAGCTCTTTGTCGGGTTTTTCAACTGCGAATTAAAAGTCGAACTTCTCGATAGGTTTAGGTCGTATGGTAATGCCTTCTGGTGCGGAATTGACCCCACTATTTTCCAAATATACATTTCTTTGGGTTAAGTCTACAGGGTAATATACTCAACTCTTAGTTTGTTGATTTCATCTGTTTCAGGTCTGGTGGCACAATCTGAGAGTATTGGCCTAGCATAGGACTACAAAACAACACATTTCTACTTGGTAAGTGACTGACACACTGCTTTTGTTTATCAGATTTATCTTCAGAAGAAATAGGTGTCTGTTTGGCATTGGGTGAGGATAAGCGAATTTGACCAAAAACCACTGTTTTGTGACTTTGTTGTACATTATTTTATCTCAGACGAGTTTCGCTTCTACAATGGGAGTCGAACATTCATCTAAATCCACTCACAGTACCAATATCCGCCAATAGTTTTATTTACTCTTCACATCCTTATTAAACGATATTCATTCACAAACCCCTTAAAACTAATGGAGTGCATATGCCGAGAATGAACATTGAACCAACTTGTGGTGTTTGTTTATAGGCGAGAACAGAGCTCGTTGCATTCTGCGGGCGTAGGGTGGCGCCAATACAAGCGTGCAGAAGTTTCATTAATTATTTTAAAATGTTTTACTTAACAACGGCCACCGTATTGTCCATATATTTTGGCACCTCTTTAATAAATTATCCATCGTTCACGTTGAGTAATACTGGCTATTTCCTAGCGGATATTTTGTTTTAATTCTCGTGAATTTGACTTATATACGGTATTTTTAATTTACTCCTGAGATAAACTCGCAAGGGGTTAGGCAGGAAAACCGAGGAGGCCAAAAATTTTATTAATAATTCTGCCATTCTGCAACACATTCATTTGAAATTTCTCTCTTTGAAATATTCGCTGTGTAACTGTGGCAGAGTTTTGTTGAAAAAAGCTCCTCAATTCTCTAAAAAAGGGTGGTGGGTTGTATTTACATGTGCTGCTTGTATGTTTTTACCTTTAACAATTTAGTAACTCTTTGCGCAAAGTAACACAGCCCTCGTTTGGACGCGTGGCCGGCTTAACGGAGATTTGCTGTTTGCAGTCGCTGTCGGATACTTATAGCCCCTTAAACTCAAGGACATAGATTTCTACAGCACACATAACACCAATTTATTGGTCTTACAGTGGCATTTCGTGTACAAGATCGGGGTTTTCTGCACTCCAGTATCTATTATTTTGTGTCGCTACATGGCCATGTAAACAAAACCATGCTTTATCCGTAAAAAAAAATCAAGCTCGGTCAATAGAGCGAATATTAACATTTTCCAACATCCAAATGCAGAAATTAACTCTACTCACATTACAGCATTGTTGCAATTCCTGAACTGCATTTATTTTATAGGGTTTTAATTTTAAAAGTTTAGTGCCATTCCAAGCCGAAGTTTGCGAAGTACCTGATTCCTGTGCAAGCTTTCTCAGAGATTTCTTTGGACTCTTTTCTATCTTTTCCCCAATGTCATCGAGTTTTCTTCTGTAAGAACACGACGTTTTACTTTCGGTTTCCCATCAAGAACAGCTTCTGTGTCTCTAAATCTCTTCACGGGATTACGAAACGTTTCTCTTTGAGGCGCAAGAACAGAGGGAATCTGTCTATAAATCGCCGTCTCACTTCTCTACATGAGTTTATTGTCACATAGGAATCATATATGAAGATTGTGTGTGCTAAAGTATACGACTTTTTATAACAGCGCTAACACCTATAACAGTGAAACAAGGGTTTCACAACGTTCAGCTCCTGTACAGTACAAAGGTTTCGCGAAGCACAGAGAGCCCCTTAAGTCGGACACATGTCCAAGAAAAGGCTCTGTATAAGAAGTTCTTGAAAGATATCTAAGTGATTTTTGGGCACTTTTCCAAACGATGGACGATGTTTCTTCAAGAGATTCCTATTTCCTAGGTTTCTTAAACTAACACCACCCATGATCTGACATTTATTACCGCCACGAGTGGCCGTGGTCGTTAAATCGCGGACTCGTGAGCGGGAGGTTTGGGGTTCGAATCCCGCCAGGACCGTCCTCCCTGACTGAGGTTTTTCCCAGGTTTTCCTCAGTCCTCATGAATGGCAAATGCCGGGGAGGTACCCTAAACTTAGGCCTGGAACGATTCCTTCCTTAAAAATAAATCCTTTCCCAATATATCATTTCATTTCATGTATCACCAGTGTCCATCGCCTGTGGTGCCTCTGTAGCAAAAACGGGCGTTAAACACTATTCATTCATTGACATTTATTATAAAGATCATGGGTGGTTTGTACGACCTGGAACTTTTACACCTTGGAATCTTTCTTCGATTCGTCTTTGAACTTTATGAGCTGACTGAGTTAACACACATAAATCACAAATAAATACACGTTGTGTAATATTATATATATATATATGTATATATATACCGGATCATGATACCGTTTGGGATTAAATACATTACTTGGAATAATTGAACTGAACTCAATCACTATCAACCAGCAACTAACGTGATCTTGTTTCAGTCAACGGCGGATAACCGCACTGCAAGTTGGTTTATAGTTCATTGGATCGCTCCGTATATATCAATGTACAGTGTCTTGCCTTGCTTTTGTAAAGTATGTCTATCATTTAAACAAACACTCAATGACAGCCTTTAATTTTAAATTTGGTTAATTCAAATACAGACTTTTTACACACGTAAAATATTAGTGTTACAGAAGAAGAGAATTTAATTACTCATCTGCCAGACCGCAGTCAGAAAAAAATTTAATAAATAATGGGAAAAATAAGGTTTCCTCACGGTACGAACTTAAAAACAAATGATCTAGAATTCCAATTTGACTGAGCGGCGCTATAACGTTGTCCTTAGAAAGCAAGCGTGGTGATCCGGGTCTGGAAACGATAAAACAGAAGAATATGTATTCTGCACCAGGGATCGAACCCGGGGCCGTTTTATTTACCTTAATAACTGAATTAATCCGATATCAACTTTTTCTAAACACCTTGTAAATTCTTGAATTCTTGAATGCACAAGTGAATATTTAGTTTTTGCTGTTTTCAATTATCGTCATGCCAGGAGCTAGGCAGTGTATTCAGAAGCGCTTCCACACAAAGGAAATGAGAAATAAATGACATGCTTTGAGCTGCCTTATAATTTAGTTTGTTCGTCTCACATGCTCTTTGCAAAAGCAAAAACAGATCCTTAACGGTGATGTTCCGCACAAGCATTAAACGTACCAATGTGAAATGAGTTATTAAGCGGTTGTAATTCATAATACATCTTAAGCGCTCCAGGTGCCTGATGCTACAATGGAATTGCTCAGAATTACCACAAAAAACAACTTTGAGGTGATTGCTTATAAAGCTCGTCTTCACTGAGGGTTCATGCATTGTACACCAGATTTGAATTACATTCAGTCTAAAAGTATGGTATGCGGCCTTTATAATTAAGTACTTAAAACATCCTGCTATTTTATATGAAGAAAAACATCAATGAAAGTCTGAATAATGTCCTTTAATGCCGCCTCTGAAAACCGGGAAACTCTTAAGTAATTATAGCATAAATGACTAAGGATAATGTACATGAATTACTTTATACTCGGGCTCCTTAAAACATATCATGTAATATAATAATAAAAAGAAGTAAAACATTATGTTAAATTAATATTATATAAATAATTATATAAATAAAGGGGTGTTATATTCACTGCAGATCTACAATATTCACATCTATTTTGTTTACAGCATTTAGTGAGCTTGTTGAATTTTATATCTTTCAAGCGTTTTTCTCTTCTGCTTCTAAAACCTTCCTTTTTTAGAAGAAAGATTAATTTTACTTTACTTAAGAAATTTCTAAAGATTTTTTAAAAGTTTCATCTTCAGTCACTTATATCCATTTTCTCCCTGCCGTTGTCGGTCCTAGTGGTGTAGTGGTTACCATACTTGCCTCCTAAACCCAAGATCGCGGGTTCTAACCCGGCCAGGACCGATGGATTTTTTCGGGGTGTAAAATTCGTAAGTATGGCTTCCTTCGGAAGGGAAGGGAAGTCAAGCCGTGGGTCCCGTGTCGTACATTTACGGCACGAAAAAGAACCTCAAGCCTGAAAGAGAGGCCTCTGGGCAAAATTTGTCGGCCGTTTCACGCCCTGAGTTGAATTGGACGCTGATGACCTGAGATGTTAAAGAGCGTCCATAAATAAATCACTCAAAAAAAAAATCTCCCTGCCGATTATAGATATTATAGTATTTTATATTACTAAGAACAGAGAGAGGGAGGAAGATAGAAAGAGAAACGTTTATATAAGATTTTTATAATGAAAAAAATGAGATATATAGAGCTTTAATTTCAAATCTTACAGGTCTGAATAGCTGCGCATTTAGAACAAGTTTAATTCAAACAAAAAATTAAGATTTGGTTATACTTATGTAGATGTATATTACTTGAATTTTATTTAAATTGTCACTCACACCAACGGTATATTTTTGTAATGTTATGTACTAATATTATCGTTTATATTATTTTATTGCAAATTTACGTTTACACTTTTTACCTTTTACCTGTGTTATGGAAGACATATTCCGGAAAGCGCAATTGAATAGACATTACGAAATAAACAATAATAACGAATCTAAGATTTGCCAACTATGTGCTTCTTTGCGCTAAAACACCAAGGAAATTACAAACGATGTTACAACAACTCAAAACACAAAGCGGGAGACCTATCAATGAACAAGAATAAAAAGAAAACATACAATTAATGACAAATAGAATGGAAACTCCAGTCACAGTAAATGAAAACTCTACCATATGTAATGAAATATATATATATATATATATATATATATATATATATATATATATATACTTAGGACAGTTAATTCCCTTCAAAGACAAGACTGAAAAAGGGATACGAGGGTAGGTCCATAAGTTTCAGGCCTAACCATTTTCTAAAATATTGCATCTATAATACTAATCTCTTAGCAATAATTAACAATGGGTGTAATAAAGACAAAAAATATATTTCCCTTTTCAGTATAGTTACTCTATATTGCAATACACTTCTCACATCTTTGAATTAGCATTTCAATCCCCCCCCCCCAAATAATCAGAATCCTGTATGCAAAATGGGCATAAACAGTATCCATCACTTCTTCGTCACACTTAAATTTCCTTACTCGAAGGTCCCTCTTGAGGTTTGAAAAGAAAAAGTAGTCACTGGGAGTTAGATCTGGGCTGTAGGATGGATGATCGATCTTCATGAAGCCACATTTCTTCACAGCTTCCTTTGCAACAAGAACTGTGTGCGTGAAGAAGGCGCACACCACCATTCGGCTTTCCTCGCCATTTCTCTTTGATGGAAGCACGTAGTCTGTGCCGTATGCCAGCATAGTACTCCTCATTTACTGTGGTGTTCCTCTCCTTGAAGTTAATGAAGAATATTCCATCACAGTCCTAAAAGATTGTGGCCATGATCTTCTTGGATGATGAGTGACCTTAGCCTTTAGAGGCGGTGCTTCGCTAGGTTTACGCACTCCATTTATTCTCTTTTGGACAAGGGATCATAGTAGAGAACCACAGTTTCATTTCCTGTAACGGTGATTTTCAGAACTTCTCTTTCGTTGCCACGGCAAAGCTCCAAAATGGCTGACAACAGATGACTCGTTGCTGCTTTTGAACTCAGGAAAGCAATCTAGATACCCATCTTGCACTAACCTTATTCATGTTTAAATGTTCATGAATAATTCGAAGATCTGTTGTTTTAGACATGCCCAACCTTGCTGCTATTTCTGTAACTTTGAGTCGCCGGTCTTGGATAATTTCTCCTTCCACAACAGCGAGCAATGTTTTCAGGAGTGAGCACCTCCAAGGGCCGACCGGCACGCTCCGCTCTTCGTCTTCATTGCTTTCTGGATCCATTCGTAAAAGTTGGCCCTTCTTTTACGATAGAATATAAGGGAGATTCTTCCCCATATACTCCGTCTAATCGCTGTTTAATTTCAGTTGGAGTAAGTCCTTTTGTGAAGAGCTTAATAACGACTCGTTACTCCATTTTGAACATGTCACAATCTTATACACATAGCCTTCTTTATGCAATTAAGTCTGAACAACTGAAGACAGCGGAGCGGAAGTTACAGCTGCAATTATTTACTTAACAGATAAGATATGACACCAGATAAGGCTTTTGTGGAGACGATAATCCTTATCGGCGAGGCCGGAAACTTATGGAACTACCCTCGTAAACAGAAGAATATCCCTATCATGGAAGACTTTCTGATCTCTTCTGTTTATACCCTCCGACAGAAAGTAAGCAGAAAGCTCAAATTCGAAGCACTAGAAACCTGCATCTACCTTGCTATACGGATGCCAGACATGGTCGCCGAGAAACAAACAGATGAATGCACTGCAAATAAGCCAAAGGAAAAAATAATGCAAGTTATTAAGAGTAGCAATACGGGACGAAATTTCCAAGGAAGAGTAGCGCAAATAACATCAACAACAAACATCACAGACAGAGCCGCCAGACTGAAGTGGAAATTGAGAGGCCACATAATGAGGATGCAGGACGATGGATGGAGGTATAAGACCACCATGTGGAACAAGCGCTTAGACAAATGACACAGGAGCAGGCGAAGACGGAGATGGGAAGACTTCTACACGGCATAGGCAGGTCCATAATGTTTCAGAATAGCAAGAGGCAAGAATACATGGAAAAACCATCGAACCTCAACTTCATAATGACTGAGATCTGATGAGCAATTCTTCTTGTTCTTCATTATCATAATCATCATTATCATCATCATCATCATCATCATCATCTTCTTCTTCTTCTTCTTCTTCTTCTTCTTCTTCTTCTTATTATTATTATTATTATTTTATTATTAGTATTGGTATTACACTTTGTGGTTATCTATAAGATGTTAGGTTAGGTTAGGTTTAGGCTAGTTGAGGTTGGATTAACTTAGGTTAGAATAAAGTTAGATTTTAATGAGTTGGGTTTAAGTAACGCTAGGTTTCTTTATATTTCTGTTTAATTCAGACTATATAATTAAATTTGTATGTATAGATGGAGTGCCTGAATTGCCATACATTTTTTCAACCTATACCTCCATGTACTTTCAAGTCATGTATGCCAAATTTCTAGCATCGTGCTCGGATTTTGGGGATAGACAAACTGAACGTTATGTGGATTTTCTTTCTTAAATTTTCACTGTAATATTTCCATTGCCGAATAAACTATGAACTATAAAATGGAATTCAGTCGATGGACAGATATCAAAGAAAATAAATGTATGAAGTATTCTGAGGCCGGTTCAGAGTTGTCAGGTATTGATTGTTGTTAAACCGACTGCTGCTTTTACGCAATGCTTAAGGCGTAATTGGGTTGCCTATTCTGGAAAAGTATATGGTAAATCTGGGACCATGTGCATTTTATCTTTCGGCACCAAAAGTGAAATGTTCTCGTTAGAGTACATATTCGTTGTATTAATGAAATGTTTATTTATCTATTTATCCTGCAAGAAGTAAGGCACCCTACTAGGCGAAAAAATCCCGCAAAAAATACAGAGTACAATACACATAGTTGTATAAAATACACAAAAGGCTAAATTAAAGATAAAAGATATATACTGTTAGAAAGTAAATAAAACTAATAGAAAATGCTAAATATGTGCACTTAAAGTCATTTTCTGCAGTTTAAAAGATGTCTATGACTCATGTTTGACCAGAGTTCACTTTATGTTTGATTCCAAATTTGTCCAAGATTATCTATAATTGGCTGAATACACAGTGACATTAATTTCTCTAAATTATACAAAAAATAAGCAATTTTCCTTTATAATACTTAATCCTGGCTGTCTGTATTATAGTTTATGCTTACAAATATGCATCGCATGTGTATTTGTTTACAGGAGTGTCAATGGTTGTATAACCGGAATATATGAGCAAATGCTTCAAATATTGTAGATGCCTAAACAGATCATTCTACTAAAGTTCTTACACCAAGCAAACGGCTCCGATAGTTTTTTAAGCGATGTATATACAAGCTCACTCCTCCCTCTCTCTCAGTAATGTGGACGGTATTCATAACTCACGCCCACAGCCGAGGTGTTACAATTGTATTTATTGTATACCTACCGCCTCACGGTTTCGCCATTTGCAGTCGTTCGAGAGCACACGATACACGTTTGAAGGAACGAATGTGAGGAAAGCAAAGATGTTATCGTTTTCTCCTGGACCTTCGACAGGCATTGCCAACAACTGCAGCTGTACGGTACCCCATCAGTTTTCTTATCAGCATCGCTTTCAGAGGACTATTTTTCTTCTTCTTTTTTCCTGGGCAATACAGATTTAGATAAAGCAAGGGTGTTTCTGCTAATTTCCTGTTCATACTTTGTTGTGTCAGGGAAAAAATGGAGCACATGGTGCACGTTTTAAATTGTGGTGCTTGGTGATTATTCGCATACCATTTTGCTGATGATGTACATTTTAAATAAAGTATTTAAAATCAAATGCCCGTGCATAGCTCTCGTTACTTTTCTAGTCCTTTATTTCTTCCTTTAATGTTTATTTTAATAAGCTCTCACCTCTTCCAAAGGCACAGTATACAGGAAACGGGTAAAATATGTGCAAAAATAAAAAGAGAGTCTAAAATAGGCATTTCAGAATAGTTTATGAATTGTCAATAGAACTCTAAATACAATAGGTTACCTCAAAGAAATAGTGCATTATGTCAAACACACAATATTATTTTAATGAAGCAAAAGCCTTTACACGTAGTCAAAATGAGCACTAATGTATTGCGTTTCATGCGTCACGTTCGAGGCTCTTTATTCGTGAAAATGAACCATGGCACTTCTTCCAAACAAAAGAAAAATTCATACAGTAAATTAATTAAATGAAGTTCAAGTACAGTTTATTTCATAAAATCTATCTACGTAATTCTCAAAACACCTTACTATTTCCACACTGAATGATAGAGCTTAATTTCAGTGTCTACATGACCTTGCGATCAGCGTGTATGCCTACCAAATCAGAGTTCGAATCCCGTAAACTTTTTTTCGAAGTTTTTCCTTACACTTTTTTTTTTTTTTTTTTTTTTTTGATTGATTTATTTAAGGACGCTCTTTAACAGCTCAGGTCATCAGCGTCCCATTCAACTCAGGGCGTGAAACGGCCGACAAATTTTGCTCAGAGGCCTCTCTTTCAGGCTTGAGGTTCTTTATCGTGCCGTAAATGTACGACACGGGACCCACGGCTTTACTTCCCTTCCGAAGGAAGCCATACTTACGATTTTTACGCCCGAAAAAATCCATCGGTCCTGGCCGGGTTCGAACCCGCGTTTTGGGTATAGGAGGCAAGTATGGTAACCACTACACCACCAGGACCGACTTCCTTACACTGAAAACATAACTTAAGCATTGTGGATAACGGGCTCACATACGCAACCATTTCATCATTCACTCATCGTCTCTTTGTTATAAGGGACATTAAACTGCAATAAAAAGTGCGTGATAAGTTCTTAGTTGAGATGCAGTCTGCTCATGACTTCGACATTGGTTTACTTTTGATTGGTTATGAACATACATCACATCGCAACGTAGCTATGGCGTTGATCCATATAGATGCTAACTTCATATTACAGCGTTTAAAACCGTTGGTCTCCTCGCGCAAAATATTTTGTTTCAAACCCTTTTCCTACTCATATGTATTTTTTCTTTACCTATTATAGTAGCTGGATAAAAGGCTGAAGAATCCTCAGTGTAGGGATATGTAACTATTTAAGGAGGATTAATAGTAACCTTGAATATTAATACTAATTCTAAATTAATTGATATTATTTTGATAATTTATAATATATCTTTCATATCTTATTATATGACTTTGTTAACAGTCTTTGTGTATATTACTATGATATGATTGATAATGATAGTTCAGAATAAAGTAATTACTGTAACTCTTAATTAACATTTCTTTTACAGTGCATTTTACGGCCTTTACATCCAATTACTTGAAAAATCCAACCCACAGATCGGTTTTTTTTTTTTTTTTTTTTTTTTTTTTTTTTTTTAAATTTTCACTATTAATTGGCTGGGTTAGTTAGGCTTAGGTAGCCAAGCGTTTTAAGTATAAGAAATTACAGATCTTCAACGTTTCCTCTATCATTGTCGTGCTATAATTAGGTGCTGTAATGTCATATCTATGCAGTTTTGTATATGAGGTTCTTCTCTTTTTTATGACTGGCTTTAGGATCATGTAGTGGTTACAATGGAGGGTTTACATTTTGGTCTCTTCTCATGAAGAAGAGAGAAAGAGTTGTGTATTAATTTTGCAAGTTTATGGTGTTTTATTTTAAGAAGAATTATTTTAAAGGATATAATATGACTCGATTGCCGTTCTCTGAGGGATGCAAGTGACACCTTTATTTCAGTTTATTTCCAAGCAAGTAACGAAAGGTTTTGTTGTGTATACGGATTGTTGAAAAAGTTGTAATCCTAAAGAAATGAGGCAATTGATTTTATGACTTTAGAGCGATTCACGCATATACTTTAGGTGACCGAAAATCGGCTCTGCGTACACAGCAAATTGTTTCTATATCTTAGTAATTTTTTCCATAACAAGCGCATTCTATTTTCCTTACATTAACAGAAAGGAGCTTTCATCTATTTGTTGCATCTTATTGTTTGAATGTTATCGAAATGAAATTAAATCTTGAAATACCATAACTTACTACGGACATACTAATCATAAATAAACACTATAGAATAGAATAATTTATCCCAGTGTTTGGCACTTAATATTTGCAGTAAACTTAATTCTAGAATTAGAGACCTGTTGTTTCTTTGCCGTTCAAACGATATTGGCTAAGTGGCGAGAGACTCAAGGCCAACGTAGCAATTCGGAATTCACCCAGAATTGTGTAGCCCGGCTAGCCTTGAGTGAAGGCTTATAGGCGATGAAGTCACCCTCCGCCGCGTCGGTCATCAGATAATTGGATGAACCGATATTTAGCGTGTCTTTTTAATGGACGTTGAAAGCTGAAATATAAATGCTTTGTTCACTTTTCACCATTAACAGAAAACGTAAAAATAATCTAATTTAATTTGTACCATCTTTTATTCATAAAAAGCTATATTTTTGTGTGTACTATACGCCAGCTGAGGATCAGTGCAGGTTTCAATATATTTTCCTCTTGTATGAGATTTCGGTATTAAATTCCTCGCTAGGAGAGCAAGTCAATTGCTGTCTTTTCGTTTGTCTGCCAGTAAATCTCCTGTCTCTTGGCTTGTACTGTAGACTATTTTTAGGTAGTGGGTCTACAGCCATTCTGTCAATATTATCCTTTCGCCCCTTGATTCTTCTTGATGGCTTTTAATATATTGTCTATCCCTGTCGTCCACTTCTTAGATAGTTTCTTGCAGCAAACCCAAGAGGGGCTGGAGGGAAATCTTACTTGAGCTTTTCCCCATTTCTGTTTTCTTTGTTCAACATTCATTCCCGTGAACTACCCCCGTTTGATAATGATAGCAAATTTTATCATAAGCTCGTTTTGCTTTAGATTTTAAAAAATGTTAAAGATACTATATAGTTCTAAAACTTTTTTATTCTTCCCTTATCGGATAAAACACAAAATATTTAAATTTTCTAAGCTAATATAATCAAATGGCTCTCGACCCTGGTCACATTGCTTGAAATACACGGATATACGGTTTGTCACCATTGCAATGGCTCAAGTGTGAAATAACTTATTATACAGAAAATTTCAGAAATTTCCACCTTATATTTATAAGAAAAGTGTATTCTTGGTCTCATATAATTTCATAAATTTTCTTATAAATATAAGCTATATTCATGATCTCATACTTTCATAAAATTATAGTATTATTTTTCATAAAATTATATTCATAGTATTTGGAATACTATGGAGGATAATTCCAAATACTATGCAACTATACTATGCATTGGGAAATTTTCATTAAACTGCATGTAAAAATTGTTTCTTTTAAAAGTTTAAAAATGTACATACAATCAACTTTAGGTCAATGTTATCCTAAGAAACTCTAAGGAAAATTTTAAGGAAAATAAAGGATAATAACCTATTTATTCTTTTTATTTAGTCCGCAAGTCAGAATTTGTCTGAACAACGAAGAATAAAATTCTGAGGGCAACATTTGTGTTTTTTATCATTCGGGTTAGCAGATGTTCCATAATTTATCCCTTACCAATTTCATTGAGCAGTAAAACGTGTATCATGCTCTAGTCTGTCAAAACAGAATAACGTGGTTGAAAGGATAACTGTTTTGGACGATTTTAAGAGGGAGTAACGAGAAATAAGCTCTCTTTTTTATCCATATACAGATCGGGTAGATGTGGGCTATTAGGGTTAAGTAGAACAGAACAGAACGATTTTGTTCTATTATGACATTATGCAGGTGTTTTGGCCGGTGGTTTCCAGGATAGATAATGGGATCGTGAGAGAGATGAGGTAGACTATCTTATATCTAACAGTCTCATCAAACATTTATAACCGTTTTTTATGGCAATCGCTCCAAAATCTAAAACTACTAAACGATATTTCATTTTAAAGTTGATAATGGAAAGGAGGATGTCGTGGCTAATGTTTTCAAAACATTATTTATAAATTACACTTGCTAAGACAGGATAAACAGAAAAGTATTGCATTGCATTGCCGGGTTTTACTCAGGATCTTAACGTAACAGTCTATGTCTATCATTTTAATATCAGACACAGCAAGAGGATATTCAGGGTAAATGTTGTAATATTCATTCCGTTTCTTTTCTCCACTGAACTCTTTTTTATTTTTCGTCTCTCTGTTGTCTCATATATTTGTGGTAAACACAAATGGGAGTAATTGCATTATCGGATCTCTGTCCTCTATACCAAGCTTATTATTAGATTTTAAGTCTTAATCAATTTCTAAAAAATTAAGAAACGTTTCTTGAAAGTAACAAATTTCACTCTAATGCTATAAGATTAAATAAACTTATAATTGAAGTTAATATGTAATTAACTTTTCTAACAAAGCGCTATTAATGGGGAGCATTTAAAATTAAAAACAACATTGCCACAGAAATATAGTGAAACGGTGTTTGTACGGAAGTGAATTGGTGAAGTTTTTGCTTGTTTCTACCGAAAATGCAGTGTGTGTAGGTGTCACCGAGCAAACATCAATATGGAATATCATGAAAATAAACAGTGTAGCCATTTCTGCCTTCCTGGTATAAACGAGAGACTTTCACCAGTTGTTGCCATTGTTCTGTGACAAATGAGCAATCGTTCTCAATAATGATCTTTTGGAAGTAGAATGCAAAACGTACTAACATATACTTAACATCTGGCTAGATATTGGACATTACTCAGTGTCTGCGAAGGGGAGTGAGGTACATTTTGCTTGCATTAGCCTGCCTAGCCTCTTGCTTTCTTATGACCAACATGTGCGAGCCATTCGGCCCTTTTTCCAGTTAATTTTTGTTAATATTGATAAAAACGTGACTTTTAGTCCATAATCATTTCAGAGTTTTAAAGGCCATATGCAACTTTATTTTTGTAATTTTGCAGCAAGAAGCATTATTATATTCTACATACGCTGAACTTCTTGCACTAAAAATCTCCAAATATACTCCAAAAATAAAAATATGCGCAATAAAACAACACATCATTGACAGTCTCTATAAGCAAAAACTATTCAAAGTAATCAATATTGGCTCGTTTTCATATTTCAGAAGTTCTGATGCAGATTCCATAGCTGGTGTTAGTAATATTTCTCAGACGTTAATAAAACTAGTTTTCAATAGTTAGCCTGTAGAATGTGGCCAACTAAGTTTTACTCAGAAATATTTTGTCAGAGAGTCATAAAATGCAAGGCGCTATTAAAAGCTCACATAGGTAATAATGTGATTCATTCTTCCACTCACTTAAATAAATGTCTTATTCTTCAATTAAACAATATATTTTCTACATTTTATGTGGACTAGTACGTTTTTATACTTTCTTAATTCATTTGTTTCTTTTTTGGTACAGGGGTCAAGGATAACCAATATGGACGATAATATTTTCAGCTTTTGTTAATAACGTTATCCCGAGATGAAAAGAGAAAGTGTAATTGGTCTCAAAATGTATTAGAAAAAGTAATAGAAGCTATTTTATTAAAACATTAATTAATAAATTCATTAATTCATTAATTCAATTTTGCATTCCTCGAAGAACAATACAAAGATATTCATATCAAGACATGTTGTTAAAGCCAAGTTGAGATATAACTTTGCTTTTTGTGAGTATCAAAAAACAGAACATTTCCCTCAAATCACTGTTTTACCCATTAAACAGCAAGTTTTTGCATTCATCATGAGAAACCCCTATTTTTAAATCAAAATCAAAATCAAATTCTCCAAACAGAATACCAACTAAGAGTACAAGAAAGGTTTAATAAAATCCAAAAGCATACCAAGGAATTCTGTTATATATGTCAAACATTTGAAAAAATTAACATGGCTTATTTGTTTTATATAATTGTAAATTTGTTTTACACAATGCGTTCATCCTTTTAATTCGAAAAAAAAAATATCGATCACATCTAATAACTAATGCGGTCTAAATATATTTTCTTAAAACAAAGCTGCCTACTTTTAAGTTAAGTTTTTGGGGAAATCTTGCTATTTTTTCGTGCAAAGAAGAAATTTCTCTTTTCGTTTAGACAAACATTGTTAGTTTTGCCTCTATAAAGAAACACCCTAAATATTCAAACCTTAGACAGGCCATATTGGTTACAGATACTTCACTATAATAATTAATAACTAAGTGCATAGTTCTTTTTCGAACCTCATACACATTTAAATTAAGTTCTTTGACATGTTATGAAAAAAAAGTCTAATTTCCTACTACTGGCATCCAAAATATGCCTCCATCGTTGGCATGGGGTTTTGCTTTAAGTCACAAGTCCATATTTGTTTGCGCAGATGGCAAGACAGCTGAATTAAGATGATAATATTTTTGTGTGCAAAAGTTATTATAAATACGAAATAGTTCGTAGCCCTGTTGAAAAATTTATACCGAAGTTCCCTGGACCTCCTTCCAGAACTTCAATGCACAATCTTATGAATGAGTTGATACTATTGGTTCAGTGCAATAAAGAAACACATGCGAAGACGTCTAGTTTTAATATATAACAAAGTATACGAAATTGGTGCAGATCTTGAGCGTTCACCAAGAAAATCACTACCAAAACTGTAACAAGTTGGTGTTTCGCTGTCTTTTGTATGCATATAGCAAAAAAAAAAAAAAAAAAAAAAAAAAAAAAAACATGTTGAAACTTAAACCTTACACGTGTATACGTGACCACTGTCTTCTATGACAGCCGTATGCATTATTGTGAGTAGTTTATTTTATTAGTGATTGAAGGGTCAATGGACCCACAGTTTGTGTCCTTTCCAGACGAGGCGTTGCACCAAAATGGGAGTTTGATGAGCGATTAGCGCATAGTCGGTCCGAATTTTTACGAGCTGACAGTAAATGAAAACAGGTACCGAAATACCATTCTGCTCCTCTTTTTTTTTTTTTTTTTTTTTTTTGATCAGCTGACCGAAGAAAAAAGTATATTGATAGTTTCAACAAGATTTCGCTACTGCTCATAAGGCACGGGAGCCCATGGGTAAATTAACTTAAGCGTTTGAAGGTAAAAGTGATTAGTGCTGGTGTATGGCTCTCTTATTCTCCAGATCTAAATCTGTGATTTTTATTTTTGGCGCAACCTGAAGGACAAAGTATACATGCAGATCTTCACACATTGAAAGAACTGAAGGAGAGCGTTCGAAATGAAATCAGAAACATAAAGTTGCAGAACTAAATCATATTAAGAAGCGAAAGCAGAGTACAGGCATGTGCAGTTGCCAAGGCGCTTAAACTTCGTGAGAGCCGTAAGCGTTTAAATATAGTTCTAATTACTGTGGCAATAAACCACCAATAACCCCCCTATTTCTGTATCGCGAAATTTATCTTCTGTCTGCCAAGGACAATCTTTTAACATTTAAGGTGACCGGGGCATGTTTTAACGCAGAATTCTATGTTTGTGTTGGTATCAAACTAACTACCAAATATGCTATCAATTTCACACATTTGTTTACATCTCGGATTATATCCTACACACGATTAAACCACTGTCACACCTCGTCCTCTAGGAATCATGTCCAGGTAATTCAACATGTAAGCGCTATTAGCACTTGTAAATTATTTCTTTATTTGCTCATACAAAAAATAAATAACAAGTAAATATGTGAGCAAAAATACTACTTTATAACTCCTTTCAAAGTAATGAAACTTAGGTTTTTACATGGTGATAAATTGTTGTATATTCAGACACCATTAAAACATGTACAGTATAAGTTTATATAGACTTACTCCTGTACGACCGCCTGTGGTGCCTCAGTAGTGAAAACGGGCGTTAAACACTACTCCAAAAAAAAAAAAAAAAAAAAAATCCTGTACTTATCACATAATTTATAAAATAATATTTTGTAGTCTGCAGAAATACATTTGTGTTCTTCACCAGCGCACTTTCTGGGTAGCTCCCATATGATCTTTGTCGGTATCTTGCCTAGTCAATACAACGTAGCAACTTATCGAGCAGTTTGTATTTGCATAAGAAGATCATTGTCGCTAAAACAAAAGCACTATCGTTGCAAATTGTAACAGAGCAATTGTGCAAACGGCTTGACACTCTTTGGTTGTACTAGTGCTGCTGTTACATTTCAGTAGCGTCCTTAATATGACGGCCAAAATTAGTCGGTTGATAACAAATGTTACTCAACCTGCCGGCGAAATTTTTAGCATTATGAAACGGCAACTACTTTTTAATATCATTTTGGTTTTAAATACAATTCGTGAAAGTTGTTTATATTCATTTTCTACAAACACACATACACACGGTATGTATATGTATGTATATATAAACAAAAACTAAAGAAATAGAAATAGCTAAAACATTTAAATAGTCACACAATCAATAAAAGCCTGCCAATACATGAAATTCCACGCCCTGGTATTTAGACACGTTTCACGACGATTAATTCCCTCAAGAGCGGAATTCTTTTGCAACAATGGCTATCAAGAATTATCGAGCGAGCCCACGAAGCCGGAGCTAGAATACTAGGTTTTCAAACTTGTTCGATAGAGAGCGTCACAAACACGTCGTCGGCGCGACTTTAAGAGCTCGGGAGGTGAAGCCAAGGTAAGAAATCAGCTTAGCACCTGTGGTGTGTATGTTGGTTTCCCGATTAATAATGTCGATATCGACAAATTACTGTGTTTTCTCAACAGTGGGAGACAAAGTATTTACCACTAGGTCAACACAGTATCCCGCTCAACTGGGATCGAACTGTGTGTAATGGGGAGTGTTTGGGAAGGGCATACTGCAGTCAACTAAACAAAGGTTATAGTGCAAACAGTAGTTACCAATAGGCTTTTTGTAAGGTTAAAGTTTCTATTCTGTCGAGCAATAATTGTTGTTTGCACCTTATTTCTAATTTAATATAATAAAGAATATTAATAATTATCTTGTTTTTTAATTTATTTATTGTCTCTTCAACTTTATACGTTATATCGGAACAGTAATACGCATGGGTATCTGAGAACTTAAGTGTATTATGTGTTTCAAAAACCTTCTTTATACTATCCTTTATGGTTTTATGGCTTTTGCAAAAACGTTTGTTTTATTTTGAGAGAAACATGGTGTATCTCATTATTACATTGCCTTGGAATACTACTTTTTATTATTTTATTTTCGAAATTAGTGATTGAATTTACCCAGTAATTATGCACTGCTTAAATAACAGAGGTGTTCAGTGTCATTTGCAAAAACCAATAATAAATAAGCAGGGGCTGAGAGACTTGTATGTTTGCAGACAGGCAAATTCAAAATGCGAAAGACGCTAACAATATTAAAGTTCAAATAAAGGTATGCTTCCATTGTCTCTTTTGCACTAAGATAGGAGATCGAAATCACACAAGCGTGTAAATTATATTTTTAAAACATTATTAGAAATGCACTAACACTGTCGAACAAAATGTGCACTAGCATAAGGATAAGGGAGTCATGAAGCTAGGTAAATTACGCACACAAATAAAATACTTAAGCATAGACATAACAGTTTAGCGTATTCCAGACATCGACCGAAAACACTACACGTATATTTTTCTAACAAAAGGGCATAAAATGTGCAAACAGTCGATTCAAGAATTCACCAGCATCAAAGGTTCGAGATAAGTAAATTGAGTCATTCTAATTTTGTTTAACTTTTAAACATCTCATAGAAGACTGCACAAATACCAGAACCGAAGTCTACAAGACAACATTCTCTGTGAAGTAGCGAGAGGACCTTCCTACAATGTTGACCTTAAGCTTGGGGAACTGAAGTCTACCATTAGAAGCTATAACAAATGAAAATAATGTTGTACATACTGTACAGTAAATATTAACTGACTCGCCATGTGTTGATCGTCTTCAAAGTGAAGCAAATTCATCACAACACACATCAATACACCGATATAAACATGGAAGGTCATGTCGCTCGGCTTCCCCACATCCTGAACTATCCGCCTTACCAGCCTCCCCAATGGGAAAACAAAGTTTCTGGCAGGTTAAAAAAATGTTTTCCTGACCTCCTTCATCATATCTCAAACGTAGTTAAATACATTTTGAAACGCATTGTATGAAAACACAAGAGCAATGTTAAAACTTCTGCACACTGCCCAGTAAGATGTTTTCTTTTCACATCAGTTATGAGCCACAAAACAATTAATAACATTGTTCATAAAATCTAGAGGGCTAGCTGTTCCTGTCCTTAAAACATAACTTCATAATAATGCCCCAGGTCGGATCTTGATAGTAAATACTGCTCAAACATCAGAAAAAAAAAAGTTGCAAAGGATGTGATAATACTTTGCATGCAGAGAGCTATGTAAGTGCTGTTACAAAATTAAAGGCGTCTAATGAGGTGCATCAACACGGAAGACGTTCTCAGTTACCAGACCTGCCCAAACTTGGATCACTGTAGTGTAGCAAAGTACACATCCTTAATTAAGAACGGTGTATTTAATGTGGATTGCTTCTTGAATCGTCTTGGATGCTTTCTCACCTGCTACGATCCACTACATTATTGCCACACATTTCAATAGAACATTAATGCATTTCAGTAGGATTTATTTTTCGCAAAATTACTATTTTAATGTAGAATCGCTGATCTATAGGTAAGATCCGACCTTGCCTAGTTTAATCTTCCATTTCAAGGCAGAATTTTATAGAACAGGAAATAGTTAACAAGTAAGCATATAAGAAACATTGTACACTAATACCGGGCCTCATATGATGCGAAAATTAAAACACTGAGCTTAATGATACTTGAGACTCGACAACAAAACCCATGGGGCTATTATTCTGATCTTAGGTTTTTTTCGTAGTTTTCCATGGTCACTTGGGCGATGATGAATATTTATTTGGAAATGAAGAATCAGACTTGAAAAATTCGGGTCACGGTCGGGAATCGAACTACAGTCTTCCATGCTGACGTTCTAACCAACTTAGCTACCGTGTCCTCCTCCAAGCACGGAACCGCGAAGCTCTCTCGTCTGATTATAATGCCCTGGACCTCACTAAGGTTTCTCTACCATGAGAGATTAATTCCTTAAGATGTGTTTCGTAATGCTACAAGTGCTTATGACCCAGACTTCTATTTAGGAGTTAATTTATATATGGGTATTGTTCTTTCACATAGCCATGAGTTGAAAATGAAGAACGGACATGAAAAATTTGGGTCAAGGACGGGATTGGAACCACGAACTTCAGCTTTCGGGCTAACGCTGCACCACTGAGGGTGTATACTTATAATTTGTCTGTTTTGGTACAAAGATGGTACCTTCCTGTCTTCTTGCTGCCATGGTGATTTTCAATTTTTTCATTTGGTGAAGATACGAATAACGTCTGGGATCTTTCTGTAACGTCTTTAGCAAACATTTCCTCTTGGAAGATAACGTCGTCTCCATATTTACTTTTCAATAAATAATTCACCAAGAGTTTCAAGGAAGAGTCTTTTTCTGTATAGAATGTTTGGTCCGCGAACCTACTGAGGGTTTCAGTATCTTGCAAGGATACGCCAAAGTTTTCTCTCAAGATATGATGCGTTAAATAATATATATGAACTATATGTACACATATAAATAAAAATATAGAATACATGAACCACTTCTTAGTTTCTCCCTTTACAGCATAATTGGCCCCCATTATGTCTAATGCGTTCAACAGATCCTTTTGCGTTGTTATAGTTAAAAATTGTTTGTTTTTTCCCTTTAAGTATTCATTGATTTTTCCATTACTATGCAGAATACTTTGCAGAACAGCACACTGGTTTTTGTTAGAAACATATTATATAATTTTTGTGCGCTTAGTGAAAAGAAATGTTTAGATATAGTTTAATATTCTTTTTGTTTGTTGAAATATTACCAAAATATGCATCAAACATGTTTGTTACAGTAGATGAGAGGCTACATTTTCGGATAATTTACCAGCAAAATAGGTAATAAAAAGTTTATGTATGGGGCATTCAGCTACCTACCAGAAGAAAACTAGGCAATGGTTCTGAAAAAAATCAAGGCCTAAGGATTGTAATGAATTGATTATTAAGATCGGGCTATTTTCTGTTACTGACAACTTGAACTTCTCTATTGACACTGTAGTTTTTCAGCTAATTTGTCCTAAATCATAAGAGGTGAAAAGTTGTCAACCCTTAAAATAAGTCAATTTTCAGAAGCAATCTTATTACTATCAGACATATACATTTCTCCGTTCATCTCGTAATCTTGTAAGAAAGCCGTTATCTTGAAGGCATTAGTAACGAGTAAAAACGGAGCCTTATCCAAACGTCATGCAAACTAAGCTGTAAAGAACCAGAAATTTAAGCACCACAATGATTTCGTATCCTTTCTTTTTTCTAAAACAGCAAACGATTCATTGTTGATAGTAACGATTGGATTTCAGTCTTATTTTCAGTTAAATTATCCAAATAAACAGAACACAGATCAAATAACTGAACGAGCTAAATGCTGTGCTAGAATATGATTCCCAAACTGTTCTACTAACGAAGCCCCTTCATAAAGATCTGTAATGATCAAACCTCTTATTAATATAGAAAAATATTGAAACTACATAAGTTGAAATAGTTATACATTTATTTTACGTTCAACACACCAAACCCTATAATAGATAAATTATTAATGCAATTGCACAGTTTTATGTTTCACACTTCTTGAGCTAAAAACACACTCTAAATTTACTTTTTTTTGTTATTGAAATGTTTTATGTAGTGACTTAATTTCTTGCGATTTTTGTATTCTTTTGTCCCTTCCTCCCTTCCATCAGCTGGCACCATCTCTGTGTCCATAACAAAGTGTTCCTCTTATAATGAAATAAGAAAGCTATTCTCTTGACACTAAATATCTAAACGCATGCATCATTCAAAGAATTGAAAACAATATGTCTAATCCACTATGCCACAGCTCGATATTGTACGTTTAAATTGTAATATAACATAATTACAATAAAAAGCTCAAAATCTGCCATTAGAGAAAACTTTGGCGTACCCTTGCAAGTGGGTACTGAACCAAGTTTTGGAATCACTGTACTAGAGCATACTTAGTCAATAAACAAATAAAGTACTATCAGCATAAAGTGCGTAATTTTACATATCAGTTTACAGAAAAAGGCGTTGGGTATAAACAGACTGTAACAACTTACGTACGATGGAAGTTTGAAATCATAGATCATGGAATTTCTGTCTTAAATTGTTGTCTAAAGATCCTCCAACACAGAATGAAAATATTTCGAACGCTCTATATATACATATACTCTTGTATACATCGGTCCTGTAGTGGTTACCATACTTGCTCCCTATACCCAACCCGGCCAGGACCGATGGATTTTTTTCGGGGCGTAAAAATCCGAAGTATGACTTCCTTCGGAAGGGAAGTAAAGCCGTGGGTCCCGTGTCAAGCTCAAGCCTGAAAGAGAGGCCTCTGAGCAAAACTTGTTGGGCGTTTCATGAATGGGACGCTGATGACCTGAGGTGTTAAAGAGCGTCATAAATAAATCAATAAAAAAACTCTTGTATACCTTCACTATGATTAATACATTATACAGAATTAATCTAAGTCAACTATATTCTCCTATATTTTGTATGAGTAAAGTCAGAATGCATGGAAATATAAAATAAACAGAACGGTCTTTAATGGCTTCTTTATGACTTTTACTCGAATTTCTTTTTGTGGATGGGGATTCCCGGGTATATCTCGTTCATACACAACAACATAAAAGGTTTCCTTTAGATCGGATGTAATGGGGAACCATCTTCCCAGCACGGTTCTGTGAAACCAAAGTCTACAAGCAGGAAAATTACCAAACCAAAGATAAGAGCTTTGTCAAAGTTGGCGCTATATTGTATTTCCTTGCGAGTCCCACAGTACCTCCGCGTATTTCGTTACGAGGAAATGAAAGGACAGAGAGGAACATTTTTTTGTCAATGCGCCATCAGAATGGACGTAGGGGAATGTTATTGACTGATGCAGAAATTGACCGAGGGTTCCAGCAAGGCTAAAGAAAGAGCCTTCTCGTTGGTTTCTCTTTCACTCGTTTTTGGAGTTGTGTGCCGCCTGGCGCACGCGGTTGAGTAGAAATGATTGCAGTAGTACGAGCATAAATTAAATGTGCTAATTTGTATATAGTAAATGTAATTAAACATTTGCACAACCATCTATAAAGCCAACCAATAATACGGCACTTTCATGTTTGCTCCACAGTGGAATGTAATAACATATCTCCGTGTATTTGCGATGATTCCCGAGAGAGTGAATAAGGAATTAATAATAACTTAGGACTATTAAATGCGCAGGCTATGTCAATTCGTACATGAAAGTACGACCTTATCAAATTAACATCACATAATAAAAGAACCCATACGTTCTGTCAAGTTATAAAGTGGATTGTCATTTAGCGTGAAGTAACTTGTAACTTAAAACTATTATAATTTAATTTCATAACCTGAACTGGCAACTTGTTTTAAAGGTAAATACAAATTATGACATAAATGGATTTTGATTTTCCTAACATTTTATATACCATAATTTCAATTTTACCACTATTCCTTGCAGCACTAAAAATACATATTTATTTGGTAATACTAATTAATATTTCATCTTTTTGTGTTTATATAAGTACATCTCAAGCATTAATAATCTACATAGTTAAAATCCCTTTCATTTTAAAAAGTCGTATACAGAATGTCATAGAAGGAACATTGATTAAAATACGAGTAGTATATTTCTGAAGAAATAGAATATTATTTGGTTTAGTACATATACTGTTCAAAAAAATTAGAAGAACACAAGTTTATACAAAGCCCTAAAATAAATATTGATACGATTTAATTTTTGACAGTTCGTAATTATAGATTGAAGAATTGTGCTAACAAACTCTTATTTCACAGGATTAGAAATATGAAAAACATTGTTGACTGAAAGAGAAAACAAGATTGTCAGTAATTAATATTTTCATAGCAATACTTAATGTCTAGTGTATCCTTCATGAGCTGCGATAACTTCATAACACCTTCGCACCGATCTCCTAATAAACATTTGCAGTATTCTCGTCTATTTTTCAGCGAGTGCATCTGCGAATCCTCCCAGGTTCTGTGGCTCAGCAAGACGCTCGCGAACAAGTTTTACCAGCTTGTTCCACAGATTCTCAATCGTATTGAGGTCAGGACTGCATGCAGACCAATCCATTCCCCAAATTAGGCATTCTTGCATGACATTTTTGGTATTGTGCTGTGTGAGATTTAGCATTATCGTGCATAAGAAGAAAATTAGGGTCCATACCATAAGCAAAGGATACAACATGTTGAAGCATAATGTCATTAATGTAAACATCAGCATTCATGTCCTGTGGGACCACAAGAAGCTCTGTCCGAGACTCATTATAATGTCAGCCCTAACCATGATTGAACCGCCTCCAAATTTGACAACTTATACAATAGCGGCTGGAGCAAGACGTTTTCCAAGGACGTCTCCATACATGTGAACGAATATCACAACCCTTCAAACGAAATCTTGACTCTTCTGTGAGGACAACAGCCTTCCTTTGCGGAGCTGCCAGTTGAGATGATTCTTAGCAAAACTTAACCGGGCTTCCTTGTGCTGACGGGTCAAACGTGGGGCTTGAAAAAGTATTCTAGATCTCAACCCTGCATTTCTAATTTTGTTTGTTACACTCTGATAGAAATCATCCCTCCAGTTGTTGCTCGTACATCATTTTGTAGATATTTGGCTATAGATTTACGCAAAGCTGATAAGGCAAGATATCTATTCTATACCCACGTTGTGTTCCTTTCATCCACTTGTCTGGGCCGGATTTGTATCCGGCTGTCTCTATATATCGCCTCCAAATCTTATGAATGACAGAAGAGCTGGCATGACGAATCCTGGAGATAAAGCAAATGGAATGGCCATCTTCAATTCAAGCAACTGTTTGTGCGGCTGATATTTCATGTTAACATCAGAAAACACAAAATAACAATTTTCCGCTACAGATTGCTGTTAGAATCGGTTTTCAAAAAAATAAGTCAATGAGTACTCACTTTGGTTTCAACAGTTCTTGAACTTTCACTAATTTATTCAGGGAAAAAACGAAAAAAAATTAGATCTTTATTTCAGTTTTAAACAACGCTTCAAAACAACACCGAACTGTCAAAAATGACATTGCATCAATATTTATTTTGGAGTTTTGTTTTAAACACGCGTTCCTCTATTTCTTCTGAGCAGTGTATTGCCTCACAACAGCAATGCATATTTATAAACACTCTGCATATTTGCTTCATGTAATATACAGGAACTTTATAATTAATGCTCCTTACTCTTGACGGACTTTTAGGGATATTTTGATTGTGCTAATTCAGTCCTTTATCTACGAACATTCCGATTAGATACACTCTATAGCATTAGCACAAACTTCGACACCTTGCTTGTAAACGTAAAAAGAGCATTACCAACATAACCCATGACCGACCAAACTGATAAAAAAGCCTATGATCAAAATATTAACAAATACCTTCGCCTTGTGTTCTATGGATACTACCTTTGTGTCGGCTAACTCATTAATTCAATTTGAGATGATTATGGACTGCTTTGATGCAAACAATCTTAAAAATTGAACTTCCCAAAATACATTCAAGATAAACGAGCTTCATTTTAATAGCAAATTCAAAATTCTCGATACTTTTTGAAGAGACCTCGTATACGGTTAATTTAGGTATTGTTTAAGCTAAATGCACCTTGAAATTATTACGGAAATAGTGCTCCAGAAATCTGGTAGCTTTGTAACTACGTTGCTCTTTCCCACAACACTGCTATCACAAAATTCCAAAACTAGACTTATATATAACAAATTACATACCTGATGTAAATTTGGTCATCATCTCCTTCAAAATACCCCCCTTGTCGCTTCCAAAGCCTTTTTTTTTTTACTTAGAGAAGGCTCCTTAGCGTATCAGGGCTTGCGATTCGCTCTAAATCCCGTTCACTGAGTGAAAACGGAGACCTTTCAGAATCTGCTTCATCTTATGGAGGAGGAAGAAGTCGCAGGATACCAGATATGGCGAGTAGGGTGGGTGGGGAAGGGTGATTATACCATCGGGTGGCGAGAAGCTCATTCCTTAGTAACGCTCTATGAACGGAGGTTATTGTTCTGATGTCCAATTACTCTCGCGTTACATTTCAGGTCTCTCAAACTCCCCAAAATGATGTTAATATCCTGAATGATTTTCGACGAACTTCATGCATAATCCATTTAATTTTTTCCCTACATATGTGGGTGAATGGTTGGCCAGATCGCTCGCCTTCCAGGGATGTTCCGTCGTTCTGTAAGCCCACTCAGATCACATAATTGGTTCAATGCCATTTCCAGAACTACCAAGTTTGACAAGTTTCCTGTATGATGAAATCTCAAATCTGTTAACATAAACCACAACTCCCAATGTCATTCGACATAGTGACTAATGATGATCACAGCTCACAATTATCATAAAAAAAAAACTCAATCATTTAGCCAATATGTCTGATATTTAGCTAATCAATAAAATAACTTTGTACTTACTTTAAAATTTTATAATTTCCGCAGAGTAATTATTTTGATCATATTCAGCTGTTTTATGCTAGAAGTTAATCTAATTTTAGATTTTTTACTATAATAAAGCTGTTAATTGTATCTTCTATTACGTAGGAAATACTGAAGGGAAAGGGAATAAATGCAAGGCATTGTGAATATTATATGTAAAATAACATTTTGCATTGGTTCTCAAAACTGTGGTCCGCAGGCCTCCGGTGGTTCGCGAGGGTTCACAAAGTATTGGATTACAGAAATTATTCTTTAATGTACATATATATATACAATGAATTAAGTGATAACGAAATAAGATAAAATTACCATGTGTGTTTATTCAGGTAAGTTAAATTGGAATAAACTTGAATTTGTTCGGGAAAGAGCTTTGAAATACGTCGTTCATATGTATCGTCATGTCTCTTTAGTCAGTATTTAAAGCCGTGACATATTGATGCCTTACTGGTGTGACATTTAATTCTATGTATTAGTTTATCTAAAATACATATGCACCAGCTATGAACCAGCATAAGTATCAATTCAATTATGATCATGCATATTAGCATTCCTTCTTGCTTGTAACAATTCTTAGAGCTTTCTTTTCTATGTTTGTATGAATAATTATGCTTGAACCCCAATTGGACCCTAATTATGATTCTCCCATTGGGACTTAATATTTTTTTTTTATATTCTCTGCAGACTAATAAAAGTATATAAAGTTGGTGGTAGCTATAAGACAATAAGTTATTGAGATGGATCCATAAAAATTACAAATCAATATTTTACATCGAAAATTTAAAAAAAAAAAAATACTTTTTTCGTCAAACAGAAGCCCTTCTTTATGATGTTCATACTCATGTTTTAAGTTCTTAGCCACACAGTTTGCATTTAACTGCAACGTTGTATCCGGCATTGTCTGTCAGTCACTGTTATAAATTACCTGCATAATGATTACGGGCATCATATCGTTGTTCATATAAACACCGAGTTCATTATTTGTAATGGAAGCTGAACTGAGATTTTGTGGCATTTGCTTATTTGAGGATGAGCTTGCTGGCTTCTTCTTGTTCTGTCGCTGCTTGTTTTTTCATCCAATTCATTTTAGGAGTTCTTCAGAAGTGATGCATCTTGTGGTTGTGACCTATCCAGAGCTTCTTCAGCAGGCTTCATTAATTCCCTTATGGTTTGAAACAGCTTCTCCATTCCACCTCCACTGAAATATAATTATAATTTATATTTATGTAAGCGCAATCATTATTTTCATGTACAATTGTAATTAGTAATGTAGATATCATATATGTATAATACGGCATAATATCAACACATGAGTTGAATGCAAAGAAGAAGAAGTTGCAGAGGAAGAGAAAGCTCCTTAGTGTTTTATTATCGTAGCTTAGAAACCCAACAAAAGGGTCATAAAACATCTGTTCAGAGGAAATAACCAGAGAAGTGCGTGAAGACCCTTTCTTTTTTTTAAAAGGACAGTTAATACAAGTTTAATAAACTGCAGGACTTTTAAACTGTTTGGAACTTTGATTCAAACCGACTGTGTTACTGTTAGCCAGTCAATGCTGACCAAATGTTTTAATGTTTTTAGGAGATGGAACTTTGGGTAGGTGAACTTTAACCAGGCAATGATTGACGTATGTTTCAAAGGCTTACGCGTGCCTTTTGGCGTCTCCTAGCCAACAATTTTTGATTTGAATTTAATACTGAGGGTGCCAAAAATGTATACACACGTTCACAGTACATATCTATTTAATATATTTCAAAGTTGGACCGTAAAACAACAGTAATGAGTAGTATGATGTTCTGTAAACAGATGTGACTCATACATTATGATAGCGTTAATACATGATACATTGTTCATCAACAATGAACAAATGAAGCCAAGATTATCGTATGATGTTCTGTAAACAGATGTGATTCACATTACGTTATGCTAGCGTTGCTACAACAAAATGGAGCCAAGATTATCGTTTGAACAGCGGAAAGCAATTTTGAAATGGTATTGGAAAACTGAGAATGTTGTTGAAGTTCAAAGACAATGGAGACGTGTGTACGGAACAGAACCACCAATGCGAGTAACATTTGCACGCATTCAAGACAATTCTCCAGATCTAACTCCGTTGAACTTCTACCTATGGGGAACTCTTAAGGATGTTGTGTAGAAAACTAGCTACACTGAAAACACTTCGGGAAGAAATTGAAACTGCATTTGCTGCAATCGCTGAAGGCACTTTCGCAAACTTTGCTCAATCAGTAGTTCAACGTACTCAGAAGTGTACTGACGCCGATGGTGGGCATTTTGAACAACTTTTGTAACTGTTATAACTGTATAAGATGATTAGTGCTCATCATTTTCTGTGTGAATTCAGTTTTGTTATATTAACACAGTTTTTTTCTTTGCTTGAAGTGTATATACATTTTTGACACCCTTTGTGTATAAAAAGGCGGTTGCATGGCTGAAACAAGCAGTCCTATGTTCTACACTACGCGAGACTAATTTCCTCCTTCAATTCGACTCAGGCAGTTCGCAGAAACAGTTATATGTTCGACGTTGCTGAGGCACGCAGTTATAAGATTTACACGCGGCAAGATACAGGAAGTTCGAAATAATAATAAGTTCGACTTTAAATTTCATACGATAAGTATGTATTGCCGTAGCTAAGTCTATCGTAAGCGAAACACCAGAGGACGCAAAAAATGTTGGACATATTAAATACCAATAGAGATTATGTGGCATCGCATGCTTATTTACACTATAGAAACTCTCTCTCAGTCCTGTTGAGTACGAATCAACAAAATAGCCGAATTCACTCTGAGAAATTGTTGTCATTGAAGTTTGGGCAACAACACCGATGCTACCAATAATCAATCTACAAAACTTGGCGCCCAACGTGGGGCCAACAACAACATCGATAACAATACCTATACCAAACCGCTTCAAAATTTGGCGCTCAATGCAACTGCCATTCTAAATTCCTCCAGGTTAATCACGGGTGATTCTTTCAATCCAATAGTTCCATCTGATGCTCCAGAAGAAATACGCTTTGAGCTTGCCTGGGCGGATTGCACCAAACTTTATATGCCAAATCCCATTTCTTTTAAATCTTCCATGATTATTTCTTGCCTTCATAGAGTCCTTCTATGCTGGGGTTATCCTTTTTCAGAAAATATAGCGGTTCAAATATTGTTGCTTATTATTCCTCGCTCTTTTCGTACATTCTAGAGAAAACTTGTTTAGAGGCCCAAAAGTTCCCAAATAAGGATCCCATTTTCTTAGTAAGAAGAGATGTCTGGAGTTGTGAGAAGTACGTAATGCCGCGCACTTAATAAATCAGTAAAATGTTTTCCTTATCACACACAAGTGTTTCCAATTCAATTTTTAACTTTAATCGAAAAAAGGCGAAACTTCGCGCGCCTTCTTACTAGGCTTGCGATTTTGCTTTGAGTAGGCGGGTGTGTCAGAAGCATAGATTAGAATGTTTTATTTTTTCATGATAAACAGCACTTTAATCTATATTATGACATCATTTCTAAAGTATAAACATTATAAGTTTAATTTACAACAAAAATCAAATGACCTTGCTTTAGTTCGTTCTTTAAATTCTTATTACGTTCGAAACAAACACGGGACACATTCTCTCTTTATACAGCAATCAATCTATAAAGGAGATGCTACATTCTCAAAGAATGAACGCTTGCATTACTTGCACTATTTGGTGTTACATGCAGTAACTAAAATGTCATGCGTTTCGATTCTCAATCGATTCCTGATCCACAAATGATTCCTTTAACTTTAGAAACCGCTTGGGAAACAGAATAAAAACGAGAATAAAAATATCTTCTATTCGATATATCACGGCTTGTAATGCAGCATCATCCCTCTCATTGAGGAATTAAAATTAACGAGTAATGCTGTGCCATTTATGTTAAATTTAATTATTTCTTGGATATTTGATTTAATTAGAATTAAAATACATTGTGAATAACCATTCCTGCACACATAAACAACAAAGCTTTAAATAAAGCATGTATCAATAAATGAAAAAAAGCTAAATCAAAAATCCCGAAGATAAAATTGCTATTTACTATTTTTGCGTAAGGATACAGCAAAATAAAAGAGTAAATTTGAAAAAAATGCACTTATTTGCTTTATATCTAATAAATATAGAATGCAAATTTTGGATTTAAAACGTTGGGTTAAATACATTTAGGGTTCTGCGACAACAAGAGATTTTTAAAGGGAGAGATTGTCAGAGATAGTTTGAGAACCGCTGATTTATAATATGCCACATAAACATGTTAAACTGCTTTGATAAATCAAACTAGGGGTATTAAGTATTTTTAATAGTGTTTAACGCCAATTTTTACTACTCAGGTACCACAGGCGGTGGACATTGATGATACATTAGATGAAATGATAAATTGGCAAAGGATTTTTTTTAAGGAAGGAAAAGTTCCAGGCCTAAGTATAGGGTACCTCCCCGGTATTTGACATTTATGAGGATGAGGAAAATCTGGAAAAAACTTCAGTCAGGGAGGATGGTCCTGATGGGATCCTAACCCCAGACCTCCCACTCACAAGTCCACGCCTTAACGACCTCGGCCACCCGTGGCGGTAGTAAGTATTGTGTCGTAATAGATTACTTCAGTATTTAAGATCCCATTGGAGAACGGCAATCATTTTCTCAGCATATCGCAGCCCCCGAAGTTTCTGTTAGCGATCTAAAGGAACGTCATCGCTGCAGGAAAGCTTAGAGCCATCTTATCAACACTCCAGAGACGAGTGATAAACAGGAGCACTTCCCTCATTTGAAACTTTCAACATCGACCACAGAAGACTCTTTCCCTTTACATTGCTACAAAAGTTAAGTGAGAGTTAACCACGTGTCCATTTAATTTGATTTTATCAGTTGCAAACATTCGGTTTTCCGAGTGCAGACGTTTTAGGGCTTTTGCTTCAGTCTGGAACTTCTCACTCGGAAATAAACTTTCCAAATCCTTCCTTAACTCGCTGCCTCACACGCAACGTTAGTCCCAAAGTGCAGTCTGTCATTTAAGGTTATTTTTTGTCCCACCTGCAACTGCAAAAGCTAATTTAGAGTTTAACACTGGCTCTTTCGAAACAAAATGCTTTGATGACTCTCTAAGATGCCAAACTTGGAAGTGGAGAGAACCAGTCTGGGCCAGGCTTGTTTCCTCCGCAGCTTATTTCTCCCAGTCCTCCAACAGAACCCTTTCGCAATCTAGCCATCAAACCTCTGCGAATAAAAAACAGATTGCTTTTCATGTATATTAGACAGGATGTTCGAACACATTTCCCCGCCTCATTCAAAGCTCTTAATCCATTGTTATCGTAGTCATTATGCTTGTTCAAATATTGAGGCAGTAAGTTGAAGACCGTATTCCAATCAGAGATATTGTTATCCACGAGCATACAGATCCTCAGGAATGTAAACAACTACCTGATTAAAGAAAGCAGCTTTGCGAGTTACTGCGTGATTCATAGGAATTGTGGACCACGCACGGTGCTAGTTGTCTCAGCCTACGCAGCACTGTCAGATGAGACCACGGCAGTAAGCGGACGACTTTTTTTTTTTTTTTTTTTGCCAGCTGCATGTTTATATATAATCGCAAAGTGTACAGAGACACGCCAAGTCTTGGAATCATAGTTATTTAAGAAATATTGCAACTCGAACCGCAGATTTTTGGCTTACCTTGCAGACGCCCCTTCATCTGAGCTAAGTTCCCGAGTCGAGTCCCGACAGCGACCCAGAATCGAATTTTTTCCAAACTGATTCTGATTTCAAACCGTATTTAAGGCTTGAGTGAAAAAAAAAATGCTCTTAAATAGGTTTCACTAGGGAAGCTAATTAGAGTGGCAACACTGACCGCGCGCCGATCATATAATAATTGTGTTCACTTAAACACCCAATGCAAGCGCACAGTCCAAAGTTCAAACCTTAGCAACGGTAGGTGAATTAATTGCTAAAAACCGGTTTCGAGGGTAGGAAGGAATGACAGAAATGTAGGAGTACCAAATTTCTCCGTTGCGTTGCATATCACCTGAGTGCGGAGGAACTTGTCGATGACCGTTTACTTATTATATAAGTAAAATTAACGTGGAAGTAATATTAGTGCACTTCAAAAATTGCAAAGGTAGTTATACAGTTAAAGCAAATTTAGTTGTCCAAAAATAAAGATTAAGCACTTGTTATTTTCAATATGATGTTTCATATCACTTAAGCTATCAAATTTGACCTGCCTCACACTATAACTCATCTTTTCCACACTGGATAGGGTGAATTTTAAGCAGTCGTTCTGTTTGCGAGGGTTAATCTTTCTGAGAGACGGATTGAGACAAGGATATTAACATGTGTACAATCACGTGTTTTTTTTTTCTTCAAGTAATTATATTGCTTCATAAGTTAAAGCTACTTATATGCAAGGAATACGAATAACGATAACAGCATTGGTGATATAATTGCATGGTTATTATTAATGTACAAAATATGAAAGCTAACTAGCAAAACAATATATTCATATTTTCATGATGAGAGGGATCGTCTATTATAGTTTTGCATTTTCCATTTTGTCTCCCTTTTTTTGTCTTCTTTTTTAACGTTTTGATAAACTTTTCCAGATCATGCTTTTCAAAAGCCAACCGCAACTATACTTTTGACTGTTTAAATTTCAGGATAAGGCATTTACCTTACCTTAGAATTTGCTTTTCCTAATTCCTTGGACTACTTTCACAACAGGATTGCTGCAGTCTTCTGTTGTGCCACGAGCTATAAAATGCTTACAGCTAAAGCCGTACAATATTTTAGCGACGTAATAACTACACCCGAGTGATCCACAGCTCAGATGCAGATTTTGTGATAAACGACGTACATGACGGAGAAATAGACCTAAATGTTATTTTTTACTTGGTTAGAACAGACTTGAATTGTATGAACTCACAAAATAACGATTATTGATCTTTTGAAAAGTAACTTTTCTCAAAAAGCGACCTCCTAAGATGAAGACTTGAATTATAATGACTTGTGAGCGATAAAGGAATAATAGGCGCACCTTTTATGAGTTAACAGTTAATTCTCACGGATATACGATTGTGATTTTACGACTTTTTTTTATGAAGTTATCCCAAAGGAAGCATAGGGTTATCCTTTTTTTTTTTTTTTTTTTTTTCCAATTCTGGCACACACTCAAGATTTCCACGAATTTAAGAATTTAGGACGAAGTATCAGTGACTGTAACATGCTAACCACTGTGCCTCATAGCTGACCTGAACGTCCCCAAATCATAGGTTTCTTTTCTCCGAATATGTTCATATTCTGTTGGTCCATTTGTTCGTAATGAAATAGTCCCTGAGTAAAATTAACTTCACAAGAATCAAGTTTTGTAGTTGAGTTGGCGGTAGTTCTCTTTTTCCTTTCAAAACTGTGGTTGAGCGAATTCGGTATTACCAGCTCTTTTCCATTTTCTTCGAACTCCGCCATAACCTCCCCAAAGCTATTTCTCGTTCTATTCTTCTTGTTGTTGAGAAATTTTGCCAATAAGGCACGCCTTTTCTCCTCTGAGTTCTTTGCCTGTCGATAACATCCATCGTTTTTACATCTAGTCCCCTTTGTGCGTTTGTGAATAGCCAAACACACACGAACTATGTGTAATATATGTTTATATAGATACTGAAAATCCACACAGTTTTATATGAAACTTTTATGAATTTCTTCTACCAAGAAAGTGTTTGTAACATGTGTAAGTATGTTATATAAAGCTCATAAGTTACTAAAAGGAACACCGATCTCTAAAATATTACTCAATCGCTGGGAGTGCAACCAAATTCATCACTTGAGTGGAAAGCTACAAAAATTAGGCAGAATAATAATTATTGTCTAATGGTACTTGAGCTTACTTTCTTTTTATCAGTGATTGAATTAGTTCAAGTATCACTTGAGATGAGTTCCAGCAAACCGAAGTGATTTATCCGGAGTATTTTATACCTCGGCATACATGCTGTTATTATATTGGCGTGCGATTGTTTTTCAATATATGAACCTCATATGCAGATTTTTTTCTAAATTATTATAATTAAACCAATAATTACATAGCTACTGCTTCATAGAGTACTATAGTATATACAATCCAGTTGTAGTGGACTAGAGGAAAATAATTGAATAATTACCTTCGCATAATGTTAGCCAGTTTACTTTTTATTTGCTCCTTAAGGTACCTTAATTGTTTATTATAAGTCACAAGGAAGCATAATTAAGGTGCAGAAAAATTATAAACAAAGAATTTATGAGTTAAAAGAACTTAAAATTAAGTATTTCGATGTGGGGAGCAAATGGTCTCAAATGTTTCAGTGTAAAGCTACAGGCATCGATAAGGATAAACGTCATAGCTACGTTGTGATATGACGTGTGTTTATAGCCTATGAACTGTAAATAAATATCATTATCGAAGATTCAGTTGTAAGTAGTCTGCATCCCAATCTAACCGCAAGTCACGCACTGCTACTCAAGTGTACACTTTCGAGAGCGTTTGTTTCTATTCTTGAGGATTCTATATTTCCATTACCTTTTGTACATACTTTTTTCCTGAATACCTATGAAAGGCAGTTTAGATTGTAACGTTCAGAAGACTGCTAATAATACCATGTTAATATATATGAGAAAAATATGAAGATAAAAATGGAAAAAAGGAAAATAATGTTTCTATATACATTTATATCTATTTATTTGAATATATAGCAAAATCTTATATTTGGTTTTACTGATTTAGTTGAGATGGTGTTCACTCGCGTAGAATTTCCTGTAAATGTGACAGATGACACTTTTATTAAATAATTACTTGATTTATTGCAACTCAGGGTCCCAACAAGGTATAGTACACATATATCATGCTATTCGAACCACAATAAGAGTTTCAACGGACTATTTCACCAATGAAATGTAAAGAAATTTCTAGCAATCTCAGCCGCATTTCACTGTAAATTTATAGACTTTTTTTCCATTATTAATTTAACCGCATGGAGTGAATTTGGCTTCCCAGTTTTGCCAACATTACGAAAATTACATTTCTTTTGCAAAAATGAGATCGACTTCAAAGGTTCGAGAGAAATATTGAGAATAATTATTAAATGTCTGTAATTATACAACTACCTTCTTATAGTATATCTATTTATATAATACAGTTCTATTTTATTTCGAGGTGGTCTGGAGTATAAATCCTTTTCTTCTGCTAGCTTTTACCTTCCTTACATTCTAGTGACCGTCTTCTTGTTGATTTGCGTTATTGCTGCAACACGCTCTGTAACCTTTTTAAAGGTACAGTTATAACATTTCTTTTCTCTTCTTCTCAAAACTTAATTAACTCATAAATTACTTGTCTGGCTTGGCTGTGCAACCCTTGTGTTTTGTTCCGCGACATGATAACTAAACCAGGAACAGTCAAGCATTTGACGATACGTTTGGTTTTGAAAACAAGAGTGTACCAGTGACGTATAAGTACAGGCATGTACCTTTAGTTTCCAATAACGCTGGTCCTATTCCGACTCACTGTTTGTTATTGATTTGTTATGTTGTTACTGGTGATGGTTCCACTTCCTATGGTATTTAAATTGTTAGAGTGCGCCAAAAAGGTGCCACAGTACATAGCGGTGAGAGTTTATTAGAAGAACGTTTAACTGCTGTGAGGAAGAAGTGGCGAATAATGTTAATCTGAAAGTGGCAGAAGGAAGGGCAAAATGCTGCAAAGCTTCATCATCCAAAGTAAAAACATACAAAAGACTCAAGAAACAGAAAACTCAATAACAGAAGCATGTCACATATAAGCTTACAAACAGTTATTTCCATATGAGCATTACTATGAACTTGCCTCACTAGCAAAAGACAGGTAGTTTTTGAAGTTCTCTTTCTCTCCAATCTCTCTGAGCCATGTCTATCCCTTTCTCACTTGTACAGTTTTTCACTGCCGCGTCGACTTAGGTGTGTAATGATGAATTCAAGTTCCGTCAACGGTCACGAATTGAAAGAAAATGTCCTACGGTTTGCAATTAGACATTTCACGAAATCTGCAGTCTTAATATTTCACTGGTCTTCCATTATGAACTGTTCTTTTCACATATGATCTAAATTGGTGTCCAGAGCATGCTTCATCTTCAGTGTATATATGGTCACGTTTAAGTTCATTTCTTCAGAAACGTAGTCTTCAATGCTGGGTACAGAGTTCCCATGAACTTTGTCTAACTGGACTTTGCTCTTGCTTTTTATGATAGATGCACTTGTTATATTCAGCTAACGTTACCTAAGCGTCGCATTTGGACGAATGTACAGGCCTTCTAACATCAAGTACCAATATGACATGCCGGGCTAAAGAGTAAAAAGCTAGCTTGCATAATCTACCTCTGCATGCAACTGCTGGATTTTATTCTAAGGATTTGGTTTTAGAATTTTTTTCATTAAGAAATATAAATATATTTATGTATATTTTATTCCCAGTGGTTGAACACAACTTAATTGTCCAACCGATTCAAAATAAAAGGTTAAAGCGAGTAAAACTAGTCTTCATATCGTTATCAGCACTAATGTCAAATCACTGTCATTTCCCCCCCCACAATTCATAAACTGTTGTTACTGGATCAAAATAATCCATTTCTTACTGCATTAGGCAACCTGATCTATAGTGGAACCCATGCATCTACTTCAGTATTTTATACACACGTTTTATTAAATCTGTCGGAGAAATAAAGCCTCGTGTAGTCATATAGTGCAACAATACTGAACAGAAACTTTCATTAAGGAATCATCTTCGTAAATGTTATGTATTGTCTTAATGCTCTAGCTCCTTTTGTAAAAAGCTTCCAGTACTTTTTCATCTTATTTAAGAAATAGTTTACACAGATGCAATAAAATTAAATCCGTTAATGGGAAGAGCAGCTTTTCTAGTTTTGAATCTTTCGTTGGTTCTTGAGATAAACAACAGGAGAAATGGACATCTCGCTCACCGATCTCCTCACTCTCTGCGTATTTTTCTTGTTGGGCTATCGACAGAGTCTTTATAGAGACAATGTATGTTGTTTCACGTTATGTAGAAGTTTGATTATTGAATTGACATTTGTGTAGAGGAAGCTGCTCACATGAATATTTACGATATGTGATAAAAAGCTTCCGTAATTGACGTATACAAGTGTACATTTAATTTAATAAAATATTCCATACAATTTTAACAGTGGTTTTTTAAAATCTTACCAAAGATTTTCATTCACTCATATTGGTGATTGTGACATATAGACAATAAAACATTCCAAGACTAGGCCTATATACAGTAAAGTATATATTTTATTTACATTTTGCCACCATCCTTCTCAAAATACTCTCTTTATGCAGCAATGCGCCCTCCCAGCTCCTTTTCCATTTTTGAAAGCTCCCTGGATGTTCTGTTTTTGAAGTATGTCAAGCACCCTCTCCATGGAATTCGTTAATGGAGTCAAAACGGAAACCCTTGAGCTTCAGCTTCATCTTCTGTAAGAGGAAGAAGTCACGGGAGTCCAAATCTGGTGCGTATGGAGGTTGAGGATGAGAAATTTATTCGTTAGTAATGCTCTGTTAGAGGGTGCATTCCATATTTGAAGTCTTTTCCGCGGAATTGCCTCCCTCATAACACTGAAATTAACTTGGCATTGGTGACTAGCCCGATGGATTTCGAAGAACACGATAAACATGCTTTTGTTGCGCTACTGGCCTGCCGCACCTTCCTCGGTTTTCGAAATGCTGCGCTTTTCCACTGCAAAAATTATTGTTTAGTGTTCGGGTCGTAACCATCCCTCGTGATTAGCCTCGACAAGAAGTTTAAGTCATCCAGAGCACGCTGGCAAAGATCCTGGCAGGTTTCGACACAGATCCCCTTATGTTCTAATTTGCTGTCTATAATGAAACTGTCCATCTACGTGGTAATAAAACTACCTTCGGATGCTCACAGAATAATGCCACTCGGCTTAATGACTGATGAAGGTTTAGAGCTCACAATCGTTTAGCTGCCATTCCTGTACTCTTGTTTCACACTATAGGCCTAGTCTGAGACTTTTTGATAGCACTTAGGCCAAAAGAACTTAAATGTAAGTTAGATTAGCGTTATTTTTAGGCTTCATTTTCATATTTTATAGTACATAATAAAACTTTATATGTGGCAGTTTTCACCAAAGTAACTCAAGCTTGACAAAATTTATATCAATTGCTGTAACTGTACCTTTTTCTTATACACATAGCAGATAAACAAATAGTTTATTTTGAAACATTAAAATAGCATTATTCTCATGAAAAAGTACAATAATGCAAGCAAATTAATAGAGCTAAGAAAAACTATGACTAAAGGGTAATTTAAGTTAAGCAAGCCATCAGATTTAAGCAAAAGTTAAATATAAAATCATTCATGTTAATATTGAATAAAATGTGGTTAATTAAACATACACGTCTTTGAAATTTTGATGTAGACTTGGCTTAAGATTTAAATTCACGATGTAAACAGGACATAAATATACATTTAGAAGTTGTGGCGTTTTTATATTGGCATTGTATTTGTTTTAAGAATTTACAGTACCTTCCAAATAAAATCTATATCATTTGAAACTCTAAATAATGGACCTGGTGTAAATGATTTTGGTGACAGTGTTCAAAAACATAATTTTTGTAATACATTTATGGAAAAAGTTTGCATATTTATTATAAAGAAATTGTAAAAATCAAAACAAAAAAACTTGCTCGTGCTGAAAGAATATTATTTCAAGAGAAAAATTCAGGTGTTTGAATTGCAGATATTACTGCGATTCAAAGTTTGAGAAGGTTAAATATATTTAAAAAGCGAAGAAGGCGGCGTTCAGCATTCAGAAAAGAAAAACTGAACGACGTTTATCTTTGGCCGTCTTTCTCAGCTCTTCCTTACAAGTGACTAAGAAGTTAGATAACTTAACCATTACTGTGGCATAGGAACTTAATCTAGGTATGAACTTTAATAAATAAAGAAACTTTTCTTTTCACACTTTACAAAAAAAAATGTCTTTAGAGCAGAAAATGTAAATCTGCCTGATAATTAAACTAATTAAAACAACCCGTCATTCATTTCAATCAATTGTTTAATAAATAAAGCACGCGGATTTACTATACTTGAGCTGCGGACTGCAAGTTGACCCTCTCCTTAACTTTCCACAACACGTTTGAGTAAACTAAACATATTCCCAGTGCTCTAAGTGCAATTAACTTTACGAGAGTTAGCAATGATGTCCTAACTTTAGTTGCTAGTAACAGCATATTGTTAATTCAGTCCCCCGATACACCTATGCTTATTAACTCTGGGAAACAAAGTATAGAGGACAAAGCTACACGTCTTAGACGAAGTGAATAATAACATCCCTCAAGATTTCTTGTAATTTCATAAACACATGCCAGAAATGTGTGGAAGATAAAGGCAAGCACTTGAAACGTGACGTGGGTAAGTGTATTCACTCTAGTGTAGCAAGTTTAACCGCGAATTTTTCTTACCCCTCGGCTGGGGCCCATGAGCTTCTCGCCGCGCTTACATTTCATAGATAAACCGCCCACCAGTACTCTACAACAGATAGTCAAAAAGCAACTGTTCGTGTGAAGCACACACTTATGCTTTACAAAGAAAATGCATGCAGGCAAACATCTGGATGTGGCAGAGAATGTGCAGTGAATCTTTCGTAGTAATGAACGATATACGTCATAGAGCAAAAGCGAATAGCAGGGTTTCTATCGTACTGCATATATCAGCCTTGTAAAATAGAGAAATAATAAAAAGAAATACAAATAAGCAATGAATCCATATATGTAGCAATGCTTACAGATTTATAACTAGAGGTTACAAACGTATCTGGCTTTATTCGGGGGAACAAGCTTATTTTGTACTTGTAAGTTACATTCGCTCTCCAATGCACTTATGTTTGGTCTATCTGTATATATGCACGCCCTTGTTTTTTCTTCAAATGGCGAATAAAAGCGTTTTGACAGATTAATGGAACGGAAATGCAATTCAAATAGCTTAACTATTCAAAGCGTAATTGTGCGTGTAGAAACAGGGGCCAGTTGTTAAAGCATTGAAACCATATATCAGCCGCACGTCCATCTTCATGCTAGATAAAAGACTAAGGCCTGACAAATAATTAAAACAAATTCCAAGAGGCTTGAAAGCCAAGGCTCGTAAATCAGCATTTAGAGCCTCAGTAAAGGCCATCGATCACTGCAAGAGCAATTAAACGATTTGCGAGAGAAGAGGAAACTCCGGAAACTTCCAAGTCCATTAAAAGGTAGAGCATCTCTTTCTCTCGGCCAAGCCCATCGCCCTCATCCTCCGACAGGAAAGGATAAGAACAACTCATAATTTATTTCGCAGAAGGAGTAATTAGCTTCCTTTGGCTATGGAAATATCATTATAATGTTAAATCTTTAAAAAGCATAAATGCTAAAGGATTCTGTTTGGTTTATTTCATTTGGTCAGCAAAGTAAACATCTGGAAGATATGTATTACATATACATACATAATATATTTTGTGAGGCATAAAAATATTTTTAAACAAATACTTACTCAGGGATGAGATGTATGCAAAGCTTATTCTAAGCTGATTTTTCTCCTTTTACTCTTTTTCTCTTTTAATTTTCTACTCTCTTTCTTCTCCTTTCAGTTTATCAATCTATGTACTTTCTCTACTTGTTTTTTCTGCTTTCCTGAATTCTGCTGCAACTCAGTAGTGGTTTAAAAACAATAAACATTCACAAATGACATCTTTTCTTAGAAGATTAGTTCTGTCTACTAATTTAAACATTCCTGTTCTGCTAGAGACATGAGAGCGTGAAATTATTGAGTTTAAATCAGTTTTAAATAACTCGAAAGATGGCATGATTATACTGATATATTAAGCCAATATTTCTGAAGGGTAGCGAAAGAATGCATATTGAAAGAAAGATAAAAATAAATAAAAGAAACTAAGAGAAGATGGAAGGAAAGGAAGGAAGAAAAAATCAACAGATATAAAGGGAAATAAAGAATAAAATGAGAGAGGGAAAGTAAAAAAATGGACCGGGAAATAAAGAAACCAATCGCGAAGAAAGGAGCAGAGAAAGAAAAAGGGAGGGGGGAGAGAAGAAAAAGGAGAAAAATGAAGGAAAGAAAGATAAAAAAATGAACTTAAATAAAAAGAAAGAGAAAAAACAAGAAAAAGAGAAAGTAAGGGATAAAAGAGAAAAGTTGAAATGGGAGAGGGAGAGAAATAAGTAGGAAAAGAGAAAAAATCTGAAGAAAAAGAAAATAAATCGAGTAAAGAGAGAGCGAGAAATAAAAAGAAAGGAATATATAAAGAAGAAAAGAAGGAGGAAAAAATGAAGGAAGAACAAACTAAATAAATAAATAAAGAGAGAGAGATAAATAACTAAATAAACAAAGAAAGAAAAATTCCACGCCTCTAAGAGTGAAATAGCCAATGCTCTACTTACAATAATCTAAATGCAAGTGGCATTGAAGGGAACGAAAGTTCAGGCTCATTTACGCGATTCAGGTACTAAATTTGAGAATGTGTGTCAACTTACACATTCATATTCGATTTATAATCGCAACATCTGAATGTGGCTTTTCCGGAGTTTTTCGAAAAGGCAATTTTAGGTAGCATTGTTCTCTGAATTCATTTGAGCCACAGTTTCATTCATCTTCCATCCTACAAGTATGTATGTGCGCTTTTGATTCCTTCTTCCCTCCCTCCTTCCCCCTTCCTTTTCAATATATTACCATAGATTGTAGAATTTAATTTCGCTTATTGTAGGAATTTTTGCCATCTATAGAACCAACAATAATTCCCATCTCTACAGGATTCCAGCTATCTGGTACCTTTCTCCATTTGGCGTTCCTTATATTTTTAATAAAATTATTCCTTATATTTATACAAAAAAGTACGTTGTAAAGAAAATTGTGGATAACAATAATAAGAACTAGAGAAGTAGAAATAAACCAAAGACTGAAACAAACAAATAACACAACATTTAGAACACCATTCTAGGCAGAGGACAAATAAAGGCGATAAAAGCAAACTATATTGATTCTTGAATGTAACATAATGCGTGGAATCTGCCGAAACAAACCATGAAGGGAAAAGGGTGGGGGAGTAAAGCAAGTAAGAGTTTTATATTAACAAATGGAAAAATAAAATTTCCTTGAGTTAAAAGCAAAAAATTTAACGCAAGATGTAAATCTGGTAGTGTAGCATTTTATGCGAAAGATATTTGTAACTACCGTTCGATCTCTATAGCAACTTTCAGAGGCTTGAGTCGGTAGAGCATGAGCATCATACGTTTATAGATTAGTTCAGTTCAGAGCTAAGATTTACAAGAAATAAATTATGTCTTCTAGTCTTTTTTCGCTTATGAAAACGCTGCTAATTTAAAACAATTCCTATCCCAATTAATTTTAGAATTTGCAGGCTACAGAGTACCACTATGTTTACAAATTTTAATACTCCAGATATGGAAACTTATTTTATTTCATGAATGTTCAATTTAAAATTATTATTGAAGATAGAGCATTAGAACGTACCTATATTATTATATGACAGTTAGAGTTGAACAATAAAATGAAAAATAAATATCCAAAATTCAGAAATCAAGGCACACAATGAGAATTTTAGGTAATTAGAAATGAAAGTATTGAATGAGCAGTAAATGCTAAAGGGATAACAAAGAAAATTGAAACATTATAATGTACTTATTGACTTCAACATGTAGAAGGAATGAATGACATAAGGCTTCAAAGGTATGATCAAAAGGAAAAGATATTTCGTTGAACAGTGAGATGGACAAATGTTATTATGATTTACTGTAAAACTTTTGCATAATTAAATTAAAGCAATTCTTTGTTTATTTTATTAAATATTTACCTTAGTAATGGTAGCGAATTTTTCTGAAATGTTATATCTTAGCAGATAAATAAAAATATTATGAATGAAAACATCTGTTGCTTTTGGTAAAAATTGCGTTTGAACATTGAAAAGATCTAAGGAATATCGTGTAAGTTTGCATATGTGAACAAAAGAGAGACTATGTTGTGAACTAAAGCTGAGAGGAAAAGAAGAAAAGTAGATGGAATAAGGAGTGAAAAAATAAGGCGCTAATGGAACAAGGTACAGAATGCAGAAATGGATAAAAAGGTAAAAATTTTAATAACAGAAAAACTGTTTTACACTGAAGCAGCAACTAATTAACGCACTGCAGGTATTTCCAGGTCTTTTCATTTTTCTTATTCTCTCGTGTATTTATTTTTTATGTTCCTTTCTTATTTACTTACATTCTATTCTTCTTTCTGTTATTTAATTTATTATTCCTATTTTCCTACCTTATACCGTGCTTCCTTTTCTTCCATTCTCTGCTATTTGAGCTCATTCTGTTTTCTTGTCTTCTCACTGCAACAAAATATAAGAGCACTGATTACTTTCAAGGACTCATGTCAGAAATAATTTGAACTTAGAGCATCAAGTATTTTAAAATGATGTAGTATAATTGATTACATATACCTATACGTTATACGGAACATGTTGCAGTACATAAAATATTTGCCATGTTTTAGAAATGTACGAACATTATAAAATACCGTTCATAGGAAAGTTCTAGTTATATCTATTATAAAGAAATATATGCAGTACAATTCAACAAAATATACGTAGTATATTTTGCAGACACATAGTTAATATAATATCCAAAAAAATCATTGTTTGTATATATATATATATATATATATATATATATATATATACACATATTCTTAATAGGCTTTATCGCATAGGTATTTGCATTTTTGTTCATCACCGGATAATAATAATAATAATAATAATAATAATAATAATAATAACTGAAATTATTTAAGAGTATATTAAATATTCTTCCGAATTTCATAATGGATTGCCCCTTGATAATGGGATAAATCGGCAATGGTTTAATGAAGATTTAATATTTATTTATAATTGATGTATTTTTGCGTGTTTTTCATAAACAATTATTGATTTTAGTAAAAACTCATATATATATAAGAAATGTCAAAATATTAACTTTTTGTAATAGGCTTTACATAAGTTTTGTTCTTATTATCATAATTATTCGCATCTTCCTCTTTTGCAGTATAACATATCCCAAAATATTAATTAATATTTTGTAATTGAATACAAGTAAAAATAATAAACAATGTTTACTGTAGATCTGGAGTTGAAATGAGCTAAAGATCCGAGAGCGTAGATAGTAGATCTTAGATTTGGAATAATATATTCAATATGTATTACCTTATTGGACTTGAAGATCTAGAAACTTTACAGTTGATTGATAGCTATATGTATAATCTTTGTTTTACCAATATTTAATTGTGATTTATTACCTTTAAACAAGTCGCTAAAGTATTTAAACATGCAAGTCAGTGTTGGTGTTTAATGATTATTACACTAATTATCAGCAAAGAGATACATTTAATTACTGGCAGGTTATTAATATAAACTGAAAAAAGCAATGAACCCAGGGATAATAATTACAATTAATTATTTTAAATAATTACAAATTATTTTTATATTTTAAATTTATATTAGTTCTTTGATTCTTACTCCTTCAGATATTTTCTTTTTCAATGCCATAGAAGATTGGATATCAGAAATTCATAATTAATGCACTCAAATTCTTTGGCTACATCATAAAATATTCCACACAAGTTCATTTTATATTTCAGTGGTATTCGAATTTCCGAACAGTTTTACTAATTTTGTTTCTATTTAATTTTCCTTTTACTTTTTCATTTTTTTTAAAAAACTGTTTGTCCTAGTTTTGAGCATTGGCAGTATATTTTTATTGGCCAATTGCAACTGAATTAACTGACCCGAAATATGCACTAAACTTTTTCCCATCCATCAAGCTTCGATCTAGGGCTATATATTTGGCTCGTGTTGGACACCCTGGCTGAATAATCACCTCGATACAAATTTACAGCGTACATACATTAGCTATACCTAACAGAAACTGCTGCACGGAAGCCACCTTTAATCTATTACACAAAGGTTTAATAGCGATCTATTAACATTTACATACCATTAACAGCTTATTACCAACTCCTGCGTTTCAGAGCGATGTTACAACGAGCCTCTTTTATATTACAATGTAATAACAGAGTTAGCCGTGTCGAGTTAGAGGAATGTAATATTCATGACAATCCGTCCTTGAACGGTAAAACACTGCCAATGTGATAATAATGGATTAACTGCATTAATCTCCATTGATTCCTATTATAATGCTCACTGATTACAGGAGCCCCATGCCGTCCTATTTCATCACACAATAATCATAAACCGCAAGCAGCTGCTAAATTGTTCTAATTGACAGAGGAACAATGCCACAGTTTCTGTGAAATGCAATATGCAACGCGACACACATTCTGTCAATTTCAATATATTACCAGGGTAGGAAAAATATACAGATCGCTTCTTTGGCTACAGTTTCCATGAATGCGTATTAAAATTAGCTTATGTTGTGCACAGAATCCGTAGACAACCGGTACCTAAAACTACCTTGAAAATGCAAGAGAAAACTTTGCTCAAAACATGCCAGAAAACTGATCTCAACTTAGAATTGAACCCAAGCCCGTCAAGCAGAGTTAATCTCTGAACTTGAGCTATCGTGCCTTTTGATCGATGTTGTTTTCAGGCGCTACATAGAATGCCTATTATATTCACTTACTGTAATTTCTGAACTGAACTATTAAAACAACTGAATTATGAAAAAAAAAAAAAGTTGATTTTTCAATACATTGTTTTGATTGGAATATCGGTAGTTCAGCCGTACTCGAGGGTTGGCCGTTTGTACCTACGTCCCAGTGGGGCACGTCCGGAATATAGCAGCCCGAAGGACCGCTTCCTCACCAGACGCCGGGACAGAAACCTTTCTAACTGCAAGCCACCTGCACACCGCATACAGCATCAGCCCATTTTGCCTGGCACTTTCTTTTCGGTCCGGAAAAAAAAGTTGAAAAGAGAGAACGGAAAATTCATGAAAAGGAAAGATACGTCCTAGCGTACGCCTAAGCGACCAGGGAAAATCCCGAACTAGAGATCCGAATGGCCACCCCCAAGAAATTTGAATCCGGAACTTTCCGAATACGAGTCGTTAGCAACCCAACCTAGCAACTAAACGTTTTATGCAGCTTTGAAAGCCAAACAAAGAAATTTATCATAAAACTATCAAACTATTGCAAAATGTAGAAATGTGATTTTCACTTTTTTTCAACTCAGGATTGTAAGTGACTTTACAGATGCTTAAAAAATACTTAAAAAATCTCTACCTGAAAAGAGTCACTTACAATCCACGGCACTAATATACTAAATAATATGTTCTTTCCCTACCTTGATTTAAATTATAATTAGCATAAATAATCCTATTAGTAATTAGGTAGTGACAGGCTAGTAGTATCTTATTCAGATATTGATACATGTCATTAGTTACTTGACACCCTCCTTATACTGTGTATCTCGTTGTTATGACCTTGTAGCTCCTAAATGGTAAAGAGAAAAGAATTACAAAAAGTGAAAAAATCTTTGTTTCTCCTGATTTATCACACAACAGTTCAATAAAAGTTATACACTAATCGCGAACATTTTGCGTACCTATATTGGCAACACACATACATTTCTAAACTTAGTTTTGTTTTTGTTTCCTTTTCTTTTAAAGATTGTAATATATTCCCATATCTTTCTAGTATACTTCAATGTGAACATAACTTTTCGCTGCTATAGAAGACAATAAATAAAGAATACGATTATTTGTTTGTTTGTTTATTTATTTATACATTGAAGGCAATAATCAGAAACGTAAAACCTCTTTACAGATAAATTTTTTTCTATTCAAAATACACTTTCATCATTAGGGTGTGCTAGTAAACTTTCAATGCTTAGTACATTCATAATCACTTGACTATATTTTCAAAAGTGTTTACATGCATTTTGGTTACTTGCAAATGAACTCGGAGTTCACACAAATGAAATTCCATAAAGTAATGACAGTGCCAATGGCAACATGTGGAAGTGAAAACTGGACTATGAATTAGACTGATAGGAAAAGAATAGAAACCGCAGAAATGGGAGAGCAGTAGCTAGATAAACAAAGAAATGAAAAATTCGAAAACAGTTAAAAGTGAGAGAGAGAGAGAGACAGAAAGAGAGAGAGAGAGAGATCTAAACGAAAAGTAAATTAAAATAAAAATAAGTGGTATAAGAATATATTGCAGATGAAATGGAAACCAATACTAAAAAGTTTAAGCAATTTAAGACATTCTTCTTCTCCTTCACCGATAATCTTCTCCGAGACCCTCATATTACCATCTAGTGTGGATTACTGAAACTAAATGTGAGACTATCCGCAATCAGAAAAACAATGACATCTACATGAATACCGTATCCAAATGAAATAGACACTCAACAAGTTATCGGAAATTATTTTGGAGTATTATTTTCTTAATTGATTAGCAAATTAAGAAAATCTAATTTACTAATAATAATACAAGGAAATAACAGAAATGAAATTGTAATCAGATCGAATATAATAACTGAACGTTTTTTTATGGTGTTTAACGCCCGTTTTTACTACTGTGGCACCACAGGCGGTGAACACTGGTGATACATGAGATGAAATGATAAATTGGGAAAGGATTTTTTTTAAGGAAAGAAACGTTCCAGGACTAAGTTTAGAGTACCTTCCCGGCATTTGCCAGTCGTGAGTAATGAGGAAAACCTGGAAAAAACCTCAGTCAGGGAGGACGGTCCTGGTGGGATTTTAACCCTAGACCTCCCGGTCACGAGTCCGCGCCTTTTCCAGGTTTTCCTCAGTCCTCATAAATGGAAAATGCCGGGGAGGTACCCTAAACTTAGGCCTGGAACGCTTCCTTCCTTAAAAATAAATCCTTTCCCAATTTATATGTCATTTCATGTATCATCAGTGTCCATCGCTTGTGGTGCCTCAGTAGAAAAAATGGGCGTTAAACACTATTAAAAAAAATGTACCATAACAAAATTTAATTGCGACTTTATTAGAATGCAAGTTTGAATCTGCGCCGAGGTGGGCGTTGCCTTAGGGCCTAATTTTTTTAGAAATTTCTTTTTCATATATTTCACCACATAAAGAGTACCAAAAAGCACCCAACTTTTCAATAAAACGTGTTAAAACGATTTCAGTAGCTCTAACGTTGCTTTAGTTTATTATTATATAAATAATATATAAAATGTTTTCATTTTAATGTTAAAACAATGCTTTTAGAATATAATTATATTACGATGCAATTTATTTGGTATTCAGAGCAAAAGTTTCCTTAATAGTAAAATAGCTATTTTTCACAGCATAGAGAGCATATATTGATAATAGATGTGTAACAAATAATTTAATATTTCCAAAACTAATTGAATAACTTAATGAACATTTACATTTAGTAACATAAACACCTTTAACATGTATGCAAAGTTTCAGAACTCTGAAAGACTTTGAAATTTCAATTTGGAGTTGTGTAAATGCCCAGTCGCCGAATGTCAATAAATGCTGAAACAGCATCAACATCACGTAACTTCAACTTCAGCTGTTCCATTATGGCCTATAATGCTATAATTTTGTACAGGAACAACTCATTAGTAAAAGCTTATATCCTTGAACTAATGTATTTCTTTGTAATTCCAAATATATCGCCAATGTAACATGCAAAAGCCGTGCTTTCTATAGGTTAGATTAAAATAGTTGTCTGTTTTTTTTTTCTTCACATTTACGTCATGTCTATAAGAATCTTTGAATACTAATTGATTGGCTGCTTTGTTTACATAAGTGTAAATACGTATAAGATGACTACTTCTTACGTAAATTTACTAAGGTTGAGCTAGAGCCAGCATCTCTTTCAGGTATTTTGGGGGATTTTTGTGTTTTAGTAGTAATACACTCAAATGTCGCATGGGCCTTATGGCCGTACATGATAATGTCGTCCTTATAACAATCAAAAGGGTCATACACATACATACATACATACAAATCTACATGCATACCTACAAATATACAAATACTTCGATATATTTACGTTTTCTATTAATACTTTTATATAAACACATAAACATTAATGGAACCCTTACTTTTTACTCTTTACTCACACCCTCTCTCCAGCTCCCTCTCTTCGTTATAGCCATTAACCTCCTTTGTCGGGTCTTCTCTCGAAAAATTCCCAAACCGTGTGAGTATCTCGCATCCACCAACACTTCCCCGCAAATGTTCAAATTTCTATTAGAGAATTCAGAAATTGGGATGATAAATGCCCATTTCTTAAAATCTCCGTTTCCCCGATATTCAATATTGGAGTAATGAGATAAATAGTCTACGTAATTTTCATCCTTCAATGGAGCAGTCGCTGCTCAATGAAACTCCTGGAGATCAAACATTAATAAAGTATTGGAAACAGCAGACCAAATTATCAACGCATTAAATAATTATGTTTGGCCTAAAATGCTTATATGCCAGTTCGTTCCCATCTCTGTAGTGTTAATGTTAGCTTAAACCGGTACTTCCACTACTGGCTAATGACAAGAAATTTTATGGCTTGTGGAGGAATTAATTATATGGGTGTGCTTGAGGCACAGGAAATGCCAGATAACAACGTCATTTGGAACTTCCTGCATGTCATAGAGGGCATTTATGATTGATATCATAATTTAGTTAGGTTGAGTCAAAAGATTTTCTGAGAAAAACGTGTAAACAAAATGTTTCCAGAGATGCTGCCTTCTATGCATGTAATTACTTTATTGCGTCTTCATAGAATGAGAAAAATGCGTATGTGGGCAATAAATTTGTGAAATATTCCTAAAAAATGAAGTGAAGTTACCAATTTATTGAAATCCACAGCTATCATCGTCATTCACAAAACAATACTGTTCTAGCAAGTGTTATTTTTTGAAAAATTTCAAATCAGTTACTAAATGTTCAGAACAAGAATAGATTATAGCTTTTGGGCACAATGGGCTCCTTCTTTATTTAAGTGTGATTATATCGTCTTTCTATGATCACATATGAAAAGAACTTCAGTATTTGGAAAAATCAGCACGCTATTGATTTATGGATGTGCCTTAACACTGAAATTAATATTCTATATTTTGATTTATAATAGGAATGGGGCAGTTTTTCAAGAATAGAAATACTCTCTGTAAGATATATATATATATAATGTTTAAAATAAAATAAATATATATTTTTAAACATACAAATATGTTGATAATTAGTTTTTCTTGCGCACATAATGATTATAAAATTTAGGGCTCAACCTGACCACGAAAACGAAATACCAAACATATAAACTCATATATAATCCTTTCTCTTTTAATTAATATTTTATATTGTTATTTAAAATCTATAGCTAGTGACTATTATTCATTAAAGATTGTAAACTGCGTAAATAGTTCTAAATTTCAACAGAATTCTTAATGATATGGATTTATTGATCCCTTATTGTAAATTTGTATTGTGCAACAAATTCGACTGGGAATGCTTACCCAAACGCTCGTGAGACATCCTTAAGTTTTAATCTGCTAATACGTTATACAGAGAGTTATTCTTGGTCTGCGACCGCAGCTGAAACAAGCCGTGAGGGCCCAAGGTAGCGGCAGTAGAGTACTACATCAATGTACATAGTTTATCTCGCATTTACACTAGCAAAATTCGATCACTAATAGCATGCACACAATGCTAGTTATATTTAATGACTATACCAATTTGTATTATGGGAGTTTGAAGAGGTGTTCCTCTTCAGTCACATGTTTCTGACATCATTTAATGAAATTTGCATTCTCGTTAGAGCTTTGCTTCCCTAATTCCTCCAATTTCTGCCCTCTATACAATAAGCGTTATTTCTCTTAGACTTTATTTTTGCTCTGTTCTGGTGATAGCATTTCAAGCTACATTAAATATAACTTTACGAACACACTGTAATTAAAAATATTGCTGCAGCAAAAGTCTGTAAAACACAAAAGATATAAATTGTGCCTGTTATGGTAACAGTAAACTGCGACTGATTGTCTACTCTGTTATTATCATAGACGATTGGCGTGGCTTTGACCCAGAGCGCGCTAAGCTCAGCTGCGGACGTAAGCCAAAATTAATCTTGGTAGCTTTAAATTGACTCCGCTCTGAATGACAGAAGATGTCCAGTATAAAATTATTTTGTACAGAATATAACGTTCCTTTGATTTCAAGTTATTTATTGTATTATTTCTGTCCAATTTTTTCAGAGTGACCTGGCACCGCTTTAACAGACCCACGTTCCGCAGTATCCATGCTAAGACTTCTGAAGGTAATGAACGCTATTTACCTTACAATTAAGTGAATGAATGTTTAACTATAGAGAGAGTTTCAATAAGTCGTTTGTCATTTATCCAAGTTCGTTATTTAAAAAAAATCTAGAACTTTTCGAAAAGTTTTTAAGTACGTTTGAATTGTTGCAACCTTTCCGAATGAGGTATTTTCTGGATGGTATGCCATGGTTTTACAACCAGTGCTTGCATTGAATGTGATCTCATCAAACTGTCAACTTTTCTAGAATAAAGAGTACGGGTACAAACAATTTACTAGTAGAAATTGGACTCGTATTTTGAGAGTTGGTACACATGCTTTTACACCCTTTAGTACGGAGCTAACATATATCGACATGGTTCATCGTCATAGCTATGTTGCGATGTGACGTACATTCATAGCCTATCAAATGTAAACTAAAGTCATTGACGGAGACGCAGTTATAAGCAGGCTGTATAAGTCACACATTATCAGCGTACGTGTTAATGTGTGTAGTAAGGTATTTTTAGAACTAGAGTAGGTACGTTTTATTGACAATTAATATACATGAGCTTTAATTCATGTACTCTTATAAAATGTATTTGACAAAATAAATAATTATTTGTTTAAGGCAAGCTGTTGTGTTTTTAATTCTCTTAACTATCCATAAATGCATTTTTATGTTTGGAATTATCCGTTCTAGCACCACAACGAAGTGTTTATTGCTATTCTCTATATGCCCTTTTTTCGAACCTCTTTTTAATATTTTTCCACATCTCGTAGAACGACAACTTTGGCTCATAGTTGATGGAACTTGTAAAAGTACATCATGTTGTGGGGGAAGCCGGTGTCAAGTAGCTGCACAGAGTATACTTTCTGAAGAGTGCAGACTGATCGAATTTAGCATTCTGCCCGTTGCCATATGGCCATTTTCTTATCGGTAGCTCCCAAGCAGGAGGATATCTTTCTCGATGACGCTCTTTAAGGGCACGTTACGACTCTTGGGTCAACAGCTCCTGGTCGTCTATAGCTGATTGGAGGTTTGCAGTGCAGCGCGGGAAAAGATGGAGGGGTAAAGCGATAAGCAACCTTAATGCAAGGCAAGCAGGCACAGCGTATGCATGTATTTAAATTAGAAACGCGAAACCGACTCATTAAGATTAAGGCGAAGTTTGTGTACTCAGCGTATGTTGCTTCTTGCCATTACACGTGAAAGACAAGCTAACTGCATTATACGGAAACCCTAGGACAGGAGCAGCACTATTTTCTGTATGTAACACGGGATTGCCACTCAGCATAGAAGGAGGGTAATCTTCTCTCGATTACATAATTAAGCAGAGGCACTCCTGCTCTTCTACCGCCCTTTACTCTCTTAGTGCTGCATTTCAGTCGCGTTAGAGAAATGATAATTTAATGTTAAGGTCCTCTCGTCTAATGATCTACCCACCTACGTCATCACCTTGTGTGCCGAACATCCTCCTTCTGACGAGGATGGTAATGAGGCAAGATGTGGCGGTTTCTTGTCTCCCTTGGTCCTTTTTTCGCCTGTTCGCTACTATGAAACTTGGGCTCAAGAAGCAAGAACATCTTAATCCTCATCTTTTGCGATTCTATACGGTCTTTCTGACTATGGGTGATTATTAACGAATCAACTAATGCAGATCATAGTATACATTATGTTAGAAATTTAAATATATATTCACTTTATTATTCTTAATCCTATCCTTTTTATTTATGTTCTAAAATTGGAGATGTATAACCACAGCAATTCATGGTGATATTTTTCTACATATTTAAGTAAGAATACACAGTCTTCGCGCTTGAGCTTGGCCGTAGTCGGCGGCATACGCAGGGGCACGCGAATGCGCCGACCTTCCTCTATAATATCTAGGTAGGAAATGCGATGTGCACTTTCAACAAACATATACTTCCGCGCTTGTGCTGGAGCTTGGAACGATGGGGATGTGGTACTATGACTGAACATGGACAGTGGAGAGAGTAAAGTTTATACATTGAAGTAAACATCTTTCTATTATTCCACAATGGCTACAGTGTCTTATTATCAGTATAACAATTTCATATATTTCATACACAATCAAAACATTGTTGCTTGAAAAACCTTCTTATAGCTTTTTATTGATCGTTTCATTATTTTTCTTATTTTATTTAAATGACATATACCGAATTTAGTTGTAAAGAAAAAAATATTGGTGCCGCTAGAATTTTAAATTTTTCGTTTCAGGCAAATCCCCACTCATAATGGTCCCACTTTCTTGATTTTCAGAAACTATTTTTTTATTTTATTCAAATTTTATATACTGAAGTTCGTTCCGAAAAGCAAATATTTGTGCAGCTGCAGCGGATTTAAATGTAGGATTTCAGATAACCCCCATTGCTAATATTGTAATTTCACTGATTTTCTTGTTTTATTTCAATGGCATATACTGAGTTTCCTTTAAAAATATTTACAATTGCGGCCGCTAGAGCGATGCTAATATATTTCATTTTATTTCCTACTCCTAATGACCCGATTGCCCTAGTTTTCATAAACTACTTTTATTAATTTATTTTAATGAAATTTAATGAAAAAGCTTTGTTGAGAAAAAATAAAACTGTGGCCGTTAGAGCAATTACTATTATTTTTTTAAAATTTTGGCAATGGACCAATTTTGCTGGTTAATGAACTCGACGAATCGTTTGTTAATTGGAGGTTATGCGCCTAGTTTCTTTGAGAAAAAACAAAAATTGCAACCGCTAGAGCGTTAACACACACAGTTTTATATATATATATATATATATATATATATATATATATATGTGTGTGTGTGTGTGTGTGTGTGTGTGTGTGTGTGTGTTTTAATTGCCATTTTCGGCACAACGCCTATCGTACCTCAGTAGTAAAAACGAGACTTAAACACCAATAAAAAAAATCGGTACCTAGGATCAATCGGATATCAATCCAATCAAAAATCATTTTATCAGTACAACCGCAATAGCTACATTCCTTTGGAATTCAGTAATAGTAATTCACACTTTCTAGATTACTTAAAGTAAGACATTAGCCAGTATTTTTCTCTAGGGAACCATTCTCGATGCTGGGTTCTAACGTGTATAATTAAGGAAAAAATTACATACATCTACGTTAAAACTTTTAACATCTGTGCCTAAGAGAAATTAATTGCTCTATATTCATGGTATGTGAAATGACAAGCTGTACTCCCAGGCTATGTATATAACCGAAGTTCAGAATATCGTTAATGGTAGAACAAACGCATGCAGTTAAGCTAATATTTGCGCGAGGCTGAACAGATGGTAGTCGGAAAGGATCAGAAGTCCAATATAGAGGCTGGTCAGTTGGTAGGCTGGTCCCTGTCGTCCACATTCCTGCAGAACATTGCCACATCATAACCAGGAGAAGCTCTTCTGGTAGCGGCGTTCCGAACCTTGTAATTATGACCTTGCTGTTCCGATGATCATACCTGCGTTACGTTGTAATAGCCATGTTAGTTTTTAAATCTCGTCCGATTTATCAAGCCATTAACTCGTCTGCGTCAACGATGAATGATTGTGATTATAGCAAACCTGCAGCGTGTTTGGAGTTGCGTAATGGATACCTGTTGGTCCCTTCTTATTAATTATTGTGTACTACCAACAGTAAAAGTGACACTGTGTCTTATGCATAAGTGGTATACCGAAGTTTAGTCACGCATCGGGTATCTTTATGACTTAGCAATAACCTTCAACGTATTACTCGAAATTACAGCTATGGCGTACATGAACTGTTCTTTTGTTCTCCAGGACTGCGTACACGGTGCTTAAGGAAAATAACTATTATTGAGGTTATGAAATTTATTTACATAATCATTATAAACAGAATCGGTACTTTTAAACGAAATATTTTTAAATGTAGCTTTTATATGAATGATACTAGTGTCCAACTAGGTCATTAGCTTGGAAGTTTTTTTATTGAAATTATAAACTTTTCATTAAGAGATTTTCTTGCATTCAACATCTTTCGTAAACATCGACTAAACTGGTTCCTTGCTTCAGCTAGTATTCCTTCAGAGATAGTCTCCAAAGCAACTTTATCTCAAACATGGATTATTTCTATAATTATACGTAATGAAGTGTAGAGAAATATGCAGGCTTAGTCAGACAATATCCCCTGGCTTTTACAGTTTAATTACGTATAAAATATACAGATAAAGGCAACCTATTGTGTTCCTTAAAGAGCAAAGATCCCCTAACAAGCAGGGAACGCTCGCTTTTTCTATTCCATGCTAGTTGTTCGTATGCTGTTTAAGGTACTCTGATTTACTCTTTGGCTGCGCTAAGACTCACTTCACTGTTTATTCACTGTCCAAGTTGCTTCTTCAGAGATGTCCATTTTTCTCTTCCTCTTACTACTATTGACCAATCTGGACCTATATGTTCCCCGACACAAAACACTAAAAGTAACATTGAGATATTTCAGTTAACATTTCTAAGCATGCAAAAAAGTAATTATTTAATAAGTTGTGTATATTGATTTATCGGGCGATCAACTGAGCGGTATATGTGGTAATGCTTTCTGTCATCAAAAGCCCAGGGAAATCCACCTGCATCATTCGGTTAATTGTTGGAGAATTTATTGTGCGTAGTGTACGTCGAGAAAGCCTCAAATCTTACACAAAAGTAATGTTATATAGTTTCGATAGTGATAAATATAAGCATTAGATGTAATAAAAAGGGATGAAGTACAAATATAAAATGTGGAGATATGCAGAGCCGCTATTGAACCACGAAGGTTCTTCTGAATAATGTCCATATTTCCTGGCGTTGGCCAGAATTCCGAACTTTATTTTATAATTCCAAGACTATAAACTCAGAAACCACCAGGCAGAGATTTCTGATTTTTAAAATTATCTGTAATAATATAACGAGAGTTCCAGAATTTATCTTAAGAGAACTTGAAGCTCAAATATTTTGAATGCTTAGCGAATAAAATTGTAAAAATAAAATAATATATCATAAAACGCACTTACACTTATGGACGCTTATCGAAAACAACTGAAATGAAAACGATTTATGGTTATACTGCTTTATTTTTTTCATCTAAACTCTTTGATAACAAATTGAGGACAACTGAAGAATGATAGTCTACAACACTAGTTAAATATGCAATTAATAAAAACACAAATTTGAAAACCAAATGACACTGATTGAACTGGTTTAACACAATATTTATATTTTGTTGTGTTTTTTGACTTGAAACTTTCAATTAAAAAGTCAATTTATGCGTATGAGGTCTCACCAAAACTGTACAATGGCCTATCATGTCGATTTCTAGTGTACACTGCTGTTTAGACAAAAAAAATATATATAAAAGATATTTATGTACGAACTTCTGATGCATTTGCAAAACAAAGTGCGATCAAATGAAAGTGATAAAACAGAAAGAATAAAATTATGGCGATGGCTGTGATAGGTTAAAATCCCTACATTCTCATACCGAGTTGGTCAGTGACTCAGAACTAAATAGTAATATACTATAACTGATAACAGCGCAGTGGGGAAGCGGGGAAATTCTACCCTGAATATCACGAATCAGTTTGTGCTGTACTCATGCATATTCTTTATTCTGTGTTGAATTAAGCGTCCAATTTAGCTTTTTTATTCAACAAACAGTTTACACGATAGACATGCGCGTACAGGATCGGCCAGTGCTGTAAGGAAATTATTTCAATAGACATTTCCAGGTGTTTACGCTCAAAATCGAATTTCAATTCGAAGTTTGGAAAGCGAATTTCAAGAAATGGGAAGTGTTTTTGATAAGCTAGAAATAACATGCTCGTGAAAGATTACTTCGACATGTTTCTCAACAAACGGGAACTACTTACGGCCCTATTCGAACAACTTCAAAGTTAAATCATTATAAAATTACTACAGCTCAAGAACTTATAGTGTGTGATCCTGTAGCCAGGAGTGGGGTTTTGTGAATGGATTTTACCTTGAGTGTAAGAAGATCAGATTGATCCTGACTTCATTCTCTTTTCTAACTAAACTTGCTTTCACGTACCAAAATATGTTACTTTACCAAATGATATTGGACTTCTTAAAATAAAAAAAAATAAATAAATAAATAAAAAAACTAACCGGATTCACGGGGAACCCTGTACGATCAAGAAAAATTCTTTTCATTTCTTCATTTTTGAGGAAACAATCAACAGTAACACTTAGTCAACACTTTTGTAGGACTCTGCCACAGCACACATAGCTAATGTCTCCTTGCGGGCAAACGTTAATTGTTTCATCATCAAGTCATAAGTAAAACATATGGTTCTCTCAATCCGCCGTTTTAACCGTCTGTAATTATCATCCCATACGGTCGTGAAAAACAAACAAACAAACAAATTGTAAAAGAAATATCCAAACATTTTATACGAAATGAAAAATAGCATTCGTGAAGAATTTTGTTATATTTCTCAGACGTAAGGGTTATTAGGAACGGAGAAGAATATTTCGGTATTCTTATCCAAGAGCTGGCCGATTGTGCCTACGGTTCTAGTGGGAACACCTCCGAGAGGAAGGGATGCGGTGAGGATCACACCGGACAGTTAGGATATAAGGGTAGTAAAGCATGGATGTAGACGTTCCCTAACGTTGTTTTCAGATGTATTCCCCAACGTCGAAGGAGCCTCTCACAGTAACAGAGGCCGGGGTAGAACGTTTCCAAAAAGCAAGTCACCGTCAAACTGCGCCAGTCCTTCTCACCTGGCACTTTCGACCCTGTAGCAGAATCAATGGGATGAAATGATATGAAATTGGAAAGTGGAAAAGAAATTTCCATCTCAGCATTTGCCTAAGCGATCAGAATAAACCATGAAAAAACGGAAGGCCAGGATGGCTGGTCCCAAGATCTGAATAAGGGATCTCCAGAATCGAGTTCCAAAAGTTATTACCCGAGTTAGCCCGACATCTCATTGGTTGATTTTGGTGTGTAAACAATGAATTTTCATTATAATGATTTGGCCCAGAAAACCTCTGGTGTTTTAAGTTACAGTTGTGGTTTACTGCGGGCTTTACGGCACACTTTCAACGACGCTATGAATTTCACTCACTCATAGCGTCAGCAGGCGCGAGGATAGTAAAAGCCTCTTTTATGTTGAATAAAATTAGGCGCGCCAATTTTTCTCTTTCGACAAATTTTCACAAGCTCCTATTCCATACAGCACATACATCTTAATATCTTACGTGAAAGATATGGAAGATTAGCGTTAAATTATACTTTATATTGCCTAAAATTGAAATGTTTCTCTAAGAATTTTGGAGTAACAATTTTTGCTGTTATAATAGTAGGAAAAACTTTTTCACAAAGGAAATTGTATTGCCCAATCATAAGGAGAACCTTTGTGATATAATAGATAAGGATTATTTCTCACAGCTGGTTTAGTTAAATATTCGGGAGCTACACAATTGGACCGAAAATAATCGTGATATACGATTCGCTTAATGAAAAAAGTCTGATATTTATTGCGTGAAATAGAAATGGCGATACGCAGCTGAAAACAGCAATACCCATGTTGTATCGTAAAATGAAGTACACTTATGGAACACTGTAGTACACCAGAACAACTTTCAAGAGGCAAAGAGAGAAAAAGAGAGAGAGTACTGTCAACACACAGAGAGTCTGCAGATTGAATTATCTTCCATACCAAAAATGGCAACCGCGTGAAGATCCTTAAGCCGCCCAAACGGTACGAGTCAATTAGCCCGACAGCTTAAGAGAAACTTTAAATTGCATGTTTCTTGACGTCACTATGTAGGCTTCGCAATGCCTGGCGCCCATTATCCTTGTAAAGGAATAATGTTATGTGCTCTTCGTTCCAATTGTCATTCAAGTATGCAAAACTTATTATATTTACGATCTAACCTACAGGCACATTAATTTTGTTAAAGCTATTTTCTTAACCCTTGCTCTAACACCTTAAAGAAGAAAAAAATACAGAGAATAAGAAAATAATGTACTTATTATACTTTCGTAACATTTGATTGCTGTTTAGATCCTTTTAATTTCTTGTATCATTCATAAATACATTTGAGAAGCTGAAAGAGATGTAAATTTGATCAACGGATAACTGAGTATACTACTGAGCGGGATAGTCTAGGTGGTAACCCTTAAGACTCGCAATTGAGAGGTCTTGGGTTCATTTCCCGTGTGACCACTGACTTTAGATATTTTCGTGGTTTCCTCTGGACTTTAGGTGAATGCTTTTTACCAAATTTTCGCTCTTCCGTTCATATCATTTTCACACAGTTGGTTCTGTTAGAGTGTAGAAAGTGCCCAGGCTAGGTGGGCTGGCGTGGTGTAATGATGGCTTGCAAATTTTAAAGGTTTCTGCCCTGGCGTCCGGAATGAAAGCGAACTTCTGAAGGGATCGCACTGCTCAGGTGTGTTATATCTGGCGACCTCACCTGCATTCACGCCGTCACCGCCCGTAGATACTTGTTGCCCAGCATCTCCTTTCCTCCCGGAGGTGTCGCCAATGGGGGCGTTGGCACTAGTAACTAGCCATGAGAAAGGTTCAAGTACCGAAAATGTTCTCCGCCCCAAACTGAGTGTACTTCAAATTATATAAAAGAAAGGAAATGTTAAAAGAAGTAGCAGGTTTTTCACAGACATATAACTGTTTAAAAGAAGAAAATGTGTAACGAGAACAGGAGGCTTTCAGGCCTATCAACGACATTCGTCTCTAACCTTTCTGGGGTGGACATAACAGACTTTTGAAAGTGGTGCCAATGTCTCTACTTTTGTCAAACTACACTCTTCTAATTCTTCATGAAGTCCTTTAGCATTAAGGAAGTAATTCTTTCTTAGCGTCGACTGATTAGCGAGTGTAGTATTGCAAAAACCATAACTTCACACAATTTTATGGAAACTCGAATATCTAGAGTAGCTTATTGTTGCAGCTTGAGCCAACAGTGTGTAAGATTATTCTTTTTGTTGACTTTCTCGACAGCATATGTTTGATATGCTGTTGTATGGTGAATCTCTTCTCTGTTGTACGACTCCACACATCTTATAAATAATGTTTCACCATCTGTTCATTCTCCTCCAAAATACTTGTAATCCCAGGTATCTGTTTTCGTCACCATATATCAGGATGTCAGTGTAAAGTACTTTTATTTGCAGGAAGCAGAAAACTCCTTTCTATGCAAACTTTCAGAGTAAATTACTTTTTTTGCAGCCCCTATTACACAGTGCTTGCAAAGTTTTATGAAGATTATTTATTGTGTTTCTGGAGTGAAATTGATTACTAGAGATTTTTCTGTCAACTGCCTTCTACCAAATTAAATGCAGTCTGCACTTGCGTTATGTGCTTTTGGAATGAACATTGAAAATAAATTTAATCAGAACTACGTTGTAAAATTATAACAAGAGGGTGTGGGATTGCCGATTCACTACATTCGTGAATTAATCCGGAAAGCTTAGACCCACGAGAAATATTTATTAGGACTATTTCACAAATAAAATAAGTTTTTAAATATTTTTCCCTTAAACTTGGCTAACAATATTATAATAATTGTATATTTGTATTAAGAACACTTAAACTTTTCAAGCCATCTAGCAACAGACGAATGTCGATTGTCGGCAATGCCAATAGAGAAGAGTCAAATATTGGTTTCGGACTATTTCATGAATAGAATGACAATAAAAGTAATATATATTTTAAATTCGTGCACAGATTATTAACAGTGTATAACTGTTATTCTTATTTACGAACACCTATCTATTTAAAAACCGTGAGGCTGAAACAGACGAAAATCGACAATCACAATCGATCCGTTCGATTTACTAAATACCAACCGAGAAAAACAAAACAGAGATAACATTTTACCATTCTGAACAATGTGTTAATATGTATAGCTGCTTAGGCAGATATTGTTACATAATTTATAAAATTATTTCAGATTGTTTTGCTGAATATGCGAAAACAATTGTTTGAGTGAATACACAATCTTCTTTTCATTGGCGCTACAGCCCGTGGTGATCCTTGAACTGCCGCGGTCACTTCCGCTTCCTCTATCTCCGTCTTACGACGTCATTGATAGAGGGCAGTATTGCAGGGGCATGTAATCAGCATGCCGGCACCCCGCCGGTTGCCTATCAGGCGGCTTTCGTGATCGAAGAATGCCACCTTTCCATCAGGCAGCTTCCCAATTGTTCTCACGAGGCTGGGTCTTTCCATATCTCCCTAGCTTAGAAAAATTTCTAAGCAGATATCGGGAATCGAACCCGGGCGTACCGGCTAGCATTCAGCAACGCTAACCACTAGACCAAGGAGGTCCTCATGAATACGCGTTATGCTAGTTAAATGTAGAATAATTGAAAACACAAAAACGTGGTCAGTGATGCGTGCTCAGGAATAATTTATTATAGAGTTGGCAAGACAATTTCACTTCGCGGTTGGAAGGGATTGATAAAACTTTACGATAATTTCACTGCGATATCGGGCTGTGATTGGTCAAAATTCATATTTTGTTTCATTTCATTGATCGATTTTATGATGACGTCACATAAATAAAATGGTCCATGCAATGCAACAGCAAAATGTTTGTTTCGCTTTTATGTTGAAAATATTATAAAAGGTTACGAAAATAACCAAATTAATAATCAAAATGTGAAACATTTTTCAAAACAAAAAATATTAAAAAACTGGCTTGATAAAATATGTTTACATCCAGTCAGAATTTCTATCCACTTTGGTATTATCTGATATATCATCAATATCCGAGCCCTGATAATGACAGAATCTATATATTGTTGGCAAAAATTCTTTGAAATTATAGTAAAAGTATTTAAGAATCAAAGTGTGGCAGCATATTAAGAGAAGTCAAGTGTGAAGGTCTATGATGCATGTGCTGGTAGTTTGAAGAAGACTGTGAGCGGTAATGCGCTAGTGTATTACTTTCATTGTTTGTAAATTGTGTGATAATATTTTTCCTTAGTTATGCCACTATATATATATATATATATATATATATATATATATATATATATATATTCTGGAATAACGGTTTTATGTACGATATATATGTGAAAATGTAAACTTGCAGAGAAGTGAAAAGACCATTCGCAATAAAATATTCTGGCAATCTTGTTCGAGAAACTGTTCGCCAACTTGTTAAAGCGATACGAAAGACATAATCTGTCAATGACTTCGAATCGCTGTATTCTTGTTGAATAACTTATATAACTTCCCTGTATATCTTATAATCCAGGCATTTCTAGAGTCAAGGAGTTTTTTTTTTTTTTTTTTTTTTTTTTTTACAACCTCTGAGCTTTCGTTGTTAAAAATGGAAGATTTCAACAGTGGGAAAGGCGGCGGATTGTCTTCTTGAAAGAAAATTTCGCAAACTGTTTGAAAAACTGAATGGAAGGATGGTATAACTAGGTGAAATTCCCTACCAATTTTTTGAAAGGGACTTAGTCACCATTATTTTTGAAAAAAAATTTAAACATATTAAATTAACTAGAAAGTTTTCGAATACACTTCAGCGTGCTCCATAAAATTATTTGTCATTGATAAGCAATTACTTTATTGAGAAATGAAAAATACAACTGACGATTTATTAATAGGTATCGGAGTTCTTAAGCACTAGACATCGAGTTAAGTATACTCAAACTACCCAACAAAGCAAGAAGAGAAGCAATCAGCCATCACCGGTAGGTAAACAAGAAGTAAGGAGTGACAGGCGTAATGGGAGAGGGTGGTTTGTAGCTTGTGACTTGTTGTCTACAACCGAGTACAAGCTTAACTTCATTGCGCTTCATTCTGGTTTTAGTGCTTAGAAATTCCGGTGCCTACTTATAAGAAGCATCATGTGAATATTTATTGTAACAACTTATAGCAATTTCAAAGTTCTTGAAATTTGTTTAGTTGTGAAAGGAGTACATATTATTATTATTATTATTATTATTATTATTATTAATTTTATTATTATTTAATATACATCACTTGCCATTTGACTACAGCTGGGTAATATGAGGCTCGATCTTTGGCGTTGGCAGAGGGAATTTTTCTGCTCTCTGATTTGTCCAGGTTCTCTGGGGAATTTTCTTTCCTACATATTACCTGACTTGGCCGCGCAGGGAGGGGGGGGGTTGAAGTTAGCCTGAGTTTTTTGCTATCCCTAGAAAAGAAGAGTGGGGATTCCGAATATTTCACCATCTGTCCCCTTAAAGGGGATAAGTTTTGTAAATAATATTATACCCTAGAACAGTTCTCCAGGCCTAAATCTTAATTGGAAAACCAGTTGTTGAAGCTGCTTATGATTTTCGTTCCACTTATTTTCTGAATGTAAAGATGTGCACTGGTTTCAATGCACATTTATCACATGTCCCCTTCTCCATTAATATCATTACATCTTAAAATAATAATCGTTCTAGCAGACACAGAGATTTGATTACATGAATAAATTAAAGCATGCGATAATGATTGGGCCGTTTAATAATAATAAACTCATGTTTCATGGATTTAATATATAATTAATAAAAATTACATTTTTTTTAAATTACATTAGGGTTATCCAAATGAAAGTCGAGATTCTCTGATTTTTTGTAATGGTATATTGGTTGGAATGTGTGGGCATAAGTAATAGTGAGATACAGATAAGGTGTGTTAAGCATATAGTTAGTCACAATGTTATTCATACAGGTGAATCTTTAGAAGTATAATATTCATTAATTGCACCAAATTTTATTTGAAATTTGCGTACATAAAATACTTCTGGATTTATTTAAATTTAAGAAATTCTTTCGTTATTATGAACTTAAGTTTTATTTTCTAAAAAATGATGTGCATTTTATGTAACTTTTCTATGCGTATATTATAATAAATAATAATAATCAAATATAAAACTTCTGAGCAGTTTAGTACAATCATAGCCTTTGGCCTTGGTGATTACCTGGCATCTTTTAGCATGGAGTTCACCAAGTTTAACTTGAATTAAATTCCTCTTCCTTGCCTCCGTCGATTTTACATTTATAAACATCCATTTTCGAAAGTGATCATAACTGCTCAATTGAAATAAGGCCGGAACTCTGGGCAGAAATTCTTACCTCTTCCGGTACATTCCAAATCAACTACTGTCTGTTGATGTTTTTTTAATAGTGTTTAACGCCCGTTTTTACTACTGAGGCACCACAGGCGGTGACACTGACGATACATGAGATGAAATATATTGTGAAAGGATATTTTTTTTAAGGAAGGGAGCCTTCCAGGCCTAAGTTTAGGTACCTGCCCGGCATTTGCCAGTTATGAAGACTGAGGAAAACCTGGAAAAATCCCCAATCAGGGAGGACGGTCCTGGCGGGATTCGAACCCCAGACCTCCCGCTCACGAGTCCGTGCCTTAACGATCTCGGCCACCCGTGGCAGCTCTGTTAATGTGAGCTGTATGTTTGCTACCGTTATTTTGCTGAAAAGCTGACACTCCTGGTAAACCCTTTGGGGGGGGGGCACTTTGTTTCTAAATGGCGTTATGGACGTACTGACATCTGGGTGTACCTGACTCCTTTCGCTGACATATACCTCCAAATCATGATGGATTCACTGCCATGTATTACAGTAGGGTGTATCAACATTGTCTTGGCTATTCTTATTTCTCCATACTCTCATCACTTCATCTGACAGTGTCGATTTATTTTTGTTTCATGGACCAGCTAACGTTGTTCCATAATTCCCGATTTGTATTCAGATTTTCATTTACTAACCTCACTCTCTTTTTGCGATTCTTTCTGCAAATAAATGCTCTTTCCTTGCCACTTGCCATACTTATGTAATATGCGCTCGTTAGATATACATTCTCTTTGCTGTCACTTTCTCATTTCTTAGCCGAAATTCAGGCATGCTTAGTCCGTTCCCCCCCCCCTAATTGTACGAAGGGAAGTCATTAAGAAAGTTACAAATTAATATAGAACTTAAACAAATAAGACTACTGATTTGAAAAATACTTTTATTTATCAATATAATACCCTGTACATCGAAGCGCCTGTCCCTTCGTTTCACAAGCTTCCTGAAATCCAGCAGTATAAAATTCTTTGGGAAACGAGCGGTGACTTCTCCTTCATCGTCAGGAAAATGTTCGCCCGAAAGATGAAGTTTAAGAGAGCCGAACAAATGGAAGTCGCTTGGAGCAAGGTGAGGGCTATATGGAAGATGTCCGAGGACTTCCCATTTAAATTTCGCAACGTTTCAATTTTTTTGTTGGGGCTAAGAGCACGAGCGTTGTCATGCAAGAGTAACATACCTTTGGTGAGGAGTCCTGGTCACTTCGTTAATGGCTTTGCCAAATTTCAGGATGTATGCTAGTCGACATTTAGGGTTTGTCCTTGAGGCTGGAATACGTGAGCAGTATGCCTTCGTGATGCCAGAAGACTGTGAGCATCACTTACCAGCGGATAGTGTCACCTTAAACTTTTTTTGGCAGGCGAGGCAGGATGCATTCTTAGCATTGACTTGCGCTTTGTCTCGGGCTAGTAATGATGAACCCAAGACTCATCACCTGTGACAACTTGGGTAAGCATATCGAGTTCTTCATCGTGATAGCTGTTGAGATGCGATAATGAGATACATTCGTTATTTTATGTTGTGGGGTAAGCTTTCGCAACACCCATCGTGCACCCACCTTTCATACATTATGAGATGGGATATGAACAACCATAGTGTCTATAGTTACCCTTCTGTTTGCTAGAATTAAGTCTTCAGCTCGTTGCAAATTCGCCTTTGTGACAATTTCCGTTTTCAGGCCGGCACATGTTCACCTTTGATATGAGTCCACCCTTCTGCACCCAACTGTAAATTGACATGACAGACACTTCTCATCGTAGGTAGCAAGCAATTTTTAATAAATATTATTTGATTCCATATCTTTTGTCCACTGAAATCACACAGCTAGAACATTCCTTGAGAATTGCACACTGACTCAGAGATGCTGCCATCTTGCAACTGCTGTTTCCATGTTGTAAACATCTGTTGTCTCCTATCGGATGTCACCAATTGTCACCGAACTAATTTAGTGGCAATACTCTCAGCCCCAGCATTCCATTTCAATTTGTAACTTAATAATAACAACTTTCTGTATGTATCACTCTTGTTTTCTTTTCGTTTTATATCTTTTGATTTTCTTCTCAGAATGTTGTCCATCCATTGTATTTGAATTGTTAGTAATATACTATACTGAAGAGACCGATTTATTAATTAATGTACATTTTTTCTCACTGAATAATCTTTAATAGCCTAATTAATTATTTCCTTCTTCAGACGACGGAGTATTCCTAGAAGTAGTGGATTCGATATGGGAATCACAACAGACTTATAGGGAAACAGATGTAAACAACATTGCTTCAGGATATGCAGCGGTATGACCAGCTTCACGTAACAACGGTTGTATTACGATGTAAATTATTGTCCTTCTAAAGTAAGGTCACAGACGCATGAAGGTTTATATGAATATATTCGTTATTTTATTACAAAAATATCCGTCTGCATACCTTTAGGAAAGCCTCTAACTTATCTGTATTTAGCATTCTTTCTGTGTTCAGTGTTGGTAACATCGAGTGAAAGAAGAGTGCAACTTTTGACTATAGACCATTGAATAATAATAATCAAATCGATGCTACGATGTTCTCAGTTTCGAAATGTGACTTCATATTGCCTATATCCTGTAAAAAATGTACAAATTAATGACATTATATGACAATATTCCAATTTAGAGGAAGTTTATCACTATATATGAGCAAAGTAGAACCAAGAAAAGGCAATTTGTGTTATATATTTAATTTAGTAAAAATAAAGAACAGTTTACAGAAATTTTGAAAATTACTCGATTTCTTTTTGCAATATCAGACCATTATGACAGTGTTAAAAGGCTTTTTTCTATAATACAAACAAAATGAAACAAGGAAAGAATTAAACTTATTGATTTTGTTAACGGGCTGGTTTAGTAAAATTTTATTTCAGACATTTTATATGCATGCATATGGCTTACTATTTGAATGGCAACAAGGGATTGTTAGCAAAAAATAGGCCTAGTGAGAAATGTGCAAAATGATTGAAATGAAGAAGTTAATACATGGAATGCTTTGGTGAGGGAAACAGTCAGCATTTTCAGATTTCAGGATATGGTAACTCTATTTAAAATAGTAGATTTTGTCGATTATACTGCTTTTGAGGTGAGCTAATCATTGATAAAATGGTTTGAACTTCTTTAAACGAAAACCCCATTTTTGTACTACTTAGAGTCATTTCAACTGAGAATTACTTTTGGGGGTAGAAACGGAATCAGCAAGACGTTGACTGAAGCGACGGAAATACTGACGATTTTTTTTTTATTTATGGACGCTCTTTTACATCTCAGGTCGTCAGCGTCCCATTCTATCCAGGGCGTGAAACAGCCGACAAATTTTGCTCAGAGCCTCTTCTTTCAGGCTTGAGGTTCTTTATCGTGCCGCAAATGTACGACACGGGATCCACTGCTTTACTTCCCTTCCGAAGGAAGACATACTTACGATTTTTACGCCCGAAAAAATCCATCGATCCTGGCCGGATTCGAACCCGCGATCTTGGATTTAGGAGGCAAGTATGGTTACTACTACACCACCAGGACCGGCAATACTGACGAACATTACACACACACACACACACACACACACACACACATATATATATATATATATATATATATATATATATATATAATGCACTGTCTGGGGGGAGGTGTATTCCACGACATTCTTCCTATAAATAAAATTAAATCGTAAACATTGGAGACAAAGGAAGGAATGTCATGGGATTTTTTAAAAAAATAATAATTGGTTGCTAATAACTTATTTATATTCTGTTAATCTGGAAATGTTTCACATAGGTAGAAATGATTTTACTTTTAAATCTTCGTCGTAGAGAACAAGCCTCATGGGGTCTATTAGCCTTTTAAAACAAACTGACCCAAACGCTGTTGCTGGCAAGACTCTATAATAAATTGTATCATTTTTATAATTGCAACTATGCATACATACATACATACATACATACATACATACATACATACATACATACATACATACATACATACATACATACATACATACATACATACATACATATACATACATACATACATACATACATACATAATACATACATGCATACATGCATACATTACATACATACATACATACATACATACATACATACATACATACATACATAATACATACATATATACATACATACACACATACATACATACGAGATATGTTAACGATCTAGAGATCGCAATTTTTGCTTTTTCTCAACAAAACCCGCATATATCCATCAATTAATAAACGATTGTCGTATTCATCAACTAGTAAAACTGGACCATTAGGGTGGGGATTAACCTAAATCGAATATTTAAAAGAAAACTTAAAAATCACTCTAGTGGTCGCAAATTTTGTGTTTTCTAAACGAAACTTAATTGCCCATTAAAATAATCAATAAAATAGCTTATAAAAATCAGGGAAATCGGGCCATTAGGAGTGGATATATACCTGAAAATTGAAGTGTAAAGAGTGGAGAGGTTAATCCAAAATTTAAAAATCTCTCTAGCAGCCGCAGTTTTATTTTTTTTAAAACGAAACTTGATATATATATCATTTAAATAAAAATAGAAAAGTAGTTTCTGAAAATCAGTAAAGCAAGATTATTAGGAGAGGGGGTAACCTCAAATCCAAAATTTAAAAATCGCACTAGTGAATTTTTTGTGCAACGAAACTCCGTATATACCATTTAAATAAAATAAGAAAAATCGTTTCTGAAAACCGTTGGAAATCAGCCCATTAGGAGTAGGGTTATAGCTGAAAACCGAAATTTAATGAGTGCTCTAGCCTTTAATTTTCACTTTATTGTTTCAAAATAAAATAACAAATTAATTCAGCATATAAACTGTATAAACCACATTTATAACGATGCTTAGGTTTTATATTTGACTAAAGCATTGTTCGGAAGATAGCAAATGTGAAAGATTAATGTAATATGTATGTTAGAATAAGAGCCCTCTGTAATAACATTCAGAAAAAGTTTGCATTACATGCTTTTACTACAATAAAATTAAATAAATTTCATAGTCACTGAAATTCGATGGGACTTTGAATTGTTTATTTTTGATTGCGTATATTTTCTTAGTGCATTGTAATTGTTTTGAAATAGTAACACGTTTTTGTTTTATTGAAACATATGAACATCTTCTTAAAGGCACAATGTAAATCGAAACTTTCTGTTATTTCTCTCTATTTTAGTGAATATAAAGATATCAAGGGCTCAGTTTATAAATATGGTAGATTTAAAAATGCTTAAAAATACTCACATTCTATAAATTTGTATTTCAGTCGTCATACATTTCATTTAATTAATAGTATATCATTAACTTTTGTGGTTTGAACTCATAATATTAATTCTATAAGTGTGGTTTCTCTTTTGTCATAGAATTTAAATTTGTTCCCATAATACCACACAGTAATATCATGGCTTATTTCTTTAATTAATAAGGTCGTAATTTGCATTATATGCTCATTTTTAAAGTTATTCAACTTGGAGAGGAATTCACTTAGTTTACGCAGCATCTGGGGATGGACTTTTTTTTGTTTTACTTGGAGCTATTTCAACTGAAACTTAACGTTTGCGGGTTGGAATGGAATAAGCAAGACTTTGACTGAAAGTGACGGAAATACTGACGAACACTAGGGAATTACCAATTGGATTTAGCACCCAAGACGTCTGTTTATACTAACACATCTGGAGCGCAGGAAATTTCCAATTAGAATGCTCGCAATGGGAGGGCAAGCACTTGCCAGCCAAGCAAACAAGTCAGCCATCGCAAGGAAAAAGCAATTTGAGAACCGGAAGAAGGCAGCAAAGAGACGCCCTTGTTTCTCTCTCATCCCCTTTATCTCCCTTACATTCCTCTGTTTTCCTGCCCTCTTTGGTCCTAAACATTGTCGTTGAGAAGGAGGCGGCGAGCCTTCCGCCTTTCTGCACAGTAAAACGAGGACTGTCGCCACCAGAGCTCCCCAACCAGTTTAGTAAGTACTGCCACCTCCACCGCCGTTTATGTCAAGTTTAATTAAGGGGAAACCAAGCGACCCACCCACTCAGTCTCATTCCACCAAAATTCCACATTGGACGCAAACTGAAACACTTGCGTACACACAAGTGCGCGATACTGCAACGATAGGGTAGATGCCCTGACTACCTCAAGACAGACAAGCTATCTTTTATACTTCGACAAAGTACCAACGCTGCTATTGCCACTAATGTGTTTGCTATTTCTTATTGTGACGATCTTTAAATTCGCGAACTTACAGGTTTCTAGTACATAGTTCATCCGTGCAAGAATCACTCAACCACCTGTTGACGATCTTCATTCTGTTTAGAAATATACATCGACATTGGATAACACTGGTCATCTGTCTGTAAGGCTAGAAAGAGTAACTGGAATTGTTGATAGTTAAGTTTGAAGATTTCGGTGCCTACTGATGCACGTATGCCAAAGCAAATCCAACTGCGTTGAAATTAAGTAGCAGCATGGAACATTTGTTAGCTAGAATGCCAAAAGTAGATCTGAAATTTGATAATTAGTGTAAAAAAGATGTGTTTTATTTTATAGACTGCTGACAATATTAATGTTCCATTGAGCTGAAAATAGGAGTGTATTGTTTTTTTTTTTTTTTTTTTTTTTTTAGTAGTGTTTAACGCCCGTTTTCACTACTGAGGCACCACAGGCGGTGGACACTGGTGATACATGAGATGAAATGATAAATTGGGAAAGGATTTTTTTTTTAAGGAAGGAAGCGTTCCAGGCCTAAGTTTAGGTACCTCCCCGGCATTTGCCAGTTATGAAGACTGAGGAAAACCTGGAAAAAACCCCAGTCAGGGAGGACGGTCCTGGCGGGATTCGAACCGCAGACCTCCCGCTCACGAGTCCGTGCCTTAACGACCTCGGCCACCCGCGGCGGTGGAGTGTATTGTCATTTACCTTGACTAATGACCAGATATTTTTTTCACTTTAGGGTATTTTTATTCTTTTCTATGCTGATTCATCTAGTTTCGCTGTTCGTACAGAATGTGAACTGCTTTATCTCCATATTCCACGCACTAAAAACAGTTGAAAACCCTGCAGAACACATCTAAAATAAGTGTTATATCCTCCTAGCTTAATTTGAAGTAGCCTTTGTTTTTCTCTCTATTTCGGAAGTAGATAACAAATTGCACGAGAGTATTACGCTCTCAAATATAAAACAAAAACTATTGAAGCTGAGCATTTTGTTCGTAATTTTTGCTTAAAAGAAAAGCGCAAATAGGTTAAAAACTGCTTTAGGCAATAAAAGTGTTCGTATTGCAGGTCCAAATTTAAAGCTAACTCTAGATCCATTCTCATCAACTGCCACTTAAGAAAGAGCTGAATTGGAGAAACCAAAATTAGGAATTGAATAAATTTTGTTTGCGTCAGCTTTAATTACAGTTATCTGCAATTTTATTCTTAAGACATCCAGGCACTGTTTCACGAAACGATTAGAATACTAACAAAAATTTCACCAGTTCTAATAAAACCTTTTTCACTAACATTTATTCCACAATGGTAGAATCGTAAGATTTGTCATTAATCACTTATCAAAGTTACTAGTTCAGCGATTGTATCCGAGCGTCGAGAAGGCTGTTTCGGAGACATTTATTACTCTGGATTGTTTGTTGGTGCGAATTTATTTACGCGGCATATGTTTCAAATCGCATATTCAAGTCAAGAAATAGCATTATGTCTACCACATCGAAATAATCTCAAATATTCAAAATAAATTAGCATGCTGCATTTAATTAATGAGCATAAAGAAGTATTATTTGGACAATCAACAAAATTAGAAGAAAGACAAAGTCGAAATGTGGAAAATAATAACGCAAATGTTAAAGCTTTGTGATTAATTACATCGGGGGAAGATTACGCATATGTGAGGGACACATTTTGGCCAAAGAGCAAGAAAGATATAATGGTGAGTGCTTTTATTTTACATGCATATGCGCCATTCACATTTTTATCTACAATTAATGCTATAAGTAGCTGATTTTCTATGATATTTTTCAGGTGAAAATGGATAATTCAAGAAGTACGGAAATTAATTAATACCTAACCAAAATATATACGTAAATTAACTATCCGAGATTCACGGGTGAAGTTTCACTAGTAAACAATATGTAATATTACAAGACCAAATGTTTCATGAAACAGAACGATGGTAAAAAGAATCGCTCGCAACACTAGTAGCTAACTAGCTAGCAGTTTACGCTCGTAAGTTCTAGAAACACACACTTGTAATAATAGCATGGAGGCTAGGTTTACTACATCACAAGCTTGTGAAATAGGGTACTGGAAGTTTCAAACTAGAATCGCCTTTCTTGTCATATAAAAGCGGTTAAGTACTTGCATGACTGAAGTTTTGTTACATTTTAGATATTTTACTAGAAATATTTCACATTTCTTTAAGTATGCTTTGTGGTATTTTAAGTGCGAGTACTAAAATGCATAGTTCAGGCTATTATTGGTTATTCATATGGCTCTTAATCTTCATTTTGGCGACATGGAGCTGCAAAGCTCTATTGATTTACTGCTGGCACCTTTGGAACTTGGCACGTTTTCTGGAGGGACATACACTCGGTCCTCTTTACATGCTCCTTGAGCTCAGAATGTTATAGAGAATATTTTGAGTCATTAAACACGTTCCAAAAATGGCGCATTTTTTATCATTAATTATGGAAATAACAAAAACTAAATACTTTTATGAGAGCTAAAACGCTAATGCCTTAATGAACGAATTTCAGCGATTAAATGTTCTGTTTCAGTTTTTTAGTTGAGCGAAAGAATGCGAATTATGTGTAACCAACGAGACTGTATTGTGGGTGCGACGTGGCATCGCAATGGTGTAATTAGTAGCCCCGCGTTGAGGAGCCAAATATAGAACTGTTATGGGGTGGGGCCGATGACGGTTGGGCCAGCAGTAGTTGGCCTCACATTGTAGATTCATGTAATGAAGTATTGCCTTGGTTGCTGAAGTATGTTGACTCACTAATGAGGTTTCTTTATTACTCCTGTCCCATTTAGAAGTAGCAAAGGTCTCAGGGTATTTGGTGTTTTATTGATACTGAGTCAATGGGTTAGGAAGAGATCGCTGATGCAAATAAATACGCATCGAGAAAAGTAAGTTTAGGTGATTTATTGAATAATTCCCTTTGAAGTTTCTAAGTATTCTTCCGTTTGTCGTGTGAATGCTGGATGCTCGTAGACCAAAATGATGAATGAATCTCAATGGCAAATGAACGTGTGTCTTAATGCCGAGTGTCGACTGAATGAATGTACAAGAATGAGTATCTGTCTCGTGACCAATTGCATCTGAATGACTTGAGATGCGAATGATCATGTCCCGTCCTCCAATTCTGTCTATTTATACAGAATTCGAATCTGTATCGTTGGGATGTTTTAAGTCCCGCGTAATGCACAAGAATGTCATGTCTAAATTTTTAACTCTGAATCCAGCTCTCTCACTGGCTAAACCTGCGTTTGTCTCGGCTGGCATGATTCGTTGTGTACTTATTCTTTAAAAACCTCTTTTCTAATACGAGGATTTAAAGGTCCAGGCAATTCAGACGCCTCACCTCTGGCGGGGTTTTTAACACCCATATGTTTACGTAACTCCTTGCAAACGGTAGCTTTTCCTACACAAGTTTTTTAAAGGGTGGAACAAAAAGACTGCGACCTCGGTTCTATAAAAGGAACCTGTTTTCTCCTGCTATTGTCCAAAGGGTCTACTACCGGCAAATGGCAATAGGCACTTTTCCATGTTATGACAATTTCATATGTACATCATGTGCACAGTAATACAAATTGATGAAGATACAATGCTCAAGTGTATCTTTTAAAGAAACACATAAATCACCAATGATAATAATAAGAACAGTAATAACGATAATAATAGTGATAGCAATTGTAATAATAATAATAATAATAATAATAATAATAATAATAATAATAATTGTAATATTAATAGCGATATTAATTGTAAGCTTAATAATAATGGCCGTTACTCACATTAATCATAGTAGTTATAGTTTCTTTGTGATAGAAATATTAACATGCAAAATTCTTTAACTATTTGGAATAACACTTAATATTTTCACCTATAGCCTGGAAATAAGAGATGTGAGTCTTGCTTCTCGTGTTGTTAAGTTTGAATGATTGAAGTTTCTGCAAAGCGGTAAAGCCACTAAATAACATTTATATCTGACTCTCGTCGGTTAAAAATAGTAATTCTTCTTATTCTTACCCTTGTCTTTAAATGAAAATGAATTCACAAATTTTTCTATCTAAGAATTGACACTTCTAATATGTGAAAGGTCCAAAAGATAGCTAGAAGTTTGAGATCTAACGTATTAAATTTGGTTTACTTCACACTACTTAAGGGATCAAGGTACTCTGAAATTATTAAAAACTATATATTTTGTTCTTAGCACTAATTTTTTCTTGAAGCTTGTAGATTAAGAACATGTAAATTGTATTTGTTAAGTATTTAAATGTGGCTTTAATTCAGAAGTATCATATAAGCCCTCATATAATCCGTGTATCTTTTCTATCTGATAAGATTAGACCTTCAAAACATTTTGTTTTATAGTTTTAAAGCTATTAACTGCACTGCAGCGCCATGATGCAGCAAGGGACTTTTAATTAAGAAACATAAATTTAAAAACCAATATATTACTAAAAGAAAAATAAAACAAAACCAATCCCTACGTGACAAACCGTGTGCCGAAAATGAAAGTATTGTGAGTTGAAGTATTAACAAGGTTTCTTACAAGGAAACAAGTGACATAATGATGTATATTTGTAGTATTAATGTAAATAATAAGGGTTATCGTCAGTAGAGCAGACTTAATTTCTGGTTTTATTGATAAGAACACTGCGTGTGCATATTGCAAAGCCACCATTTAGAAGAAAACATTAATAGTGGGGGAGGGCTATGTTGTGGGATAATAATGAAAGATCAGCACATTCAAGTAGTTTTTTCAGAAACTACAAGAGTACAGAGCTGAAATTTTACGCTCTTGGTAGCAAATGCAAACGCATGTAGCTTAAAGAGAATGCTCTGAGTTTTGCGAAATACCCTTTGCCACCGTATAGACCCAATTGTTTCATCATAATCAGAGGGTGATGACAGAATGAAGACAACATAAATGACGGAGTATCTGTTTTCGTTAAATAATAAGAAGTTTGATAGCAACAGATTGTGTACTGCCTATTATTCAACCAAGGAAGTCAAATTTAAGTGAAGGCATGCTTAAAAAGGGACAAGAATCCAGAAATGAAAGTGAAGATGATTATGAGCAATGGAATGCATTGATGGGATTCAGAATTTTAATTTATAGAAGACATTAATTTCAGAATTACATCTATGCACGCTCTGGTATATTTTTCTCAGAAACCATAACTAGAAAGCTCAAAGATTGTAAATTTGTGTACCAATTACTAATGTAATGGTACTGCCACTCTTATAATTTTAATATTGAACTTGTGGATATTACGGGCACATAACACATTAAAATTAAGTGAATTTATACTCTATACATTTCAAGTAAAGAAAAATTCCACTCGTCTAATTTATATAATTAACTACAAAGGTGTTACATGTAGATAACTACATTAAAAGAAAACATAAAAATTGTGTTTCTGTATTGCTGTACTGTTGTTTCTGAGAAAAAAAAATGTTCATGCGTTGAACAAATTTTGAATGAATCTTTTATGCAATAATTGATGTGTAAAACAAACCACACAACATAGAAGCATAATGAGATGCAGAATAATTCTCAAAAATTTCAAATATTTCGACAAATTCGTTAAGAACTTTTTGGGTAAGGGCAAGATTAATGCATTGAAGCATAATTAGGCAGGTACTCAGAATACCCTTATCCCCTTAAGTTTTAAACATCTTTAGCCTGTTCTTTATGTTATCTTTTCCTACAAATGATACCAAGAAAATGACCATTCTTTGATATCTCACCAGCACAACTCTGGTTCATTGTTCCTATGACGAAGATGCAACAACGCATACCATGATGTTATTGCAATGAAGCTATAGAGTTATTGCAAATTACAGAAGAAGCTTTCTCAAAAACTTCACCATAACTGTGTAACTTAGGTACGGTAAACGTTGATTGCTCACTATATGTCTTAGAGAAAGTCAAATATTTAAGCAATTAACATTCACCATTGGTTGTAGAGGATTAGGATATTTTTATTTGTCCAATGTCAGCTTAGTGTTATCATAGACTTGTGAGCATTCCCCATGGCATGTGGCGGTATAGTATTGAACTTCTGAGGCCGGTAGGGCGCTGCTACCTTTTTCCAGTGGAGATGATGGTGAAGGTAATATGGTATAACCGGAGTGTTGGGTTCTTGAACTGAGTACCTACATAGCTGAATGAAATGAATTAATGATGACGCAAATGAACTCGTTGGAACCTCAATGCTATATGTCATTCACCTCCTCAGAGAGACAGAAGGAAACAAAAAAAAAAAAAAACAACAACAACAACAACAACAAAAAAAACAGATTGACCTGGCCGGGAATCGAACCCACTATCTCCGAATTAGTAGGCACTACGAAAGCGGCCAAGCATCAGTGAATGTTGATGACTAAAATTAAATTAAGGGAATGTTTTCGAGCATCTTAATTTAAGTAAAAAAAGGACATACGACATTTCCGGTTTTTGAAACAACTTTCTGTGTAAACTTGACTAGATTTGAAACACCCATATAATTTATAATCGATTATTTTGTTTTCAAGCCTTTAAACATCAATATCCTGTGTAAACTTCATTTTATTCCCCTTCGGGGAAAAAGATCTAACCCATGCAGACTAATTGGAGATATTAATTCCCTCAAGTACATAATTGATGTGCTGCTTCTACGCACAAATAAACACAGCTGTGATCATTCGACAAACTATATTCACCTTTCACTTAGACATTATAGTGAATGTTGAAGTTTACTGGGAAATGTTGATAATATTGTAAGTATTGAGCTTTGACCGCTGATTTCGTTAAATGTCTACAATCATTAGTAGTCGACAGCTTTTAAAATAAACATGTATAAATTGTTCTCTTAAAATGTCCGTATCACTAATAAAATGGTTAGAAATTACCTTAAATTTTGTTGGTAAATTTTGGCCCTTTAAAAAGTCTACCAGAGATCAGACAGCCGTAAAGTAAGAAGTCTGGAATATTAAAGTAATTATCCCTTAATTCCGTAATCTGTTGTCATTATGCACAGCACTGCCAATATCGTATTAGAAAAAAGGTTAAATACACCTTTAAATTATACCAATGTAAGTGTATGTAAGATAAACAAAATGTTAGTGAGTGAAAGAGCTGTCAAAAGAGGACAGCTGATTGACATTTAAATCAACAGCTGCAGCGTTCATATTATATGCTGCCGTTTTATGCGATTATAATCTTAATGATGATTCTACAAGATATTTATTCCACTTTACTTGCTCGGAGATAGTCTGCCCTTAGGGAGCTCCAGTCACCAAATTATTCAGCAGATGTGCTCTTAAACAACCGCCTTTCATCTTGCCACTTGTAACATAAAGAGCAATGTTTCTTTCATTTCTATTCATTGCAATCGTTGTGCGTATTTTAAAAGATTGCCATTATGATCGCAAATGTAACAGTTGGAATTATCTGTTGCCTCTTCTTAAATGTATTCTTTGAATTATTCGTCTTTATGCTTCCTACTGTCCATTCGAATCCATCTGCATATGGTTCAAAAGCAACAAACATGTTACACATTACATATTACACATATCAATGGCAGTTCTGCTATAAAATCTGCTATAAAAGTATTACTAACTGGTATCAACTAAAAAAGAAGCTCAATTTTAATATACAGCCTGAAATTTGAATAAAGTATTCGAAAATTAGTAAACTGATTTCTCAGATAGCAGTTCTCTAATACATTTTTGGAAATGCCTTACTTTTGAATTAAGCGTTATAAATATAAATTAAATGAAATACTGTAGGAGAAAAACAATAAAATGTATCTTTATACATTTATAGATACTTGCAGATAAAATCATTTTTCCTAGTTAAAGACATTTCAAGTAGAGTTTGAAGGTTATGTTGCAAGGTCAAATAAGTAAAAGCTAAGGAAAAAAGGTAAATAATATATTAATACATAGGTACATAAGCAGCCAAAGCCCACCTAACTTATACACAAAAGACAACAAAATGGTCAAAAAATTAAAAATAAGTGGGTAATATAATCTTACAATAATTTTTAATATTCTTATTAAATTTACTTTTTTTTGTCGACTGATGATCTTAAAAAGTAAATATAGACTTTATCTTCTGGGAGTCGGGTTCATTTCATCTTAACGTTCTGTATTCCTTACTGAAAGATTAATATCTTATTTGAAAACATCCTAAGAACATTTAGTGTGCTCATTCGAAGCTCAGATAATGTTTTTATTTATTAAATATATTATCACATTTTGTGTAAATGGACATTGTCACTTTACCTTTTTGAGAACGCATGACTTTCGAACTCTACGGAACAAAATAATAAATTAAGCAGGCAAATAAATGAACGTGAGGCTAAGTAGTCAAGATGACGAAGGCTAAAGTTGTAATAACATTAAGCATATGAAACAGTGCCACTCATAATATACGAGTATGCCAGGCGTGGTGATATATAGCTTCAGAAAACTTACACGAATCATGTACATATTGGCGCTATTTTTATATTACACCCTTCATTTTATGTAGTAATTCGGATCTCAGCATTTTAATTTCTCTCTCCTTCTTCTGCTCTACTTTCATTAAGTTTCTAGGCTAGTGAGGGTTCTTTGCTTTGAATTCATGGTCATCTGATCTGCGAACACAAATTAAATATAACACTAAAGAGAGAATATATAATTTGAAATACAAATTTAATACAAAATTAAAATCGGCAGGTTAATGTAAAGCCAAATTGACTAAAAGCAATACAAAAAATTAATTCAGATAAAGAGAGACTTGGGAAAGTAGAGTATATATAATCTTTATATATAAAGTGAGATAGACTAGTGTTAACACTACAAGTTTTAATAATGCACTGATATCAAGAGGAATACACACAAACTCAAATGACCTAAAGTTAACAGGAAAAGCATTAAGATAAATCTAAGAATTGCCAAATATAGTTATAAATAAATTTAGGCCAGATTAAAGCAATAAATACATAAAGAAGGCCAGAATGTGCACGTGGGTAAGGTAAGATGGGATATAAATAACACGAACATTTTTCAAATAATACTATGAATAGGTAAGTGCGGTCTATTTAATATGAGGTAGACTAAAACAATAAACATAAATGCAGATAAAACTAGGATAGATAATTTAAGTATATATATTAAATGTACGTTAAGATAGCTTATAATTACCACCGAAATAAGTTCAGAAAAACCTAGAAATGATCCATATAATATAGGATTATTTTAAAATGAACACGAAAATACAGTTATTTAAAGTGGGCATGGAAAACTTCAGTTTATAAGATAAGATAAGATAAGCTAAAACTAACAAAATACATAAAAAGATAGAAATAGGTCAATACAGTCTATATAAAGTGAGACAGTCTAAAATCGAGATACTAAATACAATTCAGAATGTGAACTGTACATTATCGGAGATAGGAAAAACTTTTATCAAAATAAATTCAGAAAGCAAAATGACTGCATAAAGCAAAATTATCTAAAATTAAAGCTAAAATAAATTCAGATAAAGTCAGCAATAAACAAGAAGGGTCTATTCAATTGAGATAGCTTAAACTTAAGTTGAAGATTATCAGGTTGAAACCAACACAACTTAAATTGAGATAAAGGTAGAGATGCGTAAGCAGAATAATGGGCAACGGACTTGCAATACAGTTGGTAATAGAAAGGAACAGCTTCCCTCCCTACCATTGATTTCATATACCACATTATCTAGTCTTTTTGTCATATACATACAAAATATATATAGCCCTTAAATCCAATAAGCATTTCATCTATGTACTCTTAGTTGCCAATAAAATAGTTGTATAACAGCAGTCAGTTCATGGATATTCTGGAATATCCATGAACTGACTGCTGTTTTACCAAAATCTTACCTTTTAACCCTGGTACTGGCTTCGTCAAATGGCAGAAAGGCTAATAATTCTCAGAGATATCTAAAGTGGCTTTGTATTGTTGAAGTTGTTTCTTGCCTCGGCCTGTTGTCTACGCTTCTCGACAATAGAATCTCATCGGTGCCTTTCGCTGTGTTTTGTAATGTCCCGCTCAACAAGACTGGGAGAGGTTACTTTTCGTTAAAAAAAAAAAAAAAAAAAAAAAAAAAAAATACACGGTACAACATTTAACTGCAATTTTATTGATCATATCTTTTTACATTAGTAAATGTTTCTGAAATTAATCCAGGGTTTTGACCTACATTTGATCCCAGCAGAATCACCTTGCGATGGAGATAGTAATTAGAATTTGCCTTTGATCTTAGGACCGTCTGCATTTGTCCTCGCATTCAGGTCACCGGCCCTCTATTTACAATACTTAAAACTTTCCGCAACCCACTCGGCACAAGACACTACTGACCGCTACGAAGTATTGATTTATGCACCACGTGGTCGTGCGCCCATAGGCCTAATGCAATATACGTGTACAGTAGGCAGATTGCATCGAAAAGGGGTTCCAAAACGTCGTGAACAGCCTCTTTATATACTCTCATGAAAAATCACCTCCATGTTGTTTTCTGACTCCGACGGTGGTCACAAATATATGTGCATGCTACCCGTGATACTTTAAAATCTTAAATATACATTGGCTCTCTCAAAATAAAATTACGTCATAAGGCGCGATGAATTAGCATCCAGACGCGACCAAAGTTTTAACTATAATTACTCTCCGTTCGCAGAACTATTATTAAAATACATAATCATATGAAAATGTATTATCTTAAAATGCACATTAGAATGTATACTAATATTAACACTATTATTTGATGATATAATCTATATTGAATTATATGAAATATTGCATATGCAATGTTACATTATATATAACATTAGTATTATCAAGCAGGCATGCGATAAATGCTGCTTCAATCATACGTCTACTTGTGCCACCTGTTACAAGTAATACTTCTAAAGTTTCATTGTTAGATTTAATCCAATGAGAAACAATTCTATATATGTTTTTAGTTCAAGTTCAAGGTCTTGATAGCTTATCTGGCTTAATATATTTTGTCTGTTTTTCCTAATTTGTTGCAATTTTTTGTTTACATAATATAAAATTTTTGTTAGTATTTGCTCATTGAAAATAATCTCCCATGCGTCTTTCTCTATACTTGCTGGACAACGATTTTAATTACATGTCTATTTTCACTTTTTCTATAATAATGACACCACACTATTTCTAGGTTCGGCATTCGTAGAGCATCTCGTTTTCTTCAACAGTCCATATTTCTCGCAATCATCTCCTTCTATTTCTGGTTTCTATCAAACCACATGTAAAGTCTAATTTAAAGCAATGTCATTTTAAATCAATTACTTTTCTTCCTCTTCAATAGCATTTGCACCTTTACCAGCCCGCGTGCATATTTTCTAAAGAAAGCCGTGGCAATTTTCAAAGAAGAAACTGCGACATAGGATATATTCACCAGCGCGAATTTAGAGTTGTTTAATTTATTGTTACTTACCTGCAAGAACATAGCCATCATACATAAGAATTAATTATCAAAGTTATTCAGTAGCGCTCTCGTGTGGGTGACTGATTCATAAAGAAACTGATAAAGAACTTGAGGCTGGATTGAGCATTTTGTACTTCATAATCATGTTAATGCCCCTAGACTTCAATGTGAGTTTGAAAATGTGGCTGGTATTGCGGTTGATTAGCATCTAAAAACGCATTATAGCAACGAACAATCCTCAACAAGTTAATCTGCAGTTGGGTAAGTTTTTCATAAACGAAGTTGCTACCTTTAAAACTATATCAACATTAATTAATGGGGCCGCTTTGTGGGCAGCCTGCAAATCCGAAAGTCTCAAAGTCGAATGCCCACATGGCCAGTTGCCTGGGTAAGGGATTTTTCCGGGATTTTCATTACCCTGGAAAGGTAAATATAAGCGTTGTGGACTCCGGGCTCATTTATGTTTAATTTTGTCAAACATTCATTCATCATTACTTTGGACATTCCATGTTATGAGGGACATTAATCTGTAACAAAATAACTAGCAATTATTAAGCTATCTCCATGGTGACTAACCAAAAGGACTCCCTAAAGTGTGCACCCCTCTCATCTTTTGTCGTTTACAGCATCACAACTCCCTACATCCTATGCAGTGGTAAAATCCAAGTGGATAAGTAAGATAGATAGTCCATAAGTTTCCGGCCTCGTCGATAAGGATTATCGCCTTCACAACTCTTATCTGGTGTCATACTTTATTTGTTAAACAATTGCAGCTGTAACCTCAGCTCCGCTGTGTTCAGTTGTTCAGATATAGTTGTATAAAGAAGGCTATGTATAGAAGATTGCGACATGTTCAAAATGTAGTTTCGAACTGTTATTAAGTTTTTTTTTTACAAAATAAGAACTTACTTCAAATGTAATTAAACAGCGATTGGACGGTGTATATGGGGAAGCAACCCCCTCATATTCTACCGTAAAAGAATGGGCCAAATTTTGAATGGGTCGAGGAAACATTGAAGACGAAGAGCGTGCAAATCGGCCCAGCCCTTGGAGGGGCTCACTTCTGAAAGCATCACTCTTGTCGAAGAAGAAATTATGAAAGACCGGTGGCTCAAAGTTACAGAAATAGCAACAAGGTTGGGCCTTTGTAAAACATCAGACTTTCAAATTATTCATGAACATTTAAACATGAATAAAGTTAGTGCGGGATGGGTGCCTAGACTTCTTTCCTCATCCAAAAGTAGCAAGTTATCTGTTGTCAGGCATTTTGGAGCTCTGCTGTAGCAACGGGAAAGAAGTACTGCAAACCATTGTTACAGGAGATGAAACTATGGTATTCCTTTGAGATCTCTTGTACAAAAGATAATCAATGGAGTAGCGTAAACCTGGCGTAGCACCGCCTCTAAAGGCCAAGGTCGCCCAACCAAGAAGATCTTGGCCACAATCTTTTGGGACTGTGAAAGGATTGACTTCAAGGAGAGGAACATCACATTAAATGGAGAGTACTATGCTGGCCTACTGCACAGACTACGTACTTCCATCAAAGAGAAAAGGCAAGGAAAGCTGAGTGAGGGTGTGCGCCTTCTTCACTATAATGCTCCTGTGCACACAGCTCTTCTTTTAAAAGAAGCTGTGGAGAAATGTGGCTTCAAGGAGATCGACCATCCACCCCACAGCCTAGATCTAACTCCCAGTGACTATTTTCTCTTCTCAAAACTCAAGAAGGACCTTCGAAGTGATGTTATCTTAAGTGTAAGGAAGAAGTGATGGATGCTGTTTATGTCCATTTTGCAAACAAGACTTCTGACTATTTTGGGAGGGGGGGGGGGGTTGAACTGATAACTCAAAGACGTGAGAAGTGTATTGCAATAAAGGGTAACTATATTGAAAAGTGAAATATAGTTTTTGTCTTTATCATACCTAGAAAATTGTTAGGTCGGAAACTTAAGGACCTACCCTCGTACATAGGTGCGCTCGCCGGAACATTCTAACGATATTCAGTTTGTCATTTCATCTTCATTCTCATGGTAAATGCACAACCTGTACAATTAAACTGTCATCTTTTGAATGCATTACTTGTAGCAACATGACAAAAACATCTGATCAAGAAATACAAAATATTTAAAATTTCCACGCGGATCACTTTCTGACCGAGAATTTGCTGAGTTTATGTATGTACCCTCAAGTGCATTAATTATGAAAAAGTACACCGTGCAAAAGAATTTGTAAGTTTTGAAGCACAGAATGCTAATCATGCACAATTCCAAGTATTGTAGAACTCACAGAAATTGTGGCAGAAAGTGTCAAAGAGTTTTCTTCTAGTGATATTCCTCGTCGCCTGCTATAACAAATAAAGCACAAAATTGCCAGTAAAGAAAAAAGTGTGTGGTAGGATATTTAGTTGTGGTAATGACGATTTTTCATTTAGTATAATATGCTTGAAGTTGGAAAAGTAAATGTAGAAGAAGTTTCACATTTTAACTTTAACACTGGTCTCTGGGAATGTCTTGGGCGTGAGTACCTGTTTTCCCAATCTCTTGCTCTTTTCTTAAGTTGTCCAGAAGTAACGTTCCTAGTGTCTCCTTTGCTGATAAATTTGCTTTAAATATAAAATAAAGAAATGTTAAGGCTTACCAAGATGAAGTGTTAATAAAGTAGACACTTTTACAATTAATTTTTTTCTGGACTGAGTACAATGGAGGAAAATGTTGCTCTTCTTGAGATTCTCAAAATGCTGTTACGCGAATGCCTACCCTAGCGTAGGCAAAAGCTACATATGTATATAACAATAACCCCAACCACTGTGCTCCTCTAACACCACAGTTAAGAGTTTTCCGCAACGTCAGCTAACCAGCGTTTTCTACCCGCCTCTTCTCTCTTGGTGTGGAAACCCGCAACTTTCCGGCAGGACGGGTCCCAGAGCCTCCACTGGAGCGAAAACTATCTGCCTCTCTTCTTCTCTCCCTTCCTCGGGTAACTTGCATGTAGCAGCCTTGCTGAAATTGTCCTTTTGTGGAACGTTCTCCGTAGCCAATTTTCTCCTCTTTGAAGGACTCTGCCACGCTTCCGACGTCGCGGTTCTTCTGATAAGCCACATGTTATTTACATAGCGAGATATCGTCCGTTTTTCAGGATAGCTTGTTCTGCAGAAATGAGAGGCAAGTTTCACAAGAACACTTCAGAATAAATTATATGAAACTCTTTAAGGATATTGAACTACTCAGAAATGGATACCTGTAAAACCTTCATTGCCGTCATCCTGGTGACAAACTGTGTATCTGCAACGGATAACTGAACCCCTAACACTGCAACATAGAAATATGAAATCAGGCTCAGAAAGAAGATTGTATCAGAAAATAGCATTGCTAAAGTCTCTACTGGAATGGCCATGTACACAGAAAACAGGAGAAAAGAATTTAAAAAAAAAAAAAAAAAAAAAAAGGTTCTTCGTAGAATTTGCTAAACGCAAGAAAACCAAAAGATAGATAGGTGGATATCCAGTTATTGCTGGTAATCCCTCTCTAACAAGCCTTTGCTAGTTTCGTAGCTTAGCTTATCAAAGTTATATTTGTTTGTGTTTAGCTTATATTCTATTTTTAGTTTAATTAATTTATAAACTGTAATGCCAGCGAACGGAGTGACTCAGAGGTAACGTTTGAGACTCGTATTCAGGAAGTTCTCAGTTCAAATCCGTTGCAGCCAGCCATATTGATTATTTATTTATTATTTTTTTTAGATCTTAGATTTATTTTTCAAAATTTTTCCACTATTCCATTTTCATATCGTTTCATTCCACTGTACTGGATGCAGGGTTGTGTCAGACGAGGCGGGCTGGTGGTGTGTGGCGTGTCGGTGAATTGCGCTATTAAGAGTCCTAGCCGTGATGTATGGTGGGTTTGCTTTATGGACACTTGGACAGCTATCACGTAATACCGACGTGTCTTTTACAGGCTTACCATCTGAGAGAATGTTAGGGATCCCGCCTACATCCATGTACCCCGACCTCATGGATCTGGCCGTCCATGAATCCCTTCCTCTTGAAGGTGCCTCCATGAATACATAGATTCTAAAGGCTCACTAGTGTAGGCGCAATGCCAAATACCTTTTCTGTCCCACCCTATCCTATCCTATCGTGTCATTTCTTATTGTTGTGTCCATGCCTGCCTATTTCAGCATATCCAAACTGTGCTTGCCTACTCTTCAACGTTTATTTATTTGTGTGTTAATGTCTTCTATCTTAGTTTACCAATTTTATAATTGAGTGTTCTTGGCTTCTATGTTACTTTTATTACGTTATCAATTACTTTTTGAGTTGGTCAAGGTTGTCTGTACATTTATTGTGTGAGGGGATACTTTTAAACAATATTAACTTTAAAGCATAGTTGTAACGTACTTGAGTAAATTGTATTGTTCATATTGGAAATTTGAACATTGGATGGGAAGGGGTAATTATCCCATTGAAACTCCTTCCTTCCCCGTTCTCCTTTCAGTTGTGGTTGTCTCATAAGCTAATGAGTTTGTATTTTAGATCCTTGTTGAAGATTTTACTAAAGACAAATACATGGAAGAACATTTCAATAACTGCTGTTTACACACAATGCCTCTTCGATCCAAAAGGCGATACGGAGTAAAACAGATATCTTGTTGCCATGGGCTCAAGAGATTTTCTAAAATATTCCAAGCTCGGTTCCTTGCCTTTATGATACTCCCATCTTCCTTCTCTCTAAATTATGGCACACAAATTCCATTTCCTCATCTTAGACCCAATGGAATTGCCTTCCCCAACAGGTCTGCCTTTTCTTGCAGACGCCGTTGGCGATGTTCACAAACACTTTGCATATCAGCCTTTCTGATACGCCATTATTGCTTCATCCCTGTTTGGTCCGCCTGGCGGTATGTACACGCACAAACGGCTCAGTAGCCCTGAATAATTGAGCTTTCCCCTCTCCCTCAACAAAAGAACGACTGACTGCTCTTCGCATTGCTTTATTTACTGCACACGACAGCCTACGGTAATAAAGCAAAAGGATGGAGAGTGGGATATTCTCCCAAGCTTTTATACTCATGCAACTTATATGAAAGCAGGGATCATAATTTCACCCAACTCCCCCAAAATCTGGGAATAATTTGTGTTCCGCACTGTCAAACAGAATAGGGATTTTTGTAAAATTTACTGCAATGAGTGAACAATATTTTCGCCAAGCAATTCACGTTTAAATGACATGAAAAGCATGCAGAAAGATATATGAACCCTTCTGTTTACTTACCCATTTTGTTTACTATTTTTTCCCTAAAATATGCAAATGGTTGTTGTGTGAAATGAAACAAAGACAGTTGCGTTTTGCAAATGATCGGTGATGCTTAGTGCTTAGGAATTATTACAACCAAGTATGGTCATGCAATATACAGAGGAGTTTTGGATGAAATTGATACTATTGGTTCTGGTTTTTTGTTATTATATTATACATCGCATACCTATGACGTGATATACAGAATAGTTGCTTCCAAATTGTGCCATTAATCTAAAATATAAACACGCACATACACTCAGGCAAAGACATATTATCCTAGATCTATTTGTTTTGGATCCTGTTATTCAAAAGTCATTCCCTGACACATTAGCTATGAATGAAAACAAAAAATGTAATCCGGTTGCCTTAGTTAGGACATGTGGAGATAGCGTGCCAAAATACATACAGGATAACAATATAATTAAGAGTTGGTAATAGAGGTTGGCCAATACGTAACCGCCCTGTGAGAGAATATGATGGCACAAGAAGAATGGGGGCAGACCATCGAGAAGCCGAGGTCCACGTTGGGTTGTAGAGCTCAAGAAGAAGAAAAACAAGAGTTTACCGCCAGATTTCTTTTTTAACTACTGTCGCTTTAACTACTACACTTTTTTCAGACCTTTATTTTAAAGAACAAAACCAATTTTAACACAGATAGGAAGTATGGGTTTACTTTTATTATTGTTTAGTTGTAACAAAATATTAAATTCTTTGTGTATTAGATAATTACATATTTTATGTTCATGTGTTGATGATAGCCAAATAGGTTCTGGTTTCACCAGTCCTGTAATTTCTATTGCAATAGGAAAGAAGATGCAGGCGAAATGTTTGAGATGTTATAAGTTTTTAAAAAATATAAATTTAACTATATTAAAAAATAAATCCACATAAAAATTTGGGATAAAAGGTTCAAAATTATTGTGCTGAAACAGATTACAACCGTAGGTCATAAAATTACTAAAATAATTAAAATAGTCATAATTTTAAGTCAAGATGTTTGCTTTTCTTTTTTTCCTTCTGCTGTTTTTGACCTAGAGCTGTCTTTGTAGCCGCACCGGCTCAAAACGCAATATCACCCATATAACAGTAACTTTCATTTTGGAATTTGCGAGTGCGTTCTAATTCGGAACCGGCTCCGAAACTGTAGACCTTAAACCGCTAAGCTAAATAGTACATATATTTCGCTTTCGGTACGTTCTTTTGGAAAGTAACATACAAGGAATCGTTATGCTGAATGTTGAAATATTCTATGTGGAAAGTGGGTTTAGCCCTACTGTGAAACAAAGTAAACATTATATGGCATATAATCACAAGATGTTCTGTAAAATATCAAATAAAAATATTCGTATTCGAAATATACCTAGCAGTGTTCTAGAACTTGTTGAACCTTATGAAATAACATAAATAATCATAGGTGAGTTAGAAAAATTACAAATTAGAATGTTTACAGTTTCTCCACTCCTGTCAATATTTGTTGCAAAAAGTTGACTTAATGGGTGAACTTCAGAATGCTTTGTATAGGGAACTTAGCTTGGAATGTTGATTACTTGCTGTAAATGAGCAAGAGACACAGAATGCGGAAATAGTATGTATATTGCGATGCAAATAAATGGTAAAAGAATCTGCTATGTGCAGATGTGCGTGTTATTTTTGAATGGTCGCTATTTAAAAAAAACGTTTTTTATTTTAAATATTACATGTATGTATTTGTTTCATAAACAACATACCGTAAGAGGCTTTTCAATGCCGTTGCTACGGGCAATATAGAAGCGTTTTCCTGTTTTGCGTAATTATGCAAACTGTAATATTACATTTATAAAGACTTCATCTGTTAGTTCCTGCTGCAGTAGTGTTGTAAGTAATTATAACAGAACTACAACAACCAGACGTGCGGTCGCAAAATGTACAGTAGGGACAGCTTGAATATTTTGCATGTATTTTTACTAGTACTTCTCTTCAGACCTAACTTGATATTAGGTATCATATGGTAAAACTGTAAAGCGCGAAAAACACAATATAGGGCTTTTAGAGATCAGAATTATAAAACTAAGCCTTGCTAACTCCTTAACCTAACTGTTTTGTATCCCGGTAAAATTCAGAAAAGTGCACTTTCTGAGTTAAATGTAAATGTTTATTTATTTACCCTGACGGGAGTTAAGGCCATGGGGCCTTTTCTTCCACTCTACCAGGATAAAAATACCAGAAAAAATACAGAGTTCATTATTTCATAGTTATATCAAATGCAGAAAAAAGTCAAATTATATATATAATACTGCATGTAAAGGTTACATATTTTAATATAGTTAGAAAGTTGATAAAGACAGTATTAGAATTTTATTTGTTCTTCAATAAGGGGAAGGAAGGAGGAGAAGAAGAAAAAGAGAAGGAAGAAGAAGAGACGAAAGACTAACTGTTGTGATTCCTAGAGTTAAGATGACAATTTAATCTATATCTAAAATCCTAAACAAAAATGAAGTGCTATAAAACCCATAACGAAAAACCGAATTTCTAAAGGGTTATATAAATGGGGATTTATATATAATTTTTTTTGTTCTTATTTTTGTTTTGGTTAGTAACATTAATATTTTGAATTTAAGACATGTAAACAGCAATGATGAGTAAAAAAAGAAAAGGAGCAGGATCGTCCAAAAAAAATGTACCTATGAAAATTTTATGGATAGAAAGCAGAACAGAAACAAATTCTTTCGGACACTGCGTTGTCGTGCAGGTCTTGACTCCAAAGATACAAAAGTGTTTATAGGTGGTCAAAAGGAAAACACAGTAACTTGTCTTAAACAAATAATTTATGTTTCCAAAAATGTATTATCACTTCAGTAGATCACATGCTGTAACTAATTAATGGAAGTTCAAGTACAGTAATCGTTCTTAAGTCGTACCTACTGTACGCCTTACCTATACACTGAGTGACATTGTGTGACTTGGCTAAATTGATGTGCAGACTCTTATGATTGCAACTCTGACAATGACGTTGGTTTAAATTTCACTGATTATGACACATATCACATCGCAACGTAACTACTGTTGATCCTTATCGATACCTGTAGCTCCATATTGAAGCATCTGAGATCATTTGTTCTCATTCTCAAAATACTTCACTGTCAATTTTCTACTCGTAAACCCTTTATAAATATTTTTGCGCATTATATTTATAGATTTAGAGGCTAGTGTGATAGAGAATCAATAATTTTTATTCATATCACTAAAGATTCAAAATGAAAAATAAATAAAACTGGAAAATGAAAATATTAAAATAATATAGGAGTAAACTTTTTTTACTGAATATTGTTCTGCTGAAAATTACTAAATCTTTATCCTAAAACTTGATATGACATTTAATCAAGGGCAAGTACATTATTCTTTTACTAGCAGGTTGCTGCAAACTAACGCAAAAGTCTTGCATGCTCTTTAAATGTTTAGATGGGAATAATATTAACGCATTTCGGTGTCGGGAGTCGAAACTGACATCTCCATAACGCTATCAGATTGAATTTAAAATGTGATTAACTGCGGCAGTGCTTATAGAACTGTTGGTAACAAGGCAATTATATCGAAACGCTATCTGATTAATCTTTTGCAACTACGTACTTATGTTCTGATGCTGGTAACTTTGTACCAAACAGAGTTGAGGAGAAACTGAAGTTGCACTACACAGCCTTACTTCCCCATCTCGTTATCTCTCCGCGGTGCACCGTACAGTCTACATTAATGAATCACTTCGGTATATCATGAAACACGAGCGTTGGCTAACCCCTAAGTCTTCTCCGTTACTTTATTGCCCATCCAGCAGTTTCCTATTTCCCACGGGAGCAGTTCGTCAACATTCTCCTGTCCACATATGAGGACCCCTCCTCTTCATCTCTCTCCCCTCTAATAATTTCTGGCGCATCGGCAAAATTCACAACGTTTTACTTGAGCTATAAAATATCAGCACCTTATCATCGTCTTCTCAGCTGCTTCTTCTTCGCCGAGAGTGCTTTTAGGAGTTTAGTATTGTATTAAAAGGATTACAACTAACATAGAAGAAGAACAAGAGGCTAATAAAAGATTATTCAGAATATAATTCAAATAAACTAAACATAAGTCATGCAACATTCTTAAGCATTTCAAACGAACAAATGTAAATTTTATGCAAAATGTTTTATATTTATATTATGAAGTAGTAGAGCAATTAATATTCCAATAAATATACTTATTACTGCATTATTCACATTTTCGCGAATATAATAATGGAGATTTCTTTATACAACTTATTTAACAGAATATACACTTTCAATATTACTGGGCAACTTTGGCAGATGAAAAGAGAAGCATCTGTTTATAGGCAATGCTGAAGAAATCTGTGCACTTTTATATATTGTGTCATTCAATTATGTGTGGCCGACGCGGTGACGGAGACTCATCGGCCGATAAGCCTTGTTCAAAGACAGCTGGACTATATTAGAATCAAGGTGGGCAGGTTAAAACAAACGTCAGTCGTAGAAACACTCGAGTGATAAACAATATACCTGTTTCAATGCACTGAAAAATTACGTCACGCAAAGAAATGCTGGAACTGTCTATCTTCAGTTCCCACACATTTCTGGTAACGGCTTATTACCCATTAACCATTAATTCATTTTGAAAAATTAATTTTAATTTGGATTTGATGGAGGAGGATATCTCGGTACTTCGACCTTGCTCAACGGCTGGCCGTTTATGCCTGCGTCTCCATCACTGGTACCTCCGAGAGGAAGGACCAGTGCGATCAGTAGTGCTTTCCCCGCGGCACGTGGTTTTTCCTATGAGCGAGTCCCTACTCGTTTGCTTTGGTGGGGATAGCAAGCCTGCTTGTTTACTTGTTGACCGTGCTGACTGTCACAGTCATAAAACGTTCCTGGATGCTTGTGTTGTTCGTTACGTAATTCGATAGTATACATAAAGTGTATTGTGTCTTATGTGTTTACAACGGCTCTGCGCACATTCACATGTGTTAACTCAATAAGCTCGTGAAGTTCGAAGACTGCTTCAAGCAAAATTCTGGGATGTAGACGCTCCATATCGTAAATCAGTTCATAAGTTGTATAAAAATTTCAGGAAACTGACTCTAAGAAAAGTGTCCGAATTTCTGAAAATAAACTACAGCGAGTGATGAATAATTTCTTACAGAGACACCAAAAATGTGTGGAGAATGAAGGTGAGTAGTTTCAGCACCTCATTTGTTAATTTAGTAAGTAATAGCCTCTTAAATTGATTGTGTATTGTATGCTTGGTTTTTTTTTATTGTTTTACCTTCCCGCTAATCATCCAGACTGGGCTGACAGGCCAACAGGAAAACGAGGACACTCTCGTCCATAGGCAAAACACTCCGGGGGAAAACAAAGCTGATCGCACAGTATAAGGGAGCTGGAGACACCCCGCCGGGGGTCAAGATCCACGAGAGATGATGTGCGGACAAAGACGATGTCCCTAACAATTTCCAGATAAAGCACCTCCTCGCCAGGACAACCGCCTTTAAGAGATTCGAGCCGCTGAAAAGACCCAATTCATTACCATATGCCGGAGCAGAAACCTTTCTAAATTGCAACAAAACTCAAACCACACCAGTCTACTTTCAGTCCTGTGACAGAGCTGGAAGGAAACGACGTGTATGGGAGAACGAAAAATTCGTGGACAGTAAAGATCCATCCCAGGATTTGCCTAAGCAACCAGGGAGAAACCATGAAAAAACCGAAGGTCAAGATGATCGGCTCCAAGAGATTTGAACTCAGGATTACCCCAGTGCAGTCGCAAGCGTTACCGTTGATTCCCCAATTCGGTTATTACATTATTTATTACAAGCTTACATTTAGTGGGAAAGGGGGGCCTTAGAATATCATGAATAATTTCTTTTTAGAGATATCAAAATTTTAGTTTTGAATGACTCTATACAATACTAATAATACTCTCTGCAGAGTGTCTTTATTATCATAGTTGATTACCTGGTTATTTGCTTATAAGAACACTATCATGAAATTGTTCTTTTGAGAGTTTACTACTACTACTACTATAACTACTACTACTACTATTATTATTTGTATTATTATTATTATTATTATTATTATTATTATTATTATTATTATTATTTTCCTTAAACTGCTTCTGAATATTTTCGCAGGGATGGAATAACTACGTTTTTTGCATCAACTGCATTTATGATTTTATTTAATTACCAATTAAAGTATCTCTACCTAATGTGGCCTTCCTGTGTTTACATTTACAAGAAAAGAATCACAACTTATTCTTTTATGCCATTTTTTTTCTCCTCCAAGTTTAATGGTACCTTTTCGAGTGTATGAATATAACACAATATCATAATTTACACTTGATACACCAGTGTGAACAAATAATTTCAATCCCATGTGTAAGGCTTCTTTTGCAGTACTACTGTAAGGTCTCAGTATAGAGCACCATCATCTCGTCAATGGACTACTCACATTCCAGATCAATCCAATATCGGGCCTATTAGCAATTTGATTTTCTGTTAAGGGGAACATATCGAGAAATAATAATAATTCAAAAGAGTTCCCTTATTTTGTGTTTCTTTCTGAGAGCTTTTCAAATAACTCTCATGGCCATTACTAAGAAAGGATTGTAAGCAATGAGCTTACTACATTTCCAGACAGAGAAGTTAATTAAGAACAGGAAACAGGAATCGCTCTAACTTTGTAGTCATACAAATATCTTAATCGTAATCGCCCTCAGATGACAGAGGAGTCAATTGAAAGGTTAATTGGAATGTGATTCCCCACGGTCCAATGACAGAGTATTAGTATGTGCTCTGGGATTGTACCGAGCTAAAATTTCACTGCAAGATCACTTTGGGTGATGAGTTTCGGTCTTGCACAGCAACATCACAAGTTTTCTCCTTTCCCTAATTTATTTCGTATCTTCTTCCACTGATCAAAGATTACCCTTTTCAACCCTCAGATCTATTTTTCTGTCTACGCTCCACAGTTCTAAGGTTGGTACCAGTAAGCTGATATTGTTAGCATATCGTATCCAATTTTGATAATGTTTTTGTACTTAAATACTTTACATTCTTTTCTTGCGTAATTTTGTATTTTTGTATTTTACAATTATTTTATTCTGCTTTAGTGCGTACTAGAAACAGTTCGTGTTTCATGAGCCAAAAATATGGTAACCATTATGTTGTAAAATCTTATTGTTTAGCATATTTAAACTATGTTAACACGATATTAACAGTTGCTGTACTTTCCTGAAATTGTATTCGTTGCTTATATCGATAACTAAATGATAGAGTTTTTTTTTAATCCAACTTTTATCGAACTGATACATTCTGAATTGTACTAATTTCAATATAAGATCCTTTTAAATAAATGTAGTTTGTTTGTTTTGTATTTATGAAGACAGATTGATAAAACAGCTACCTCAGAATAATCCTTTTCATTACTTAGATTCTGTCTTTCCTCAGTTAGAGACAGTTGGCAGCCTGGAACTCATAAATGACTAACAAGAAACAATACTGCTAACTGCTCTTGCCTGCGGTGGTTCTGGTCTTTGAAAGGTAGTACATTTGCATTTATTGCGAATGTGGTTCACAGTGGGAACTTCCATAAACTCTTTCCTTTGCCGTTTATTCCTACCTTAAGCAATGTTTATTTCTGTCTAGTTTGTATCTGCCATAAACTCTCCTTTTCTACTATCTTTGATAACCTACCATAACATGCTAGAGGCTAGCAGCTTCTTCACGCAATGTCCAACATCAGAGTATTACCTCAGAAATTCTGGTATAACTGCTATAAAACACGTTGTTTTTTTTTCTCATATTAAAACTTATCGCATCCCCTTTATTTTTCATTGTTTCCATAAATTCTTTATATTAATTAGTTTGCCTTTAGGACAGCGTTAATTTGTTGTATATTGAAATAAATTGCTTTATTGTTATTATTATAATAATAATTTTTACTTTTGATATAACTCTTATCATTTTACAGAAATTACTTGAAAGTATGTTATTGAAGGTAGAAAATAACATACAACAAACACTTTAACAATGAAGTATATATCCTCTGCTCTAAGTTTTACTGTCAAAAATACATTCCAGATACATTTAAACCATACCCCAAATCAGAGTGCTTTTCAGACGCATGCCTTTTTCATGTTCTTTTAATTCCGCAAGCTCTCTGTCATTATAATGAGAATTCCGGAATGACTGATTTGCTATAACCAAGGAAATCAAAAACTGACGTGTGGCAAAACGCACTTACTTAAGTCTAGTGTTTTGGTCTTTGAATAGATTCCATTTCAAATCGCATTTGTAATTATATCAACATTGTAAAAAATGAATTCAATTTAATTTGAATAGTTTAATCTCAATATAAATCGATCGCTTATTAATTCCAGAAAAAGTGCGTTTAACGTAAAAAATGATAATGATGATGATGATGATGATGATGATAATAATAATAATAATAATTGGAATATAAAATAAATTTGTAAGTGTTGTTATATATATAAAAGAACATTTAGAATGAATATCGAACAATGCAGGAAAGGAAAAGAATTAAAAGAAAGAAGAATTAAAATAAACGAGGATCTAAAGTGAGGTAACAAATAGTACGTCATACAATGTTTGAATAACATCATTTCTGAAATTAAGAGTCATCAAAATAGTCAGTGAAAAATTAAAGACAAGTAAAATAAATCTGAAATAAAACCAGGAACTATATTTCATTCTGAAGATGCATAAAATGTTAGTCACATTTTAAACCTAAAGCTAACTAACATCTATGCTTAGTAAAAAGAATGTATAAAGACGCGTTGCTAGTCTTTACAAAGCCTTTCTAAAAGGTTCTACAATATCAATAATTATTTTAAAATATTAAGATGATAATTCAGAATCAAGAACTTTCTAAGATTGTGTGTAGCCTTGGAATAGCATCAGGCATAATAATTTCATTTAATTTATTTATATTTTACAAAAAATCTGAATTTAGGTTAATTACTCTTGGTTGCATTTCCTTTTATTTGTTTACCATCAATTTCTCAGTGCAAAAAAAAAAAAAAAAAAAAAAAAAAAATCAGCAAGCTCCATAGACTGAACTATATGATTAATAAACTTGTATTTCAAAACAATGAGCTTGCCTCTCGAACTTAATATGGTCATTTTTAGAAGATCCTAATTTGTGCGCTCTTGAATCTTTGGCGCATAATTATCTGTCTTTAATCTAAAAGCTTGTTGAGAAATTGGAAGATACTGTTCTTGCAATACAAAATTCCTGATGTAAATGCAGATTTTACAGAAAATACAGAATATACCGAAAAAGTTCCCCAGAACACTGTAAACAGCCAAAAATAAAACAATTTTACTGACTGAGAAAGCAAATTTGAATTAATTTATAAAAACTGCTGTGTAAATTATGAAACAAACACCAGAACACAAGTTTTAAAAAGTACATTCTTTCAATGTGGATCCTATTAATGAATATTGAAAAGAAGATATTGGTTACATCCAATTTGTAAACTCTGCTAAGGACTGAATAAAATTGTCTAAATAAATAAATTAATTGTATTTTTAACGAAAAAAAAAACAGATCAACACTAACAGAACTACAAAGAATTACATTCAAAGAATGAAATAAACAGAATTCCAAAAATGTCCTAAATTATAAATTAAGGGGTATAGACCTAGTATGTGGCTAAGGCGATAGCATTTTGAACTCGTATTCGGGGGATTCCGGGTTCAAATCCGGCCCGGCCATCCTGACCTTGGATATTTCCTAATCACAAAGGTGAATGCTTTGATGGTTATTTGTATTTCACGAATTTCTTTCCTTCCTTCCTTCCTTCCTTCCTTCCTTCCTTCCTTCCTTCTTTCTTTTTTTTTTCTTTCTTCTTTTTTTTTTTTTTTTTTTTTTTTAATTTCCTCTCATTTCATTTTCTTGTTCAGATTTGCAAGACCAGGTGACTTGGTGTGCAGTGAGCAGTGCTGCAAATTGCTTGTTGGAAAAATTACCCTGGCGTCTGATGTAGCAGCAACTCTTCTGAGGGGCTCGAACCCCTTGGAGGAGACCTCCGTCGGGATTGTAACAAATCGAAAGGAATCTGGGAACGATAGAGATCCCGCTTGTATCCGTTTAAATTATTTCATTTTTATAAGGGTAGATTGATTCCTACTTTGTTTTTAATTTTTTTGTGACGGTATCAACCAAAGCGCTAAAGCACATAATAAAATATGAGAAAGGTAGTAACACGTTAAACGAGTGAAAAGAATAAAAAAAAATATATATTTAAAAGTCAGTTCTTAATCATATTTGTAGGAGTCAATTTGCATTTAAGCGTTTTTGTTTTATTAGACTGGAAATAAGGTTTATTATTGAAAACTTTTATTCTATAACAACTCTTTCCAAAATAGAACAAAAATAATAACACACAAACAATAATATAACAAATTCAAACTGAAAGTATCTGTTGCCCTATAAACCTGGCCGCTCTAACTTTATCCTTTTCTCCCGGAAGTTTTGAAGAATACTAAAGACCCTCGTTGGGCTTCCGTGTGTCTGAAATCCTCCTCGTCTCACCTAATCCTAGGACAAGATAGACTTAAAGTCGACAATTAAAAAGCTATTTAGGCTGGAACACCTCGAGCGTCTTATACCTTGGAAGAAAGAAGATAATTAGAATGACTTTTTAATACTTATTACATTTTATTAGCGTTTTCCACCCTAAGTTGATGTAGAGGGTTTTGTTGTAGATGTTTTACAGATAATTATTTTCATCAAAGTCAGAGCATTTATTTATCTGTCATTTAATCGGGGACTAGGGGACTGAGTTAATCAAATTGGAATATTTGGATTGAAGTATTAAGAATTAAAATATTGTAATATATCATAATGTTATAAAAATGTACAAATTACATGTTTGTTTATCAAAAATTGATTGACATTGTTGTCTTCTGGAATTACCTAAGGCACTGATTTTATTTGCTATATTTTAATTTTAATTTGTTTTTGTGTTTATTTTATTATAATATTTTATATATTGATATATGAGAAATAAATTCATTCATATTTGTGATTTTAAAATATTAATGTTGGTTTTAAATATTTTTAGAGAGCATGGGGCATTATTTCATAATAGATGAGGCATAATGAAGAAGCTTTAAAAAGAAAATGGAAAAAAAAAAACTTATACTTTCACTACAGATGCAGATGTGAAAGAAAATGAGAAAGGACTGTCCAAAATAATCGTGAGATACAGACCATCTGGGAATAAGGTTCTTCCTTGAACGAGGGAAACTTCGAGGAATTTCACAATAACACGATTTTGCTTTTCATTCCTTTAGATTTTATGCTTAGGAAAATTCTGAATGTTCTTCTACTCCACATGTACAAAAATTACTTCAGAGCAGGGAGAAAAAGCACGGCAGACACGGGCCTGTTTTTCTGGTTTATTGCAAACATTAAATCAATTTATTAACAGTTTAAAAATAAACTAAAGACAAACATTAACGATTAAACTGGTTTTCTACTAATACTTATAAAACGCAAATTTGGGTATCTATGTATTGGTGTTTCAAAACCAACGCATAATTTAATTCTAAAAGGCGTTTATGTAATCATTAATTGACAAAGTTATTACTTTATTTTAATAGGAATTATAAATGGAATGAACTAGACTCCTGATGTTCCCTCCTTTTCAGCTGCCATTTATGGATTTGAAGTTTTCAACATCAATTTGATGGTATTTAACTTTTAACTGTGATGGGTTCTCTTCGTCAGATCTAAAAGCTGTCACTCCTGAAAATCAGAACTGAGATCCAACATCATTCTTTGGAATATTTATCTGAAAAGTGTGAACTCTTTAAATTCGACTTGTTGAAGTCGCCTAGATCCCAAAAGAGATGCAGTACTTGATCGTATTCATGAATTTTGGCCCAACATTACTTTTACATCCAGTACCAAGATTTTTGGCAGCAAGAGTTTTTCTGTTTTATTATACAATCTCTCTCAGAATTTCTACGACATTTACATTTGTGATACCTCTGGAGACACTTACATGCAACTGCATCCAAATTCAATCAAAAGATTGAAAATGAGAAAGACCAAAGCCACATTAATGTTGATTTACATAAATCCATATAGTAAGTAGTTATTACCTGTAATAATTAATTAATTACTGTTAATAAAAGTGTTTAATAAAACGCTATAATTGCTTCGACAATTGCATAAAATAAGTTTATTATATTTTTTATTTTCTATCAATACAGATACGAACTTAAGGTTCAATGATGTTACTGTTAAAAATATCGTTACTTTCTTGGATGCTACCATATTCCTTTTTGATGAATATTCATCAAAGGAAAAATAAACTGGTTTCAAGATCAGGGTTTCTTAACCTTTTCTAGTGACGTACCTTACATTCAATACAGGATATGAGATGTACCAGAAAGCAAATTTTCCAGATAAATTCGTAATTTTGTTACAAGGTCAAACTAAGCATTTATTTACATTTATAACAATACTAGTGATTTATTTATTATTTATGTAGTATTTATAATTATTTATTGAAGACAATTTTGTTCAATCTATTCTTATTTAATGGATTGCTTTGTGAAATGTCTTAAAATGAATATAGTTAAGAATAAAATATTGCGAATGAATGTATAAACAAACGACAAACATATATTTCTGATACTGGTCTCCAGTACTCAGATTACAATTAGTATATAAACTTTATAAATTTAACTAATTTCTGACTATACTTTTTTGTTTTAATGCGAAGGCTGTGTAGTTTAACTACACACAGTTCTTTAATGTTTGGTTTCAACTAACTTAATTTTAATCTTAAATAGGCATCAACATTCAACCCATTTCTGTACTTGCTTTTGTATATATAAACTGGGGAAGAAAATCCCCAATCACAAAGGTAAATAATCACAAAGCTCACAAAATTTTTACTGCTTTTTTGAATACATTGGAATTTTCCTTTTTTCTTTCCAGCCAGAAATCTGTTAAATTCATCTTCCTGATCATTTGACTGAGACTTGCATCACGTGATAGCTCAAGGAAGGAGTTAAGGTTTCTAGTAAGATTTTAGCAATAGTTTCTAATCCAGGGTTTCGGGGAAGTATGCATTGAAATCTGAGATGAGACTTCCAAGGTGTTCACTGCTAGTTCACAATAAAGACGAATTTTGTTTTCACATAAGAAAGCATCTAACCACGAAAGGCAGGTGTGTTTCCAATATTGATTTCTGTTATCGAGAAGCTTAGTTTTTTCTTCATTTTTTATTCTGAATAAATAATATGGAAGTAAGCGCACCCTGCAAACTTCAGCTTGTTGAGGCGGCAAAATGCATCTGCCAAGTAAACCAAGCGGGCAAGCCACAGTTTATCATAAGTCTGAGGATGAGTCGGAGAGAAAAATCTGCACTTCTGAACAAAGTTCAAACAGATGACTCAATACATTTCCCTCAACAACCACCTAACTTCAGTGTGAAGTAAAAGATAAACATGTTCAGCCACTCATTTCATTGAACAAAATGGAAAATAATTGCAAATTCATAACTCAGGATTTAATGCAGTTGACAACTTTCATACTTTCATTTAAAGCTGTCTTTAGAGCAATACGCTCTTTGTGTTAAGCTAATATTGATATTATTATTATTATTATTGTTATTATTATTATTATTATTATTATTTCCATTACTATGAATGTTGTTATTATCATTATTATTTTAACTACGTTTAGCAATGGAGGTATGACTTATATACTGATTTATTTAAGTAATATACTTTTTTGTGTACTATGAAAGCTGAACGCGTGCGAACGTTGCAAAGTTAATACGATATGTTAATTTGAATAAATGTATTCATTCATTCATTCATTCATTCATTCATTCATTCATTCATTCATTCATTCGTTCATTCATTCATTCGTTCATTCATTCATTCTCCTGATGAATGCTACAACGTACAACTTTTGCTTCTGGGGCCACTTCTTTAATCTTACACCCACTGTTTCGCAGTCATTGCACTTGCTCCATCACACCAAACACCAACACATATTAATTTTCATAAATTCGTCTAATTTTTAAAGTATTTCCTTTGGGGTTATTTGAACAGGCAGTGATTCATAATACAAGAATTCTTCCTTTGTTGTTTCTCCCGCGCCTCAACGACCTCGGGCACCCGTGGGGGTCAAATAATGTGATAGGTACAATATATTGTAGTTAAGTAGTGCTCGTGTACGAGCTTTTTGTTGCTTTCTTGCATAATGTTGCTCTTTGTTGAATGCTTTTCATTAGAAGCAGTGACTTCTGGCAGTGTGGAATTATTTACCCCGCTTACACTCATTTCTCCTTTTGAGCTTTTCGAGCACAGTCCATTAATTAATCACTTATCCATGTTCTGGTTTATTTCTTCTGAATCTGACACAAACTATATATAACAAATGAAAACTTTCATTTAATAATAACAATGCAACTCCACTGTTTTCTTAACTGTAAATGCATCTCCCAACTAAACAAACGACAAAATGTATCCCATTTTTGTCTGATCAAATATATTGGGGTTGCACTCATTGACTGTCGCAGGATTTAAATTGAACTTTCATATTATATTTGTACAGTATCACACAAAAGTCTTTATGATAAAGTAAAATTTATTGTTTACATGTAGTGATAGTAGAACTGTCAAATATTTGTTTGTAAAACAAATGTTAATTTATCTTATTTGCTAAATTTTAACTCACGTACCATCAATGGTATGTGTACTATAGGTTGAGAACCCCTGCACTAGTTGAAAAATCTTCATTAGAACTGCTCATTTCTCTTTCAGAATCTGCTTTTTTCATTAAAAATGGAGTTAACATCTTCTTTGCAATGCCCTTTTACTGTTACTTTGGCTTGTTTCACAGATGGAAGAGTGTGAGAACAACCATTGTGAATTGCTAAACCATCTAATAAGTAAAGGTTAAATTATTTTAGCAGTATCTTCCTCTGCTAAATAGAAGATTAACTAAAAAGAAAAGAAAAAAATAGACGCCGTTATATTTATCTAAGTTTCTTTATTTAACGCTTAAAACAAAACGCCTCAAAGATCCTTCAGCACATCTAATTTAAATTTTTCTGTTATTTTTACTAAAATCTATCAATTGGTGACAAAACAATACATACATAAACATTAATCAGTTATAAAAATGGTAGAAAATGCAATCCATAGATCTTTGTAGCATGTCTGACAAGGGAATGAAAATTCAGAGAATAGAATGCGGGGGTTTCCCATTCCTTTCAATGCCTGCCCACTCTCTTAGGGGATGAAATCAGGGATGTGCTGTAATCCGCATTGCTTTAAAGAGCAAATCTGCAATTTGGTCCAGAATGATGGGGGGGAGCAAAACTTTGATTTTTCGTATGTCAAGGGGAAAGAGAAGAGTAGCATTTTTTTTATCTGATTCTAAAGAGTGCATGAAAAAAATTAAATTTAGATTAACCAAAGGATTTTAGCATTTTCAATATTTAAAAAAGGATACAAACAGAATGCACATTCTGGTTTTTATAAATATCCAAATACAATTACATATATGAATATAAAATAATTAGGTTCATTTATGCAAAGACATTTCATATGTTTCGTATTCTACAAGTAAAGATACATAAGATACATATATATATATATATATATAAATTACAATAACTAGAAAAGCAAAAAAGGAAAAAATACTAAGAACTTGTCTTCTTGGCAGAGAAAAACTCAAGCAGTTGGAAATATAGTGATTACTAATCTGTGACTTTTTCTCAATGTATTATCCTTTTATGCTTTTCTAATTATTCTTCTCTTTTACATTGTTAGTAGTGTTACATTATTTTTCATTTATATATGTATAAGTGTTACGAAATTCCCAAAACAGTTCAAACACTTTCTTAAATAGTGGATTTTAGGAAATTATACGTACAACGCTATTTTTAAATTTTGTAGTTGTAAGTGCTACTGAATAATTTTATTAAATGTTTTTCATATCTGAAATAGTATCTATGACATAGGTCTGTAAAAGGATTAATGTTAATTTAAGATGTAATAATAATGACAACAACAATAAATAATAGTAATAATAATAATAATAAAAATAAAATAATAATAATAATAATAATAATAATAATAATAATAATAATAATAGCCAATCTTTTGCGTTCTACTTTCGTTAATGTATTTAAAATTTAAAATATTTAAAGAACACAAACATTTCTAAACTTCATGAACTACATAATTAAAATGTCAACCAACATCACTTGTGAAACTCTATTTTGATAACCACATAACAGCAGGAAACTTCTAGTAACTACACAAGTGCTTTAGTGAGTATATTACATATTTTATGTAAGAGAAGTTCTTGCCTTCGCTTCAGTGCTCACGTTTGCTACAGAGAAAAGTTACGAGTATCCACTATACCTCAAATTATTCAAGCTGACTATTTGTAAGCAGGCATGGCTTCTTCTATAGTAGTCACAGAGTCGTAAACAACAACCATTGTCTATTCTGCAGAACCTTTTCTCATTCAATGAAAGAGGAAGCTGAAAAAGGAGGAATCGAAGCATAATGCATACTTTTTTAGTTTTATGCAGGTTGTAGATGAGTATACGCGGTAGGGGCAATCATATTGCAACAGATATTGTGACGTCATGAAATGTGATGGCCCACAAGTGGGCAGTCATGTGCAGTAATATCGTCCCGAGGGGAGGTGGGGTTGTAGCTTTGAGAGCAGCAAGCAATATATCATGGCATTCCAATAAATCCTTCTGGTTGCGGTGCTTCTCTTGCGCTGAATTTTTATTGGCACTAGACCTTAGATGAATCACATCTATTTTGGGATTCTGATAGCAATACTCTCTTCTTTTTCATGACTGAAGGGGAGAAATCGAATGAGTCAGTACATGTTTTGGGTTTGCGCTAATAAAATCTGGTTCGTTATGGGACAACCTCAGAAGTCCTTTAGTGCATGCGCTGCCCATTTATGATGATGTCAGCTTTTGTAAGATGAAAAATGGTTTGAGCTATATTAATAAAAAAGTTGATTCAAGTCCATGCTTAATGGCTTTAAAGTGTCTTTATATATCGCTCTACTCTTTCAATTGAATGCGCTACAAACACATCTGGATATGTACTATTTTTCCCATGTCAAAAGGTGCAAAACTTGAAAAATTAAGTCATTTGTTAATACTCGTAAATGAGAGAAATAAAGTTATATGATTCAGCAATTTCCTCCCTGTGTTAATAGTGCAATGTTTTCAGTTATCGTTAATTAGAAACAATTAATATATCAGACACACATAAACAAATGATTGAAGGTTTATTTTCCTAACATTGAGTATGTTCAACTTAAGTGCATGAAGCAGGGATTTACATGGTACTTATTAAAAGCGTAGTGGCAGAAATTAAATTATGAATAATAACTAAGACTATACCTTACCTAACAAAAATAATCTACAATACATAAACTTTATTGCATTCCGAGGATTCATGTGCATAGCTAAAATATAATTAGTATAAATTATTTTAATTTATATATATATATATATATATATATATATATATATTGAATAGTATAATTAATTACATGTGTATGCTATACAGGACATGTTGAGTAAATGAAGTATTTGTCATATTTTAATGTTACAAATGCTCTCATCCATAAGAACAATATACTTATATTTATTTAAATACAATGAGGTGTCAAGCCCTTTATTACATGTGCAGATAGCAACTTGTAGTTAGTTTGAGGCAGATGTTGTTAGCAATGGTTGTGAATTCTGTTTGTTCGTTGTATGTACATTGTATATTAATTGTTTCCGTTAGTTATGCCCTTCTTCAAGGTTATATCATAACCGTAATGAAGTTCCACGCATTGTGTGGCAAGTTGTTTTATGCTGGTCTTAAGCGATTGTACATAAACCTAATTTTTTTAATTTTTAACCATAATTTGATAGCAGTATTAATTGATCTGTCATTGGTCTAGGTTCGAACTGAAGAATATCTTACTTCTATTTGATAACATCGAAATATCTCAACATACAAACCCTCTCCCAAACATAGCTAGCAATATATTTTAAATAAGAAATAGTATCTCCAATCCTGTAGTTTATTCGTTTAAAAATACGTTATCGTTGAAAGTTTAAATTATAGAAAAAATTAGTTATCTACATTAACTTTCATTCCTCCACCTTAGTCAAAAAATGCTATATTTCAAAACAAAAGTAAAGTGGATAAATAAATAAATACGATCAACGATGCCACACTTTCATTTGTTGAACATGCGTTAACTGCCAGGTCATTGATGTGTGAAAGATAATGCAATTATTAATCGGTATTATCATTGTATGAACATGATATGGCTATAGCTCAATGGGGAAATAATGGTAAAACTGAAATTTGAACACAATGGGAAAAAATATAAACACAAATTTTGCAGTTGCCATCTATATTATAGACTTTGCGCATGTATGATGATATTGGACAAGACTGAATTATAATGAGGCTTTATTAAATTAAATTAGACTTCTTTTAAGTGGCATATTATTTAAATCCATATCTCCAACCCTCATCCAAAAATATGAGTAATAAAATGGTACATGGTAAAAAATTTGCTGTTTTCAAAGCAATTATCATTATTTTGAATAAAAATTATAAACAAATATTCATTATTAGAATGTATCATAAACACTTTCAAACAAACTTCTAAAAGAGTAACAGCAATACTGGTTTGTTAAGTAATATTAACGCCTACTTTCTGCATTTTTGGTGATATTTTAGGGATATTTAGGGACCACTAGTTGTCCAAATGATGCTATATATTTATGGTGATTATTTTAGTGCTTCATGCATATTACCTGTGCTTTAGTTCTATGAACATTTAATGACGTATACAGTTAAAACGGTTTTATAGTAAATAAAGATTTTTAAAACCATAATAACGGAGAAAAAGTCATGAATGACGGTAAATCCTGCTTTTAAATACATTAAATATAGTAATACTTAAAATACATGTTACATGAGTGTTTCATATATGCAAACACCATTATCTGTATTACAATGCTAAACTCAAAGTGTAACTTAATATATGTATTGTATATAATAGTATTTCACATAGTCCCACTTTTATTTCCAATAGAATATAATACTTTTATATGTTAGTAAATGAAAAAATGACAAAAATATGTTTTTTAAATTTTTATTTAAATTTATTATATCAATAATGAATACAATCTATTTCTGCAATGCGCTTTGAAGCTAAAAATACATAAATAACATGAAACATGTAATCAGCTTAGTATCCAACGGTAAACATAAAATGATTATAGATCTGGAATTTTATTTTTACTTTATTATTATTATTAATATTATTATTGTCATTATTATTATTATTATTATTATTATTTTTGCCATAGCTCATGCAGAGAAGTGCCGTTACCTCCGGAAGATAAATCATCACTGCATATACCAAGTGACGCTGCTATCAATCGAAGGTATGTGTTCTGGTTAACCTGAATTGTTTTAATTTTAGTAAAATTTTATAGAGCGGCTAATTGCTAAATTTTAATGAGGAGTTTGTATTTTAAGTCAAGAGCTAATTTTGCTTGAAGAATATGTTTCAATTGATTAATTCTTTGTCGACATTTGGTAACAATGGATTACATTTGAGAATGCCATGTGAGTTTAGTATGCAGTGTTATACCAAGATTGGGTGCTAATGACCTTGGCAGTTTTGCTCCCTTAAACAATAATTTAGATCAAGATGTTTGATCATTTTAGGTTCTGGTATAGGTGCATCCGAGAATTATTGTTTGGTAGCTGATACTGAGCTTATAGGTGAATAAGTTCATATTGGATTTTGAAACATTCATAAAAATTCTCCATTTATTTCATCAGCCATGAATTTTATCATAGAAATGCTGAAGTTCAATAGATGCTTTTAAATCAATTTCTTTTGATAATATAGCAAAGTCGTCAGAAAATAGCTCTACTGTGAGATGATTATATACACGAAACTCAGCAATATTGTGTCAGACTTCAGCTCATTTTAATACCTTAAAAGCAGCAATATTAATTGTTATGATTAACTTTATATATCTACATACATACAAATCTACATGAATATATACATATTTATAATACTTACATCACACATTTTCTATGAATAATTTTATATAAATTATTTACAAACATGCGTAGAACCCTTACCCCTCAGCTCCCTTCCATTATTTACCCTCCTCTCCACTCTCCTCTGTAGCTATTGCTTTGTCAGGTCTTCACTAGAAATTCTGCACAGTGGACAAATTCTTTCCCCGAAAGCATTAATTATTTCATTTTTTTTCAATCAGCAATATAAAGAGAGTATAACAATGTACCAAGCACACTGCCTTATGGAACTCTTAGAGAGATGGAAAATACACAGTAGATTCATATTTAACAGAGAAGGTACAATTACAAATATAAGACTTATTGATTCTGAAGCCGGAGACTATGGTCTATTATTTTGTAAAATAATCTATAATTCCTATTTTATCGAAGGCTTCCTTGTGATCTAGAAATAGTGGACTGAATTTCTCTCAGATATGTCCAGGATAATATCTATAACTCTGTGTAGCTATTTAGGAAGTAAACGATGCGAACGAAATCCAAACTGGGTGTCAAGTATTATTCTTTGTACATACTTGCTTTAAGATTTGTTCTTATGAGGTTTAGAAACCCTTGTTATTATAACATGCTTTCATATATAGTCTGGACGAAGAGTTCCATTATATATTTGCGTTAATACTATTGTTATTTTAGGAAATTTGGCAAAAACAGATTAAACAGTTACATCTTCTGATGATTGTTGCTGGCATTTTTTATTTGAATAGGTGTCAAAAAGTCAGTGCCAGTTGTATCAGGTGGATAACAGCTTCACTAACGTAATTGTAAAACTCCTGGTTCACAATAGAAATTGTTTCAAACCGAGAGTACAACTGTCATGTAAAAATGCTTGTATTTTAGCAGAAGTAGAACTTTTTGACTGGTCTGTTTGTTTTGTTATTTGTCTAATTTTTTTTAGGGAGCAATTTAGCGTGTTTAGAGCTCTCAGCTGGTTTTCAAGAACGTAATGTGCTGCATTCATAAGTAGTAAACCGTTTATTTTAGAACCTGGAGACTTTTGCATTTCTTCCATCTAGTAGCCTAGCACTTTTATTACCTATGTCACACTTCTGGAAGACGCTGGACATCCGTAGATAAATCGATTTTGTAGATGTTTCAGAAGGAGCATTCTACTGCAACACTGTAGCATGGCTTGTTCTAACTTCTGCGGCTATTTCCCTCACTGTTCATCAACGACACGCCTTCTAGTAGTCATTGAATCAAGTTAACATAATGACTCTTCAAGGGAAAAACCACCTAACCTAAACGTGGTGAATCCTATTGCATCCTTGTCAAAAATGTGGCATCCAACGGACCACAGTTCGATATGACAAAGTTTCATTACCATAGGCTGTGGAAGACATCCATGGCATTTCCTCACGTTTCTAACACGTATTATCTTAATTTTAATTCACTTTTAGAAAATATCAACTTAGAGCGGTCCAAATATAAACCACTACTCGATGGCTTCGTATTCATCCGTCCACAGATAGTGCACTAGTGACACTGAGTGTGTTGAACAGCTATGGCATTCCTCTAGACATGTTGAGAATAACAACATCTTTCCACATTCATTAACAATATAGTGACAGTGTTACAAATATTTTATTTCCAGCCTTCGTATCAGGCTTTTATGTTTTATGTTGGGGATAAATAATCTGTTCCCAAAGTTTTGACATTGGATTTTGACTGGTAAAATTGCTGTATGTGGGGCAAGAGATTATATTTTTGTAAAGAAAGCTTAACGTGTGTTATATGATTAGAGGCACTAGCTCGTTTTTTTTTTCTTCGCATATTGGATATAATTTGTTACATGCCTTTTTCAATAGTGTTTAGCGCCCGTTTTTACTAATGAGGCACCACAAGCGGATATGATTACTTGCAGAATATCTTTAGGTGTCTTTAGATGAATTTTTGTTTGTCAGTATGAGACTTACAAACCTTAGTTTATTGGAGTTCGATATGATTTATGCTTTGAGAAGGCTGAAATATTGACAGACTGAATCATGACCCGAACTTAATTCGTGTAATACAGACGGTGTATTGCAAAAATGTAATACATTTCTAATGATATAAAAATGTAGGATATCTGGAGTATTACCATCAACTGGGTAATAAGTTGGTCCAATAGGGCGGATATTTTCTGTTTGCAGCTGATATGGGGATCATTTGAGAAGTGATGGGAATGGCCCACAGATTACAGCAGCAGTTTCAAAGCAGTTTTGTTATCAATGTCCGCCATTTCCTTAGAAACATGTTATGCATTAATACATGGTTTGGCCAAAAATCGTTGTAGTTATTAAGTATTTAATAAAAATGATATGTGTGCAACAGAAATTCATACATATGACAAACACTCTAAGAGATTCTACACCTCAAAATTTGTCATGACATCAGAAATGATCGATAAGGTGCAGACGTAGTTCTGGAGGATCACCGATTAAAGATTCCCGAAATTTCTAAAGCTCTGAGCATTTCAGAGGACCGCCTATTTTACATTCTAAGGGAAGAATTGCGCTTGAAAAAGTGATCGGCAAAATGGGTTCCGCATCTGCTGTCCTAAGATCAAAAGCGAATCACAGTGCAAACTCTCAGGAAAGTTTGGCCCTTTTTCAGAGAGCTCCCGCTGACTTTGTGCGTCAATTTATGTCCAATGATGAAACATGGTGCACTACTACACGCCCGAAACAAAACAGTGGTCTAAACAATGGAAGCATCACCCCAAAGAAGGCAAAATGTGTGAAATCGGCTGGAATGATCATGGCGTCGGTATTCTGGGATGTCAAGAGTGTGCTGCTAATCACTATCTTCCCACTGGAAAAGAAGTGTATTATGCTAGCCTTTTGGGTCTATTGAAAACAAAAAAGTGAGAAAAACCCAGCCTATCTAAGAATAAAATCATCTTGCACCAAGAAAATGCTCGCCCTCAAGCAAGAGTCGCTACAATGGCGAAAATTAATGAATTGGGATACGGTTTGCTGCCATACCCACCTTATGCTACTGACTTGGGTCTTTCCTTACTGGAAAGAAGTTTACGTCAGTGAAAAGCTTAAATCATTAGTTGAGGTGCATTTTGCAGGCCTGGAGGAACCCGACTTTTTGATGGAATAAAGAATTTAGAGCATTACTGAACAAAGTGCATTAGTGTCAAAGGAGATTATGTTGAAAAATAAGAATTATTTCAAGAAACTACACCGCCATTTTGTGCTTAATTCTGGGAATATGGATTATTTTGCCCATCGAGTCGGATGTATTTAAGCCCCATCGGAGGTGTTTGGAATTAAAATAACTCCCAAAAAGATAGTTCTTTTTTTTTTTCGTGTTTTACTTCCTAAAAATCTAAAGCAATCACTCGGCGCAGAATAGTCCAATAGTCCAATAGTCCGGTAGTCCAATTTGAAATGTAGTGTAGGTAGTTCAGTACTTGAAATTTCACGTTTTAGTTCTTATAGGCAGTACGTGGTATAAATTTGATGTTTTAATAAATATCTTTTCTGGTACTGCTAGGCAGTCATCACATGTATGTTTTATCAAGCATTTTAAAATAGATATAAGGTGCAATTTTATTTTCCGTGGTGACGACTAGTATCTCTAGAGAAATATAGTAGTTAATGCTATTTATAACTAATTTAACAATTCCATGTACAAGTTTTGATTTTAATTTAATGATTGATAGCCATTATATATTTATTAAGGCGTAAAGTTGTTACGGTTCTGAATGGATTAAGGAAGAATAAGAAACATAATTTGTTTATCAGTAGAGTAAGCGTTGCATTTAATGTTTATAATTTATTTGCAGACTTTGATCCTTCTAGCACTCTAAAGAGCATTTCCCTAAACTGATTCAGATCTATTAAAGCTGCATCTGGTTATAAGTTATGTACTCAAGTAAACGTCAAAGAAGTAGCAGAAGCAGAAATATTTTTACTAAGTCGGGCCACTGATGCTGATTTATGGCACAGGAAACTTGCAAAGTTTTGTTCATTTTGAACATTGAGATTAGGGAACTGAATTGAATTAAGTGCTAGTGATTAGTTTGCTTCCTGTAATTGTTCCTGGAACGGACAGCTCCTTGGTTTGCAGTGTATCAAACTGCTTACCTTCGCAGTTAACACATACTGGAGACAACTTGACAGATTTGGTGCATTTATTGAGGAATGATGGCTGTCACAGTTTACACAAGGTTGTTTACGACGATACTTTTAGAGTGCTTGTATTCTTGACAATTTGAGTATTGCATAATCGTTCGCTTAGACTTTGTAAGATCTGTGTTGATCACTCCATAGTATATCTGTTTTATCGTAAATATTTTCATTTATAGGATTTCGTTTGAGGTCAACAAAGAAAAAGGTACGCTTATATCAGTGACGGTATGTTAAACAGAAATCATTTGCCTCCGTTTGTAGCCAAATGATCTCATTTCTTCCATTACAGCAACTAAATACAATTGAAGGGTTTTTGTGAACTTAATTAGAACAAAGAATAAGATAAAGGTCTTCTGTAAATATCTGTACAAAATTCTTTCTTCATTTATAGCAATATTGATAGCCTGATGTTCAAAGAATTAATTTAAGAATATGTATATTACACGTTCGTGGCTGAATTCACAGTTAAATATTTTCATAATTTTAAATGTATTCTGCATAGTTTTATAGTTTCAAGGAAAAAATTTCTTGTCTTAAATCTGGTACCATACTGGCTGTAAATTAAAGTGAAAACAGAGTTTCTAAAGATTGATATATTTTATAACTAATAAAATTTAGCATAAAGTATTTCAGCAGAAAAGTAATACTTTTAACATTTTTACACTTTACCTATTATTACAGCATGAAAAAAGTATAACTAATTTCCATGGAACTTCCAGGAAATTTACAGAAAATATATTATTTATTTTGTAGCTGTACAAATTGTAATTAAAACGTCTGTAAATAGTAAACAAATTAGAATACTGACTTTAAAACAACTAAAAAAGGCAAGAAAATGCTAAGGTTTTGACGTGAAATGAGATAAACTAACTTTGACTACGAATCATTTAGCTATTTACTCAAGTAATGAGTTGGAAAAAGAAGGTTGCCGGAAGCATCTCATCTGCAGTCTGTGATGAAGGAAAAGGAAATCCGGGGAAGGAAATGCATATGTCAGGAGTAAACGTGGACTATTCTTTAAACGAAACTAACCTAGGCTGGGAGAAACAGGTTAATAGTAATTGAATCTCAGAAATGAAAGCTTCGTGGGAGACTTGGGCAAGCAAATTGATAGGGGTGGAAGATATTATTGAAGACAGGATGAATGTATGTTCCTGTGGGGAGAAAACACATTAAGAAAATACCGCGAGGAATTGCGTCTACCCCATGGAAAAATCGTGCACTTAACCATATTTCATTCATTTATTTATTGTTTTAACTTTTCCTTCTTTTTTATTACTTTTGCTTTCCAGCTTAAAACAGCTTTGCTTTCTAATAATTATATTTCACTCTTTTTATTATTTTTGTTTTCCAGCTTAAAAAAACCTTTCTTTCTAATATTTCTATTTAACTCTCCATGTCGCTTACTTTTCGGAAATTAGACATATTTCCTGAACGATCATTTCATTATCTTCTTAAAATTGCGTATTTTCTGTATGTCACAATTAAATGTCTCACCTGTAAGCAACAAATATACTATTAGTATAGCGGCTAAGTACAGTTGATATGGGAATCTATATTACTTAGTGATAGCATGGAAGTTAACTGTTTAATTTGATATCAACAAATATATTACTTCCAAATGACGACTTGTTTTCAGTTGTTTCTGACCATAAATGTGCAATAGGGAATACATATCCAACTTAATGGTCCAAATTTGGTTTCTCAATCACTTTCTGGCTACAATAGCACACCAGAGGATTGCACCGCACATTTTGGAATCCACTGTAGGCTATAAACGCCTAATTAACTTTCCCAACGGCAGCTGTTGATTAAGATTTACGAGCATAGCGGCTTACCGATAACTAGAACCTGGATGTTTATGACCTAAAACTGTGAAAATATACAATGATTTAATCTAAAATTATTTCGGATATTTTTTGTACCACCAATGCAAATTAACATTTTGTGACATATAATCACGAATTCTGCTACCCTTTGTCAGGTGCAATCGATTAGATGACGCACTGTAAAGAATTTAAGTCCTAAAATACCACGAAAAAGTGAATTATTAACAAGAAAAAATAAGGTAACTTAATAACGTTTAAAAGTAGTTTCAACTGTCATTTATATTACACAGTTCCCCAACACAATAAATAGAAAAAGAAACCAATTGAAATAGATATGACATTAAATACGTATACTGCACCAAATACAATACATATTAAAATAATTTACATAAGAATATTCAGAATGAAACTCTCACAAATTTTCCCAAAATGTTTGATCCGTTTAACTAACGCGCTGCATGAAAAGTCGGACGCGAGAACAAGACTGCAAAATCTAGGTATATGCCTGAAATGCAAAACATACATCAAATATAAAAGTTATGAAGATACAATAATATATGAAATAACATGAGTTTAAGATAACATGAAAATCATCTAAAAGAACATTAAAATCACATTCGACCGTGAAACAAAACCATAGAAATGAAGTAAGGAGAGCGGAAAATTCGAGCACTTGCTTAAGCGACCAATGACGTCAGGATGGGCGGCTCCAAGATATTTCAACCCGGGACCTCCACAAAGCAAATTCCAAGCGTTACCATACTCCGCTCTGTATTTTTGCTTTCCTACATTTTACCTTATTTATTGGTGGTCGAAAAATTATAACATTAAACAGCGTGTGTCAGAATCACGGTATAATGTTCCGGAATAGGCAACCCACATTACGCTGTAAAGGTCGGGTTATCTTTATTCACTGGTGTTAGGGCTTAAATCCATTATCTATTTGTACTGAGAGTAAATTCAGGTCAGAATCACTAATAGCTAATAAGGTACGTACACAAGTAGAAGATAAATTAACATGCATTAGTAAATATGCATTGATAGAATATGAATTATGTAGCTAATTCCGTAATGAAAATATTACAGAGATAATACACAAACTCTACTTTTGTCTATCCTTAAAACCCCAGTAAGATGCAACTAGTGCCATGAAAAGACGCGAGGATATAACTTGAAAAAATGTACGGCTACTGTGGGACTCCGCGTATATGAAGTAAATTTGCAAACATAATTGAACAAAATGGTAAAAATGATAAATTAGGAAATTAATACGTCAAGAGTTGTTTTTAGTCACGAACAATTGAAACCTGGCTTTAAAAGATTTCATATAAAAAGTATTCTGTCAGTTTTTTTGCGATGCTGAATTTGAACCTTTGGGAACAATTGAATAAACATGCATAAAGAGACAGATACGATTGTTGCTGAGAGTTAGGGTGTTAAATTAATAGGTTCAGTTTTACCTAGCATTAGTCGTTATTCTGAGAAGTGCGGCTAAAAATGAGCACCAAGAAAATGATTATACAAGCTGGTATGCTCTATGCATTTCAATGCAACTGCAGTGGCCAGTACTTCGGTACTGATTCTGTGAATGAACGAACGGTGCAAAGAAGATTGGCAAAGTTTCAGGAAGACAATGAAACTGTCGAAAAATAACCTTGGGCAGACCAACAACAATTGATAACGAAACTCATTTAGCGACTGCAGAATGATCAGTTTTGATATGGATAAAATGAACACCCTGTAAAACATTTACTACTGAACTTTACATTTTGAAACTTTTGTACACAACATTGAAATGTGGGAGATGTGTTCTTTTTTTTTTTTTGAGTAGTGTTTAACGCCCGTTTTCACTACTGAGGCACCACAGGCGGTGGACACTGATGATACATGAAATGAAATGATAAATTGGGAAAGGATATTTTTTTTTAAGGAAGGAAGCGTTCCAGGCCTAAGTTTAGGTACCTCCCCGGCATTTGCCAGTTATGAAGACTGAGGAAAACCTGGAAAAAACCCCAGTCAGGGAGGACGGTCCAGGCGGGATTCGAACCGCGGAACTCCCGCTCACGAGTCCGTGCCTTAACGACCTCGGCCACCCGTGGCGGTGAGATGTGTTCCCCATTGCACAACTCATAACGGCGATGCAATTCAGCCCGTGTCCGTTGTAGTTCAGATTGATATTTCTTTGATAGCTTGAGTAATTTTTAATTTCAGATCATCAATGTACCTGGTTTTCTGTGAATAGACAGTGTCTTTAACAAAATCGCACACGAAGAAGTCAGAAGTAGTTAGGTCTGGGGAGTTTGGGGGCCAAGAAATTGATACGTCACGATCACACCAATCCTAAGTATGGCTGCCTTCGGAAGGGAAGTAAAGCCGTGGGTCCCGTATCGTACATTTACGGCACGAAAAAGAACCTCAAGCCTGAAAGAGAGGCCTCTGAGCAAAATTTGTCGGCCGTTTCACGCCCTGAGTTGAATGGGACGCTGATGACCTGAGCTGTTAAAGAGCGTCCATAAATAAATCATTCAAAAAAAAAAAAAAAAAAAAAGATCACACCACAACAAATGAAAGCGGTTTATAGAAAATGTCGAACCTCCCATACCCAGTGAGGAGATGCACCATCTTGCTGCAATATAATGTTCATATTGTTGTCTTCCTCGCTCTGTGGCAACACAAATAACTGCAACATATCCAAATAAGATCTATAGCGTACTGTCTTTTCTACA